>WPIO01000142.1:622500-937500 GCA_009760855.2 Cristatella mucedo
TATAGTCGGGCTTCGGGAGTTCGCGCAGTTAACTCCGTCGGACCGATACGCGCCGCGTAAACGCACAGGGTAGTTGTTTGTACTCAGGCTTCGGGGGTTCGCGCAGTTAACTCCGTCGGTCCGGCACGCGCCGCGTAAAGCGCTTGCGGCGGCGCGTAACCACTACTAACAGGCCCACAATAAACTATTGCTTTCGGCACCCAATTGTGGCCGCCTGTGTTTTAACCGCACTGCAGCGCTGCGTCGCACAGTCCACCGGTAGAGAACCGGGGGACGAGCTTCTCTGCGCGGTTACAAGTTTGCTGTTCATACATGATCTGAAGGCACGAGGAGGCTGAAACTGGTGCAGCAGTTCAGCCAGGTATGGAGGAGCGAAGCCGTGGCGGGCCTTGTGGGTCAGCGTAAGAACTTTGCTCTGTATCCGTCGATCAACCGGCAGCTATCGAAGCTTTTTTAGCAAAGAAGACATGTGGTGAAACCTCTGGGATTTGTAAACTAGACTTGCAGCCATGTTAATTGCCAGCTACAGTAACAGAGTGGCTGTTTTGGTGTCCCAGCCAAAAGAGACTAGCAGGTATCTAGTCGAGAGAGAGAGAGAGCCAAGGAGCTAAATAAATGATTTGCAGGCCACCTTGGAAGACAGCTCATAATCTTGCCTAAAGATTGGAAGGGATGGCTAACTTTGGAAGCAGTCTTCTTAATGAAGCTTTCATAATTTAAGCAGCTGTCGACGACGACACATGCATTCCGAGCGCGAAGTGATATTTGCACAACAGCATCACCTATTATAAAATGCGGCCACTAACCACACGTGCATGCTGACCCAGTGCATGTCACCCCTAACCATGTAATTCGTGTTGTTTATCAAGCATGATATTACTCAACATTCAATTGCGGTTCCCTTTGCAGCAACTTTAAAGCGCCTAGAAAGAGATTGAGTTCTCTGAGGGCTCTTTATAAAGTGCATTATTATTATTATTGTTACTATAAGAGCAAAGCCTTCTAGTCCATTTCACGCACGCTAGCAGACATGGCAACTCGGGAACGAAGCCGTGGCACTAGAGAGTTTAGCAAGTTTGACGCAACGGAAGTCAGGGGAGGTATCAAAGCTGAGGTACAGCTGTGTGACATTGGAATAAAAATAAAAGTCCAGACCGTGCAAGGTAATCCCAGCAACCGGAGGGAGAGTATACATTTTGAAAATAATTTAAGCGTGCAGATCATTGAGACGCCAGTACTTGAGCAGCTCCTGGGATGACTCGCTGCCCGTTGAAATAAATGCTCCAGAGTCTCCCACTGAGATACGACCTAACCAATTGCAGTCCGCTGCCAGTCATGCCAAGGCAAAATGACATCTGCTCAAGAAAGACTTGGTGAGCAATGAAATTAAACGCTGTTGATAAATCCAGCACAGTAAACAGAGAAGCTTTTCCGAAGTCAGTACTCCTGGGAAGGTCGTAGGCATTCTCTGCTGTGCTGACTCCGTTTCGGGGTGACTAGATTTAAAAACTGACGGGCGCAAAATTACCGAAGTTTCGATGTTTTCCGGTTGCTATCCAAAAATTGCGGTCTGGAGAGACACATTGCGGCTCCTTCCAACCCAAGAATCAAAGATATCAGTCTCAATTTTGCTTGATTAGGTTTTAGTGGTCATGACTAGGCCCCACGGCCCTTGTGGGATCGCTATTGTGAAGGGGGCTTAGACCCTCTACCGGTAGCTATATACGGTCATTTTGAATTGGCTAGCTAACTCTGGCTGCATGAGAGAGAGAGAGAGAGAGAGAGAGAGAGAGAGAGAGAGAGAGAGGGAGAGGGAGAGAAAGAGAGAGGGGGAGAGAATGGCCGTGTTTGTGCGATCCCCACTTATTGCATACTCCAGGTATAATTATGTCCGCCTCGCCCCCAGCTGACTGCAGTCGCTTGGTAAACGCACGCAGGCCACGCTTAGTAACCGAGCCCCGTCGTTCACCGTTAGGACGGCAGCGCGGCCGATGACAACCGAGCAGAGGCGGCTCGCTTACCTGCGGCTTGAGCGGCGTGACAGCTCTTGCACGATTCAAGGTCATGGCCTTCGCATCTCTGTCGCAGAGATTGCAAGCGCTCTGAGCCAAGCCAAGGCAGCAAACACGCCGGACTCAAAATATTCCGAAGCCAACTGAAACCGAACACATAACAACAACACCGAACTCACTAAAGCTCAAAGCAGTCCGTGTATGTTGCTGCTGGTATGGCCGGCGACTCCAGACAGATCACGACACGCTTGTAGCAGGTAATAATTTCTGGGCGAAATGACCCACTGACTTTTAAACCGTCACCAGAAAGAGCTACACTAAAATTTTATTCTTACCTTATATGCCCACAAGGCTGGAAGTCGAATGCAAATTGGTTCACATTTAAAAAACGCGATTCAGTTAAATAGCGCCCTAAGACAACTTTAAATCTCTATCCGGGCGCTTCACATACGCCATAGGGCTCGAGCCCACGACCTCGTTCGTCGGATACACTCACCTTGACATCAGTCTTGGAAGGCGAAGAAGCCTGCTTAGCGCTGCTGTTTCATAAAATCTCTTGGGTTCAAAGACGCGAATGAGCTCGACGATCAAAATCGCGCAGCATCGTGCTATCCACTTGATTACAATGCGTTTATGACGGTCACTTGAACTCTTATAGCCTCGTATGGCCCTCGAGCCGTCGACAGTGTAATTTGAACCTTCGGCCGCCCAGCGTCTTCTGGCTCGCTGGTTTGAGCCAGTAATCGTGCTAAAATAGGGCCGTTCTCCTATTGCCGATGCATCGCCATGTCGCGTCGAAGTGTAGAATTGTACTCATACCTCAATCGCTGTCTGCATCAGCATGCCGCAATGCTACCACTATCAGTCGAGCGTAGTCAACTCGTAGGTCTGCCGCTCGCCACCAGCAGTCTTTGCAGGTAGCTCCTGTTTGCCACTACCGTCAGTCTGACCCTTTAGATCCGATTTTCTGACCGCACGGCGCAGCATCCTAATGCCCTAGCGAAGCCAGTGCGCCCATCGGACATCATACTCAGAGAGGACACACGAAGAAGACGACGAGGATAAAAAAGGCGACGGCCGGATACTGAGACGCCTTACCTTGCGGATACCGTGCAGAGGAAGCAGAACAAGCTCGGCTGCCTCAGCTTCTGCTTATGCTTATATCTGCACATGATGACGGCACGGATTTCGATAGGAAGGATCACATGCTATAAAATAAATAACGATCGCATGCTCGACAGAATGGCACATCTTCCGGCCGCTTAAGACTAGAAGTGACCATTATCGCATTGATCCAAGAAGGGGTCACTGAATAGAGTCGATTACCTGCTGACCCAAGAGAGGTCGTTATTCATTCTCGAGGGTTCCGATCACCAGCGATTCTACACAGTGTGGGCTAAGAAAGAATCCCGTGTCCGTCTCACCACCAAATATATGAGAGCCACTCAACTGGGCTTCGAGCGCAGCCGAGTCGTCAAAGAGAAGGTCACAAAAAGTACCTCGCCCATTGAACGGCATCCAGTATGACGGCCTAGCCTAGAGCTACAGCCAGTATCACACTGACGGACCAGCTGCTCCGTCAGGAACACTAATCAAGCAAGTGCACCAGGCCCTGCATCAAGCAACGCAAGCGTTAACTGTGGAAATTTTGGCTCAAGATATCAAAACCGCTGTCTTGGCTATAAACTATGCATGGCCAGAAGAAAGCGTCTCCAAATCTGACCATAAAACCGTAAATAGAGAGACGCAGCTCGCAGCTTGCGATTCTCGTCGACGCCTTATTTGGGGGTGAGTTACTGAATTGGACTGAACTCGTCAGCTTTTTTGCATTTCGAGTTATGATTTATGAGCAGGCTTAACATTACCCGAGGGGCGCGAGACCACGACATCGATAGCTAATGGCGAGCACGCTACTCCTGAGCCGCAGTTGCGACCGAGACAGTCGATCCCACAGCTACTAGCAAGACCAAATAACTAAGGAGGCCCTGTGCACTCTACTGCCTCATGGCGCGACCAGGATTGAAGCGAGTGAGCAAGCGAGTCTCTCTCAAAAAGCCGACACTGAGGATGAAAGATTGTCAAAGAATGTCAAACATTAGACCTCAGCTGCTAGAACATTGATACACAAATGCGGCTGTTGCCACGAAACAGTTGTCAATCAGGCAGTTGCATAAACCGCGACTCGCTCAATCGGAGCTCCCACTTACTTGATGAAGCTGTACCGGTGCCCTGCGGGGGGGGGGGGCCTGGGTCTTTCTTTGCACGAAATACCCAGAAAGGTTTGCACCACCTACTCTTCTATATCCTTATGCGTATTGACCCTATCGGACTCAGCGTCTTCTTAAGTCCACGATGTTGGCTTTGAGCTTAGCGAGTGCTGCTGTCAATGTGTATCTCCGTCAGTAACTCCACAAAGTCATAAATACCATGTGGGTGTTACGCAGGAGAGTTTTGTATAGCGCACTCACAGCCTAAGCAGAGCTACGATTCGTACTTGCCGGGGCATGCTGCCCCTAACCACATTTGCATGCTGACCCTGTGCATGTCACCCTTAACCATGTTATTTTTTTGTTTATCAAGCATGCTATTACTCACCATTAAATTGCATTTCCCTTTGCAGCAAATGTAAAGCGCCTAGAGAGAGAGATTGAGTTCTCCGAGGGCGCTTTATCGAGTGCATTATTATTGTTATTATTACTGTTATCACGGTCGGCTCAAATGTGATCGGACCGGAGACACCCACGTTCGCGGTAGCGATGGAACCCCCGGCTTGGCCCAGTGATTAAGATGTTCGCCTTTGACGTCTGGGGTCATGGGCTCGAGCCCTACGGCATTTGTGATGCGCACGGATTGAGACAAGCTCTCTTAAAGTGCCATACAAATGAATGATATACACGTGCGCGTGCGTTTGTGTTTGTGTGTGCGTGCGTGCGTGCGTGCGTGCGTGCGTGTGTGTGTGTGTGTGTGTGTGTGTGTGTGTATGGGCGTGTGTGTGCGTGTGTAGTCTAAGCATGTTCTTTCGCTACCATTGATTCTTAACGGCTTCGCTACAGGTAGAGACGGACGGACTTCTCGGAAGCGAAAACTGTTTTCGCTTCTCCTCTGCATTAGTGGCTGCAGTTACTTACTGTGTTATTTGTGTAGCTCACAAAGACAACCTAATCTCTATCCCATTTCTTTACATATGCATAGGGCTCGAGCACACGACCTTGTCAAGGTGAATGTATTTCGTGGCCGTGGTCGTCAGCTTGAGCCCCGTGGCATATGTGAAGTGCCTGAATAGAGACTAAATTTTATTATGGTACTATACAAGTGAATTACATACTACATATTATATAAGTGCTGTATTTATATATATTAAAGGCGAGCACCTTACCCTCCCCCTGGCGAAGCCAGACTCTTGTCCTCCTGTTTCAGCGCCATGTCTGCCAAACCACCTGCCCGGTCTTCAACTATAATGTAATGCATCTCCGTCAGTAACTCCACAAAGTCATAAAGACCATGTGGGTGTTACGCAGGAGAGTTTTGTATAGCGCACTCACAGCCTAAACAGCTTTCGGTACGCATTCAGTAGCCAGCAGACTTCGTCTCACGCAACAAAGAGAAAGTGGGAAGCATAGCAGAGTCAGGAGAGCAGTTGAGGTAGTGAGTACCATGGAAGTAGCAGCTCAGGACCGCTGAAAGGATGAGCCACAGTCGGCAGCAGGAGTGTATTTTTCGTTGTGCAAGATTGTGGAAGCGAGTTCCACAGTCTAGCACCTGCAGAGCTACAGCTTCTGTCGCCAACGATCTTTAAGCGCAGGAATGGAACAGCTAATTTGTCGTCCATGGAAGACCTGTGGTGGGCACGAGGAGGCTGAAACTGGTTTAGCAGTTCAGCTATGAACGAAGGAGCCAAGCCGTGGCGGGTGATGTGGGTCAGCGTAAGAACTTTGCTCTGTATCCGTTGATCAACCGGCATCCATCATTGCTCTTTTAGCAAAGGAGACACGTGCTCAAACCTCTAGGAATGGAAGACTAGCCTTGCAGCCATATTCATAGCCGGCTGCAGTGGCCTAGTTGCTTTCTTAGGTAGCCCAGCCTAAAGGGAATTGCAATGATCAAGCCAAGACAGAACTAAGGGGCTAGTTAAGTTTTTTGCAAGCCACTGTGGAAGACAGCTCCTAATCTTGGATAGGGATCTGACGTGGTGGCCAGCTGTAGAGGCAGTCTTCTGAATGAATCTTTTAAAATTTAGGCAGCTGTCGAAAACGACAATTAAATTTCGAGCAAGTAGTGATGGTCGGGCAATAGCATCACCTATTTGAAGAGCAAAGCTTTTTAATTAAGCCACACGCTTAGGGTGTCCTATGAACAGCAGTTCAGTTTTATCGTCATTTAGTTTCAAGAATTTTTCCGACATCTAGGATCGAATGTCGGCAAGGCAGGCATTCAGTTTCTCAGTTGCTGCAGCAGATTCCGACGGTTTGAATAACAAATACAGCTGAGTAGCGTCAGCATAAAAGGGATATCCTATTCCATGGGCCTTAATCACTTTTCCCAGAGGTTGAGTATAAATGGAGAACTGCAAGGGACCGATTACAGACTCTCGAGGGACTCCAACAGGTGACCCGTCTCATGTGTGAGACCTGATGTTCGCTCGACACGGGTTGAACACGATCAGACAAGTTGGATTTAAACCACAAAAGTGCTTCGTCTGCCAGACCGATAGTTGTCAATCTTTCAACCAGAACATCGTGATCAATGGTGTCGAAGACAGCAGGCAGATCTAGCAGAGCAAGGGCAGTGACATTCCCGTCGTCGTTGCCACGTAGAATGTCATTGTTATCACGGAGGAGAGCAGTTTCAGTGGAGAGCTGCCTCTTGAACCCTGATTAAAATTTCTTTGACATTTCATTCTTTTCAATATGTGCAAATAGCTGGTTTGAAACAATTCCTTTAAGAATCTTTGACAAGTAAGGAAGAAGGTAAACTGGGCGATAGTTTATAAGGACCTCTGTATCTAATCCAGGCTTTTTAAGTATCGATCCAACGATTGCTGCTTTGAACGACTTAAGGTAGCCACATTGCATGCAGAAACCTAGGAAAACCTTTTAAGGAATGTTGCAGATTGTGATTCCACACTTGCTTTACTCGGAGGGGGCTTTACGGAGGCACGAATATGCACGATTGTTTTAATAAAGAAGGCTGGAAACGTTTCGGCTGAGCCGTTAATATCTGGGGAGTCAGACCTCTTGGCGTTGGCAAGTAAATGGTTTACTGTCTAATAAATCTGTTTGGGTTCGAGTGGCAGGAATTCAGCTTTCGAGTGAAAAAAATAAGCCCTGGCTTTTTAGAGCTTCCGGGCGCAAACTCGAAGGATGAGTTCTTTGAAATTATCTAGATCTACATCAGACCCCGATTTATTGAAACGACGTTCAAGCCTACACTTAACACGGTGCATCGTTTAAACTTTTTTGTAAATGGAAAGGAATCTCCACGACTCTGTACATGGATGTAATGAACGAGAGAATGCTTGTCAAGAGCACCGCTTAGTGCCATGTTCACTTCATAAGTAGGTTATCGAGGCTGTCGGTCGAGTCTGGCTGCAGATCAAGAAGACCTGCACCACAAACAGAATTAAAAAATTTGTCTGTGTCAATGCTTTGTATGTTACGTCGCTTGACAAGTTCGACGTTACCCTCGTTACCCTGTACGTACAAGGGAGCAGGAACAGTAAACGAGACCGAACAGTAAACGAGATCCGAGAGGGCCAGCGGGTACACCACATGGTCAGTGGGGAAGACATCCCTAGTGATCACAAGATCTAGAATATGGCCACCGACGTGGGTGGTACGATTAACGTGTTGGAACAAACTAAAATTCTCCAGACAGTCAAGAAAGAGCGGACCTGGCTGTTGCTAGGGTTGTCGACGTGAATATTGGAGTCTCCAGCAATCAGTAACGGCCTGTCACACACAGATATTTTAGCCAGGAACTCTGAAAACTCCTTTATAAACAAGTTTAGACAGTAAGAAGGAGGTCAGTATATCACAATAGTGACAGGTCAATATATCACAAAAGTTTTTGGTGAGGACCTGACTGCAACTGAACAAATGACGGCCCATGCGAAAAACTGCACATCTTATAGCTAAACGATTCACGAACAACAATTGCTCCCTGCCACAAACCTTGTCAAAACGCAAGGACTGATGAAATGAGAACCCGATGGGGTGGTCTCAGCTATACAGCTACTAGAACAAGGCGTCATCCATGTTTCGGTAATCAGAAATGCATCTAGCTTCTCGTGATTCACCCGATCGCGGATAAGTAACCCCTTTATTTTTAGCGAGCGGACATTTGGCATTATATTTTGGTAGGCGGAATTTAAGAGGCTTTCCAACAACTGTCCGACGCCGATGAAGTGGCTCGTATTCTTTGCTCTGATTTTACACATTGATCCATTGATCTCTTCCTAATTTTCTCGTCGCTAATCGTGAAGCGAGCCCCATAAAATCAGTGCTGGACATTGCTCAGATTGTTTATGGTGGCTAACTATCCTTTATTTTTTACATGGTAATTCCAGCCTAAATTATGTAGTACCTAACGGAAATATGCCACTGCTTGCTGATGTCCTTCTTTACACTAGGGCAGCACGCCACTAAATATCTGGTAGCTAGCATTACAACTGGGCAGTGAAACGTAAGAGCATACGCGGTTGCTAATGCCCGCCTCAAGTGTTTAAAAGCAGCATCTTCTCAGCTGATCATTCAAACTTTACAACATTTTCCTTAAGTTTACGGAGTGGCAGCTATGGCGGCAACTCCTTTCAAAAACATTGGCAGTTGGTGCATAAATTAAGAAAACTGCTCACTTGACCTGCGTCTCTTGGGGTCGGCGAGTCCGTAGCAGCAGGCACTTTTACTGAATCCGTTCGTACTTTATCGTACCTTTTGACATGATCCAAGCATAGCACTTCTTTTTAAAACAGGCAATACATTTTTTTTACTAAAATTTAATTTGGTAATTAAATTAAATTAAATCGCCTGAGGCCTCAGGCGATGCCGCACTTACCATTAGCTTCCCACTCAGCTTCTGCACGCAAGCTTCTGCACACGTGCAGTCAAATCATCCAAAAGCCTCAGAACAGCTCTTCCAATGGATATTCTATCTAAAGCTCTCTCCATTAGCGGCTTAAATGTCGGTGATGCATTGCACAACCCGAAAGGTGCAGCTGTAATCTGCAAACGCTCTTGCCCATACGAAAACGCCGTTTCTGGTTTTCTTATTCGGCCATTTTCACTTGATGATATCCAGACTTAAAGATCTAGAGCGAAGAATTATTTGGCACAGACAGCATACCCTATAGCATTTATAATCCTTAGCAACGGATATGAGTATTTCTTAAATATTATGCGATCCATAGCTCTATAGTTAACTTGAAATCTCGCACTACCATCTTTCTTATGAACTTGCACCATTAAAGCGAATAAACTGCTGGATTTTTTTCCAAATTCCCTTGGTTAACCTAGCCGTCTTTTTCCTGGTGCTCGTCCAGGTTTGTTGGTGCTATGCGTCCATAACACTCTTTACCGTGGTTTATGGTTGCCTGTATTAATCTTATGCTAGACTTCTTGATTCATCCCAAGTCATAGTCACTAGGAAAAAACGTTTCACTTCTGCGAGATGCATTAGGAACATCTGAGCATTCTTCTACCATCAAGTGAGACGTACTTTACTATTGAGGTAAGTCAAGGTAAGTACAACAAGTCATTCTTGTTTAGAAAACGAGGTTTCAGCTGCCTCAGGTGCTTCCACGTATGAACCCAGGATAACGCCGCTCTTAGATTCCGTGGTTGATCAGCAACATTTTCCACAAAAGCTTTCCAGAAAATTCTTCGCACTCATACAAACCAAACTCTGGCCCAGTATTAATGCTAGTGCCGAAGCGATCGGCCCAGCGGCTCCTGGATCCAAGTTATATCACCGTGCGCTCTGCTCGACCTGGCATAAATACTTTGTGCATATGTCTACCACAGCAGCTCTCTACCATAAATATGCACAGCGTAAGATAAAAAACCAACAACCTATTCACATCTTGCAATGATTGAGAGTTTCAAGCGTGTCTCTCTTTTGCTGAAGGATCTGCGACGGCTCCGGTTGACCAATGGATGCAGCATAAAGTTCTCACGCTGACCCCATAAGTATTGCCGTAGCTTGGCTCTTTTTGAACTAGTGGTACTGCTGCACCAGTTTCGGCCTCCTCGTGCCCTCAGGTATTGTAGGGACAATACATTAGCGGTTACGGTCCCACGCTAAAGTTCGTTGGCTAGTGAAACATTTGCAGTGCAGATCCTAGATTGCATAACTCACTTCCACAATTCTTACGCAAAGACACAAAGCTTCTGCTGACGCCGACAGAGGCGCATCCTTTTCAATCGTCCTGAGCTGCTACTTTCACGCTATTCACTTCCTCGACTGTCGTTTTGACTCAGCTCTCTGCTCCTCAGTTTCTCTTTGTTGCGTCAGATTAAGGCTTTTGGCTAATGCATGCGTGCCGAAAGTGGCAAGCCTCGACTGGGCTATATAGAACTCTCCTACTTAAAACCAACCCAGTCTTTGTGGCTTTATGGAGTTACAGATGTTGACACGTTACAGTATATAACAAAGACTTCGAGAAATCTATCATTCCTTGTGGGCTCAAAAAAGAAGCGCTAAAAAGCAATGATAAGTCTAAAGTGGTGGCAACCGGAACTCTTTCTTTTTTTAGCGCTTCCTCCCATGACAAGCACGGCGTTGAGTAGGGAATATCTACTTGCTAATGACGGTGGGACTAGAGCAGTTTTTTTGTCCCCGGCATAAAGTTCTGTTCATTTTCCGACACTTTACTGCCTTAAGTGGATTCAGAGCTGGCAGTCTTTCCTCTTTATAATGTACTTTGCCACAATTTCTAAGCAGAAATAGTCTAAAATCTCAAATTATTAAATTAAAAAAATTCCTTGACTTAGTGGTAAATTCATATTGTTGTAGCAAATTGTTCTCTTTTGGCGGAGCGCGCGATTCTACTGGAGACTGTAATTAAAAACCATCGTGGCACTCTGCATTCACTTGGTCCGGGGCCTATTTCGTGGTAGTTAAGGCACCGATACGTCGACTATGGGAATTTCTGTTTTTGGCCGCAGTTCTGTGGAAAACTAATTTTTTTGGGTATTTGGTCTCTATTTCTCCCTCCAAGTGTGAACTACGTAAATTTTAGTTCTCATAAAATTCCAGTACCCTCTCCAACGTTTGCTGAAGTGTGTCGGGTTTTCCCGGCGCTGAATATTGCACCGGAACTTGGTCCTGCAGAGCTTCTAACAATAAATGACCAAGGGGAAAAGAGACGGCGGAGGGCCTTTCAGCAGCTAACGGATGGGCACTTTCCCCACCACCTTCACTTCGAGAGCCAGTTCGCTTAGTGTTTCATCCACCCTCCAAACGCTGCCTAACGGCTCCTCCCTTACGCGTGGCCACGCATGCTTCCTAAATGGGGCCTCGAGAACACTGGCAAATTTCCCAAAACTCACAAAATTAGAAAGCGATAGTGCATCAAAAATAGCTAAGGCGGGAGCCATCTAGCAGGCAGCAAGATGAGAATGTCGCGTATATTCGGCCTGGTTGCGATAATTCTCCCACTTTACTGCAGCTTCTTACATACGAATAGGGAACTTAATAAACTGTATGCCACTTCAATAGGCATAACTACTACTCGGTTCTGTTCCCTGATGCACGCTGCGAGATAGCAAGCAGCTGCTCTTCCGGCCAGTCCTGGCGGCCATTGGCGGCTCGCTAGAAATAATATGCTTCGGGTCGTCAATGCAAGCTGGGTCAGCACTTGCTTCTCAGGGCTCTCGGCACCCGCCACCCGGGAGAGGGATTAATCATTCCGATTGGGATTAACCGATTCACCCATGGCGCCCAGCCTTCAATCGGCGGGTTTTGGAGATCAGCTTTTACTTAAGCTGGCTTCCTGATTCCCCATTAGCTTATTAATAGCTCACGGATTGCCGTCTGAGGACTTCTGGACGTTCGAATCACACGTCGGTCGTCGGCTGAGTGGCCACACATTAGCTACGCCCTAATGTGCACGGTCGCCCGCCCCCTAGCCGCGGCGAACTGTGCGTTTGCTGTCGCTAACGACCTCGTCCATCTGCATGGCTGAACCCACATTCGAGGTACTTTCCACCTTAATGTTCAATTTGTCAATTTTTTTCTTCCAACTCTGGATAGCCCCGATAGGCACTCCCCACGAATGCCGGAGACATATCTCAAGCTCATCCAGCAGATATAACTGCGTAGTGGTCGGCTGCAGATTGCCGCAGAGGCTCTTACGAAAGTTTAACAAGCGAACCTGCCTACTGTTAGTAAAAACTTTGCAAATAATAATAATAATAATAATAATATTGCACTTGATAAAGCGCCCTCAGAGAACTTAATCTCTTTCTAGGCGCTTTACATTTGCTGCAAAGTGATACGCAATAGAATAGTAAGTAAAATCATGCTTGAAAAACAAACAAAATGAACAATATGGTTAGGGGTGACATGCACAGGGTCAGCATGCAAATGTGGTTAGTGGCAGCATGCACAGTGTCAGCACGCACAAGCACATCGAGGACGAGTCACAGGGACCCACTAAATGCTGTCCTAAATAGGTGTGTTTTTAAGTTTCTTTTAAATGTGGTCAGGTCAGGGGATGTTCTGATGCAGGTCGGGAGGGAGTTCCAGGCTTTGGGAGCATACGAGCTAAATGCACGGTCTCCAAAGGATTTAAGGTTTGTACGAGGTATTTCTAGACTGTTGGATTCCGAAAAGCGGGTGGTATGATGCTTGGCCTGATGGGGTAGTATATCTGAAAGATAGGCTGGAGCCATAGAATGAAGAGACCTAAAAGTGAGCGACAAAACCTTGAAGTCAATCCGTTGATTGACTGGTAGCCAGTGCAGGTCGGCAAGAAGTGGAGTAATGTGGCAACTGCGACGCTCACGACAGACAAGCCTAGCTGCAGAGTTTTGCACCAGCTGCAATCGCCTGATCGCACATGCTGGTAGGCCAGTAAGCAGTGAGTTGCAGAAGTCGAGACGAGATGTCACGAATGCATGGACCAACTTGGACGTGGTATCCTTATCTAAACAAGCCCTAATTTTAGCAATGTTATGAAGCTGAAAACAGGCTGATTTGACTGTGGAGCTGATGTGGTCGTCTAACGAGAGGTCGCTTTGGAATATGACACCTAGATTTCGAGCTGATTCAACTGGAGATATGCTGGCAGAGCCAATTTTGAAAGTCAGCCTTTCCAATTTCTGAATAACACTAGGTTTGCCCATAACTAGTTAGTTAGTTTTATCATCGTTTAGTTTTAGAAAATTTGCTGCCATCCATGATCGGATGTCATCAATGCATGCAGCAAGTGAGTTGAGAGAATTTGAGGTGCTCAAAGGCTGGGAGGGATCAAAGCAAAGGTACAACTGAGTGTCATCCGCATAGAAGTGAAAGCCTAGATTGTGCTTGGCAATCACACCAGCAAGAGGGAGAGTATAAACGGTGAAAAGGACCGGACCTAGCACAGAGCCCTGAGGTACTCCATATTTCAGAGGTACTTCAGATGATCTTTGTCCATTCACGTCAACACTCTGGAGTCTCCCACTGAGATTGGACCTGAACCACTGCAGAGCAGTGCCAGTGATGCCCAGGCGAGATGAGAGGCGCTCTAGAAGTACTTTGTGATCGATGGTATCAAAAGCTGCCGAAAGATCGAGCAAAACAAGAAGAGACACTCTACCCATGTCTGCATTCCTAAGTAGGTCGTTGTATACCCGAAGCAATGCTGACTCTGTGGAGTGATTAGCTCTAAAGCCAGACTGGAACTTACTAGCAAGGTGTGAGGTTTCGATATACGAGTTCAGCTGGTCTGCCACGACCCGTTCCAGTGTCTTTGATAGGAATGGTAGAAGGGAGACTGGGCGGTAGTTGCTTAAGTTCTCTTGGTCTAGTGTAGCTTTCTTGAGAAGTGGCCTGACTACAGCTTTTTTGAAAGGTGCTGGGACATGACCTGAGGCTAATGACATATTAATGATGTTGGTTATGCATGGCAGCAGCAGATCAATGCAACGTAGGAGCAGGACAGTGGAAATAGGGTCCAGTGGACTTGTTGTCTTCTTTGATTGAGATACGAGCTTTAGGACTACATCACTAGTGACCTGTTTAAATGCAGACATTGAGGCGCAGCCAGGAACCGAGGAACAGCATTCTAGTGGGAAGGTTGTCATCGCAGGGATGGATTCCCTGATTTTGTCTATCTTCTGCACAAAGAATCGAGAGAAGCGATCGGCTAGATCATCACAAGGATCATCAGGTAAGGAGCTAACCTGGGAACGGTTGAGGAGATGGTTTATTGTCGACATCAGCATTTTTTGATTGTGCATCTGTGATTCAACAATGTTTCTATAGAAGCTAGACTTAGCCTTTGCTAGGATCGATTGGTACGACCTACAGTAGTCTTCATATGCCTGTCGATGGGCAGTTAGTCCGGATCTTTTGTATGCCTTTTCAAGCTTTCGTTTAGTAGACTTGGCTAGTTTCATGTCTGTGGTAAACCATAGGCCGTCTGGGCGGGGGCGCACAGTGCGCTTTGTCAAAGGTGCAAACTCGTCGAGCGTGTCAGCTAGTGTCGTGTTGTAGCAATCTACCAGTGATGACAGATCGGAGGGAGGACTGAGCAGCAAAGGTGAAGCAGATATGCTCGCACGGACAGCATCGATGTCAAGGGTCTTGAGGTTTCGCGATTCACAGGTTATTTTAGAGGAGAATGTGGGCACACACTGTAGATTGAATGAGATCTGCATGTGGTCAGATAAGCAGGATTTGGTGATAACTGGTGATGACAAAGTGCAGTTATATGAGAAAATTTGGTTGAGTGTGTGACCCTTGATGTGGGTAGGGCCATGCACATGAGTCACAAGAGATAATGAGTCTGTCAATGTACGAAATTCGGTGCTGAAAGCGTCAGATAAGTTATCAAAGTGAACGTTGAAATCACCCATAACGAGGAAGGATCGATTTCTTGCACACAGAATCGAAATGAGATCAGAGAAATCTGAGATAAATGAGGATTTGGTACCTGGTGGGCGATAGACTACTGCCACTATCGGTAGCTTGTTTTCGGGTGAGACCAGGACAATTGATTCAAAAGACTGTTTCGAGGGTACCGCAAATGGCTTGAATTTGAATTTCGAGCGCACGATCATAGAAACTCCACCTCCAGTTTTTATTGATCTAGGGGTGTGAAAGAACGTGAAACCAGATGGAGTAGCGTCTTTAATTGTCGGGCAGTTTATCGATTTCAGCCAAGTTTCAGTTAGGGCGAGCAGGTCGATACCATTTTCAGAAATAAGGCCTTTTATTACTAGAGGTTTATTGCACATTGAGCGAGGATTCCAAAGGCAAGCGTTAAGTCTGGCCCATTGGGTTACAACAGGCCTGATGACCACTAAGTTAGAGAGATTTACAGTGACGCATGCGGGGGAGCGTGCTAAGCGGTTCGAGACAATGCTAGGAATACCGGCCACCGCGGCAATGCTAGGAATTCCGGCCACCGCGGCAATGCTAGGAATTCCGGCCACCGCGGCGGCTACGGGGTGCTTTCCTTTTGTTAATGCATAGTTCATGAATCTTAGCAACAACATTAATATCTAGGAATGCATTTGATATACGATGACGAAGCGATAGCAGCTGCTGACAACCATAACTAACAAGTAGGTTACTAGCCTCAAGACGCTATTCTGCATGCTAAACAGAACACTGGCCGCCAAGATCTGCAGAGAACTGGGATCTAGTTCTACACTAAGTCTTTGTGTGGGCATGGTATAGCCGTCACGTGGTTTGGTCCCAGCTGGCGTTCCTCACGCTCCATGCCGGCACGTGATCGTAACCTCACCCTAGCGCGTCCGCCCACACACCCGCTCTCTCTCTCTCTCTCTCTCTCTCTCTCTCTCTCTCTCTCTCTCTCTCTCTCTCTCTCTCTCTCTCTCTCTCTCTCTCTCTCCACGCCTAGCGTTCCGGAGCCACCTAACCAACGGCTACTTTTGTGGGCGCAGCATCAACCCACGTAGACCCGCCCTACTGACCTGGGTGGGAGTGCATAACGCCACTGCAGCCGGGTCCTCAGTGCTGATTGGGTGAAGAAGGCATTAGTGAATGGCCACGTGGTCACGAGATCCTTCCCCGCCAGCTCTCTCGTTCAGCTCTAGCACCCGTGAGCTGGCGTGCCATCCGTCTGCAGCTCCTACGCGTGCACTTCGCGTGGAGAGACGAGCCTCGCGATTTCACCTCGTTAATTACATCTTGTGAAGATGTCAGTGTCTTCGTTTGCCATCGGTGTACGCTGCATTGCATACGCTTTCGTCAACCTTCCCAGTAACAAACCGATGTCGATTCCACACAACACCGGTATGCACGCTCGCCACGAAAGTGTCACCTGCGTCGCCTGCTTACAATGCAGCCTTCACCTCACTAGCGAGTATATGGGGCTTCGCCATATCTTCTTCTTCTCATTGCGCCGCTCACGTGCCAAAATCCCTAAATTAGGACTCTGCATTTGCTGCCTTTTGCTTCGCTTTAGACGACTGCTATCACTTGCTTAGAACCAGTTTTTAGTCTCTGACTACACCTTGCTTGTAAGTTCAAGTCTAACTTGAGAGCTAATCACGCCACAGAGTCAGCATTGCTTCGGGTGTACAATGACTTACTTAGGAATGCAGACATGGGTAGAGTATCTCTGCTTGCTTTTCGCGATCTATCGGCAGCTTTTGATACTATCGATCACCAAGTCCTTAAGCACCTCTCATCTCGCGTGAGCATCACTGGCAATGCTATGCAATGCTTCAGGTCCTTTCTTAGTGGAAGACTCCAGAGTAATGATGTGAATGGGCAAAGATATCCGAGATACCTCTTAAATATGGGGTACCTCAGGGCTCTGTGCTTGATCCAGTTCTTTTCACGGTTTATACTCTCCTTCTTGCCGATATGATTGCCAAGCACAATCTAGGCTTTCACTTCTATGCGGATGACACTCAGTTGTACCTTTGGTTTGATCTCTCTCCCAGCCCTCCAGCACGTCGAATTCTCTCAACTCGTCCCAGAGGTTAGAGCACGTGTCTCCTTTGCTAAAAGAGCTATGATGGCTGCCGGCTGATCAACGGATACAGAGCAAAGTTCTTACGCTGACCCAAAAGGCCCGCCGCGGCTTGGCTCCTTCGTTCATAGCTGAACTTCTGCGCCAGTTTCAGCCTCCTCGTGCCCACCTCAGGTCTTCCAAGAGGATAAATTAACTGTTCAATTTCTCCGATTAGAGACGGTTGGCGACAAAAGCTTTAGCTCTGCAGGTGCTAGATTCAGGAACTTGCTTCCACAATTCTTACGCAACGACAACTACTCTCTTGCTGCCGACTATGGCTCATCCTTTTCAGCGGTCCTGGGCTGCTACTTTTATGCTACTCACTACCTCAACTGCTCTTATGCCTCTGCTATGCTTCCCACTTTCTGTTTGTTTCGTGAGACGAAGTCTTTTTGGCTACCGAATGCGTAGCGAAAGCCGCTTAGGCTGTGAGTTCGCTAAAAAAAACTCTCCTGCGTAACACCCACCTAGTCTTCATGGCTTTGTGGAGTTATCGACGGAGATACATTAAATTACATTAAAAATCCCTTGCTGCATGTATTGATCACATCCGCATATGGATGGCAGCAAATTTTCTTAAATTGAATGACGATTCAACTAACTTATTAGTTAGACGCGAACCTTGTGGGATTCAGAAATTGGAAAGAGTAACGTTCAAAATTGGCTATGCCAGCATATGCCCTGTTGAATCTGCACGAAATATAGGTGCCTTAATCCAAAATGACCTTTCTTTAGATGACCACACCAGCTCCACAATCAAGTCTGCCTACATTCAGCTACATAACATTGCCGAAAATTCGGGCTTGTGTAGACTGGGATACCACATCTAAGTAAGGTCCATGCATGTGTGACATCCCGTCTTGCTGGTCTACCGGCAATTGCAATGGCGCTTATAGCTGGTGCAAAACTCTACAGTCAAGCAACGCATCAACTTCAATGTTTTGTCGCTCACTTAGGTCTTTCCATTCTTTGGCCCCAGCCTACCTATCAGATCTATTGCCCAACCAGATTAAGCGTCGTACCACCTACTTTTTGGAATCTAACTGTTTACCTATACCTCGTACAAACCTCAAATCCTTTGGAGACCATGCCTGCTCCAAGAGCCTGGAACTCACTCCCAAATTCCATCACGACATCCCCTGACTTGACCACGTTTAAAAGGAAATTGAAAACACACCTATTTTAGTCAGCATTTAGTGGGTCTCTGTTATTCGTCATTTATGTACTTATGCATGCTGACGCTATTGCACGGAGCCACTAAACACACATGCATGCTAACCCTGTGCATGTCACCCCTAATCTTGTTATTCTTGTTGCTTATCAAGCACGATACCACTCACCGTTCGATCGTATTTCCTTTGCAGCAAATGTGGAACGCCTAGAAAGAGATTGAGTTATCTGAGGGTGCTTTATAAAGTGTATTCTTATTATTATTCTTATTACCACAACTATAATCACCGATTTGGAGGCCATAGAAAACGGCGCAGAGCAAAACACAAAGAAATTAACAGAAAAACCAATCGGAACTTCTGATGCCTGTTTAATGCTCCCCTAACCCTCACCAGTTCTTGCCAAGAAATGCATGGAACAAACAGCCTTGAAAACCACAGCGTGCAGAACGCTGAAGATTAAGCATTCACAATTTTGGAAGCGGAGCTAGAGACAATAACAAGCTTACGAAAGCGCAAGTGGCTGTCTGGTTATTGCAGCTGGTATGGCAGGTGACTTCGGGCAGATTTGTTACTAACTTATTACAGCCTGCGCTCACCTCACAGACTCGTGGACCGGCCTATGGCTTCGACGAATTTCCACAATCCACCAAAATTCACTCTAATTAGACTAAAGTTGACAGGATATAGGCGTTCCAACCTAAAACTTTGGAAAATATTTTAGTACATCTTTACTTTATGTTTCCACCAAATTTCACGTCATTGTGCGCACACGAACGCATGCAAATGAGCTGTAAAAGTGGAGGCCTGTACCGCAATCCAGTTTAGGTCGCTTCAAGTATACCAACAATCAGTTTCGCAAAGCTTCAATAAGTTTTGAACACGAAACTACGGTCTATCTAAGCCGCAAAAATTCAAGCCATTCCGCTCACGCTTTCTCATGAGGTTTGCTGAGATAAAGCAACCAGTACCAATACCGCAATCCACCAAAATCCGCTGCATTCCACCTCAAAACGAAGAACATATTGAGTAAAAAGCTTCTCTTTTATTGCATACGACTATAGACACTGAAAATTGCACTCTCAAAAATTTTTACTTGCATTGGCACGGGTGTTATCGTGCAATCGGCTGCAATCGACTGCAAAGGCCCCTGAAATACCCCAATCCACTGCAATCTACCGCATCCACCACAAAACAACTAGAAATATAATGCGCCGAGCTCCAGTTTTTATTGCATATTAAAGCGCACTATTTTGTGAGCACACCTATGGAACCTCAAAAAATTGTGCATCTGCGCACCTGGCAATGGGTGGCAATCGCCCAAATAGCCTATGCAAATACCGAAAGCCACTCTAATCCAGTGCAAATTATTCTCAAATCATCAAAGCAAAGCTCTAATTTACATTTTTTATAGAACTAGACTCTGTTCAAAGTGCGTTCACTCACAAATTTTACCACTGTGCATCCGCTTTCTCATGCAATCGACTGCAACGTCCCAATACCTTTCAGCAATCCGCGGCAATCCGCCGCAAAGTGACCGGAATGCGTACACTAGAAGCTCTAATTAAGATTGCACATTTCTCTAGTCTTCGTTTATTTAGTACGTAATTTCACTACATTTTTTACTGCCATTCTGGACTAATACACTGCAATCCACTGCATTGGCCCGGATCAATACCGCAATCCATCACAATCCGCCGCAAAACGACCAGGAAGCGTACAGTAAGAGCGCTAATTATGATTGCACGTTGCTTTAATCTTTGTTTATAGTGTACTCGCACAATGTCACTACGATTTCCCAACCATTCTGATGTAGTTAATAGCAATTGACTGCAATGGCCAGGGCCAATACCATAATCCACACCATTCCGAGACACAATGCCTCGACATCGGTTTTCAATGCTCTAATTTTGCACGCATATTACAAAGCACCATGTTTAAAGTGCAGCAACGTCGTATTAACAAAGTGCGCTCGTATAATTTCGGGCAAAGCTCTAACTATCATTGCTATTGCTTTTCAATGCACCCTAAGTGAAACCGGAGCATTTTTAAGCTGATTTGCTTGTTAACTCTTAGCAATGCACGGCAATCAACGGCTATGTTCAGGGCCAATAGTGAAATCTGTTGAAAATAAAAAGATTGGCTGCACAAAGCTGCACGTCTCATTCCACATAACATCTCACTATGCACGTTCATAATACTGTTGAGCCATCTGGCAAATACAAACCTTGCGGATTAAGGAAAAAGTAAATGAAATATAGAAAATATTGACTTAGCTTAAACCCTTATTCATATAGCTGCTGAAGAGCCTAAAATCGCACCATTTGCAAGAGGAGATAAACAGTGGTTTGCTGCATGACTCCAAGAATATAGGACGCTCGGGTGTGGTGCGCGAGCTCAAAGACGCAGCCGCCGCAGAGATTCGCATGGATTGTGAGTCATGCTAAATTTGGCTAGCAAGATAAGGAAGGAAATATTACATCTACTCATTAAACTTAATTGGTTGGTTTCTCTTAATTTATAGACCTTTTTGTCTGAGGCATTTTAAGTTATTGCAACGAAATCCTATGATTGTACTAGCCTCTTTTGGCTACAATGCGTGCCTCCTGCAGGAATCGATAGAAACACTATGTTACTTGTATAGTGTCCTAAGAAAAACTAAATCTATATCCAGGCACTTTACATCTCACTGCCAAGTAAGCTATAACTAAGGATTGTTGATTTTCAAGGTATCGTGTTCAGACAAGCATGCAAAAACACGAAGGCATCGCGCCTAAATCAGCATGTACAAGCTTACAAAAAGTAACCCGTTAGTAGGACCCTGTTGCTTAGTAATGTGCACCGATGGACCGATCGCAGGTCCAGCACGAAAAGCAAGCAGCTCTGAAGCTTAAAAGGACAAGCAGACTAACATAATTAATATGTCATTAGCCTCAGGTCATGTCCCAGCACCTTTCAAAAAAGCTGTAGTCAGGCCACTTCTCAAGAAAGCTACACTTGACCAAGAGAACTTGAGCAACTACCACCCAGTTTCCCTTCTACCATTCCTATCAAAGACACTCGAACGGGTCGTGGCGGACCAGCTGAACTCGTATATCGAAACCTCACACCTTGCTAGTAAGTTCCAGTCTGGCTTTAGAGCTAATCACTCCACAGAGTCAGCATTGCTTTGGGTATACAACGACCTACTTAGGAATGCGGACATGGGTAGAGTGTCTCTGCTTGTTTTGCTTGATCTTTCGGCAGCTTTTGATACCATCGATCACAAAGTTTTTCTAGAGCGCCTCTCATCTCGCCTGGGCATCACTGGCACTGCTCTGCAGTGGTTCAGGTCCTATCTCAGTGGGAGACTCCAGAGTATTGACGTGAATGGACAAAGATCATCTGAAGTACCTCTGAAATATGGAGTACCTCAGGGCTCAGTGCTAGGTCCGGTTCTTTTCACGGTTTATACTCTGGCTCTTGCTGATGTGATTGCCAAGCACAATCTAGGCTTTCACTTCTATGCGGATGACACTCAGTTGTACCTTTGCTTTGATCCCTCCCAGCCTTTGAGCACCTCAAATTCTCTCAACTCACTTGCTGCATGCATTGATGACATCCGCACATGGATGGCAGCAAATTTTCTAAAACTAAACGATGATAAAACTAACTTACTAGTTATGGGAAAACCCAGTGTGATCCAGAGATTGGAAAGGCTGACTCTCAAAATTGGCTCTGCCAGCATATCTCCAGTTGAATCAGCTCGAAATCTAGGTGTCATATTCCAAAGCGACCTCTCGTTAGATGACCATATCAGCTCCACAGTCAAATCAAAGCTTCTCGGAATCCAACAGTCTAGAAATACCTCATACAAACCTTAAATCCTTTGGAGACCGTGCATTTAGCTCGTATGCTCCCAAAGCCTGGAACTCCCTCCCGACCTGCGTCAAAACATCCCCTGACCTGACCACATTTAAAAGGAACCTAAAAACACACCTATTTAGGACAGCATTTAGTGGGTCCCTGTGATTCGTCTTTGATGTGCTTATGCGTGCTGACACTGTGCATGCTGCCACTAACCACATTTGCATGCTGACCCTGTGCATGTCACCCCTAACCATATTATTCACCTCGTTTGTTTTTCAAGCATGATTTTACTTACCATTCAATTGCATTTCACTTTACAGCAAATGTAAAGCGCCTAGAGAGAGATTGAGTTCTCTGAGGACGCTTTATCAAGTGAATTATTATTATTATTATTATTATTATTAAGCAGTTCTGAAGCTGCGAGGGAAAAGCTACACCGAACAGACAGACATATATCCCTAGCTCAGAACACTAAGTGATTCAAACATCATTTCAGATGGTTGCAGATTCCGGAAATAGCTGCAGAACTACTGTCGTTAGACGCAAGCGACCTGAAGGCCTGATCGTCAAAACATTTCAGTTAAGTAGTGCGAGGAATGGCGGTATGCCGTGTACTCCCCAGGAGCGAGTGGTGCGAGGGCACACTAGAGGACCATGGAGTTTGGACAGCTAGGCTGGTGCCAGCGAATGATGAAACGTCTATCTAACCTAGAGAAGTGGAAGTTGATTCCATGCTCAGTAGGGAGCTAGTGAAGCTCAGGCAGACAAACCGAGAAACGTCTCATTGTTATACTTGTCTGCATTGCTTGTGCAGGTTGAGGCATGCTTACAAATGCAACGTTCTGTCACTGTGCCGTAGTGCTTAGCACAAGTGCTCATATTGGCACCAAATCACAAAGTGCTCCATGAAATTCAGCTGAAGATGGTTTAGGGGGGGGGTTGTGAGAAGCAGAATATGGCCCTAAAACTTGAGCAAAGCAGGCTTGGAAGAGCACAGCATGTCCATTGCTATCCAATGCCCGACAATAAATGTGCGAAATGACTTTGAAATTTTCGGATTTCCATTACAATGTAAAAATTCATATGTAGTTATGCTATGAGAATTTAAACTTCCCATAACCAATTTGTGGATAAATTTTTTAAAGGTTGTAAATAGTGTTATTGTTGTGAATAGTGGTATTGGCTCGAGGCCATTACCTTCTATAGCCATGCATCGTCCAGGTTGAACGCTCCTGATGGGTTGAACGTACATGTGCACAGTGAACGTTACGTGACATGATAACTAATGCTTCGAACAGCCAATTTGTAGTCAATTTTAAGGTGAATTGCTGCAGAAGCCGGGTCATTTCCATCTATGGCCATTCATAGCCCTCGATTGTACGTTCGAGATTAATTGAAAGGATGCGGTTGCATCTTTAATACAGTGTGCTGTAATCCGCAAGAAAGTTGAGTATCAGCTACCTACCAGCTTTTTGTCTAATTGTAACAGACCTTCAGTGGTTGCCGTATTTTCCCTTGCCATCTATTGCCATACATTGCCCAAGGTTGAACGCGTACAATCGGTTGAAAGTAATGTGTGTACACAGTAAAGGTTATGTAGCATGATAATTAGAGCTTCGAACAGCCAGTGTGTAGTCAATATGAAACGGATTGCAGTAGAAGACGGGCCATTGCCGTCGATTGTCGTGCATTGCCGTTGATTGTAAGTTCACGACTGTTTGAAAGGATGTTGTTGCACTTTAAATACAGTTTGCGGTAATACTCAAGAAAATTCCGAGCTTCTCCCTGCAACTATAGGTTTATTTGTAACGGACCGTTACGGATTTGCGTATTTTCCGGGCCATTGCCGTTGACTGCCATGCATTGCCGTCGATTGGTCCCGCAAATTTGGTGCAAATTATATAATTCATTTGTATAGCGCCCCAAGAGAACTTAATCTCTATTCACGAACATCACATATGCCTCAGAGCTCGACCCCATGACCCCAGCCAGACCTTGATCGGGGCGAGCACCTCAACCGCTGGACCAAACCAGCTTTGCTATACAAATGAATTATATAACAGCGCTAATGCTAGCACGTGTCGCGCAGTAATGTAAACGTAATTTAACAAACGCTCCGCTTGAATTGCTTCGCCGAAACTCCGGCGACTCGACCGCCCAGGCGATTTGCTCATCGAAGGACAAGTAATTTGAAATAAAACGCTCAGATTACAGGCAGCTGTCACTGAAGTGATGCCAGAGGTCTTTAGTAGTTTGAAGATAAGACCGATCTTGTCCGTAACTATTATGTTGGTCGTATTATCGTCAAGCTTCAGGAACTTTCTGGCCATCCAAGCGCAAATGTCGTTGTCGACAATTAAGTGAGTCGGAAGCAGAATAAGCAGAATAAGCCAAAAGATTGGTAAATTGGCTAAATGTTACCGACGTTGAAGTAAAAGCCTTGATTGTTTTGATGAGGAAATCGGCCAGAATAACAGTGTAGATGGCGTATGGTATAGCGCCTTAGTACAAACGTAGAGGCAGAGGGTATAAGGGTGAGTTCTCTCTCAGAAAACCTGGGACTTACCCAGCAGATATAGAGCTACCCGGAAGACCGACAGCCGTTTACACCAGCACTGTTTTAACAGCCTCATTTATATATAGCAGCAGACGAGCCTAAACGGCTCTAGCCACCGCTTGCAGTGTGCAACAAAGAATCGCACGGTGCTGGATTCTAACCCATTACCTTGGTCATGAAGAACGAGCACCTTAGCCCCTTGGCTACATCCTCTCGCTGAGGAAATGTTTAAACTTATAATATTAATGCATTTGTATTGGGTCGTCCGAGAACTTAATCTGTTTCTAGGGAATTAATACATACTTTAAAGTAAGCATAATCGTATGGCTAATAATGATAATAAATTTATACAGCGCCTACAGAAAACTTAATTTTTTTCTAGGCACTTTACATATGCTGTAAAGAAAGCATTGTCTTCAGGTAGTATGCATGAATAGTGCCAATGTAAATAATAATAATAATATAATAATAATGCACTTGATAAAGCGCCCTCAGAGAACTCGATCTCTTTCTAGGCACTTTAAATTTGCTGCAAAGGGATAATTAGTGGTAGCATGCACAGCGCCATCTTACAAAGGAGAGGTAACACTGACCCAGTAAATACTGTGAGAAAACAGTGCGTTTTTAGCTTTTAAGTGCTGTCAAATCAGAGAATGTAGCGAGATTAGTCGCAAACGAGTTTAGCGATTTTAAGCACACCAATTAAAAGGCACGGAATCTAAAGGATTTCAGATCGATGCAATTCTAGATTGGCAGCCATTGCAGGTCGGCCAGAAAGTGTGTAATGTGGCAACGGCGACACTCACGACAGGCAAGCTTACCAGCAAAGTTTTGCACTAAATGTGAGCGCCTGATCGCATAGGCAGGCAGACCTGCAAGCAGTGAATTGACAAAAGTCGAGGCGGGATGAAAAAATGCATTGGTCAACTAGGATTTGGTATCCCAGTTTACGATGGCCCAATTTTTGCATTATTTCGTAGCTAGAAGTCGGAAAACTTGACGGCAGAGCTGATGCGATTTTCTAGTGAAAGCTCACTTTGGAATAGGAAACCTAAGTTTCGTATAGATGTTAACGGAGATACGCTAGAAAAGCCAAATTCGGTCGTAAAAATTTCCAATTTCTTAGTCACACTTGGTTTCCCGTTACTAGCAAGCTGGTTTTATCGAAATTAAAATTGGTAAAGCTTGCCGCGGTTCATTGGCGGATGTCAGTTATACATGCAAGTAGGGAGTAGGAAGAATTTGAAATGCTGGAGGGCTGGAAGGGATGAAAGCCTAGGTACACCTGTGTCATCTGCATAGAAGTGATGGCAAGCTTGTGCCAGTGACGTGAAAAGAAGCGAATCGAGCACAAAGCCCCGCGAGGTACACCGTACAGCAGTGGTCTCTTGGAGGATCTTCGTCCGTTCGTGTCGCTGCTCTGGAATCTCCCACAGAGATAGGATCTGAACCATTGCAGTGCTGTGCTAGTGGTGTCCAGCCGAGATGAGAGGCGCTCGAGAAGGACTCGGGGATCAATAGTATCAAAAGCTGCCAAAAGATTGAGCAAAAAAAATCAGAGATACTCTACCTAAGTCTGCCTTCTTAAGTAGGTCGTTATACACCCGAACCAATGCCGACTTGGTGGAGAGACTAGCTCTAAAATCAGGCGCGCTTGATAGGTTTTAAGTTTTTTGCAAGAGTTTAGCTGGTCTTTCACTGCTCGATCCAGAGTCGTTGATAGGACTGGCAGGAGAAAGACTGGGCAGACGTTAGTCAAGCTCTCTTGGTCTAGTGTCGCTTTCTTTATTAGTAGCCTAAAAAGCCTTTTTGAAAGATGAGGTGATATGATCTAAGGCTAAGGACATAATTATAATGTTAATAATTTCTGGCAGCAGCAGATCCAAGTAATGCAAAATTATGAGAGGAGTGAGATTAGGGTGCGAAGGGCTAGTAGTCTAATTTGACTTTAAGATGAATTTCTGGATGCCGTCACTAGTGGCAGGCTTGAATGCAGCCATTGAGGTGCTGCACGTAATGGACGAGGAGTCCTATGGGGGATGGTACTGGGGGAAAAGAGTCAAGTGACGATGCATTTACCTTAGGTATGGAATCAGGGGTCTTGTCTATCTATATAAAAAAGAAGCTAGATAACGCGACTCGCCAGACGGACCGAATGGATCACTACAATTCGCTATAGAGGACCAAATGGATCACTACGATTTGACGACTCTGAACGAGTGGTAGAGGGGGAGGTCACACACTGCAGCCTGAATGAGATACTCGTACGGTCAGATGTGCAGATTTTTGTAATAATGAGAGATGATAGCAGACTATCGTGGGAGGATAGCTGATCGAGGTGGGAGCAAACCAGCTTAGCACTGTTCCAATAATACCAAGACATGTCGGGAGGCAATGCAGGATGATTTGGCAGTCCATAGCATCACGTGCCGTTGAGACACTGAAGAGAACCTAACAGTGTGAGCCAGAATCAAGAGCGAAATAATTCATACAATCATTGTAAACCCGAGGAAGGGCAGTTAAATTGGAATACTTAGCTCCGAAGCCCGATTTGAACTTGCTAGCATGGTCAGATTAACTCTACCAATCGTGTAGCAGCCGAGCCACCACTCGTTCACGTGTCTACGGATAAGAATGAGCAAAGGGAGACTGGCAGAAAGTTACGTAGCGTCGCATGGTCTAGGGTTGGCTTTTTTGTAAAAACTGGACAACTGCTATTTTCAGCGGAACATAGACTTTACTAATGACCTGGAATATATGTATATATATATTTTTTGTAAAAGGCAGCAGCAGTTCTGAGCACCTGGTATTTTGTGCTCCTGCTGACGGAGCGGCTCTCCACCCAACATCTACGGTGGACGGTGGCCTGGACCACTCCTTCCCTTCATCGCTCTTGTGTGCAGTTAGTCTGCGGTGCTGCTGCGAGTGATGGATGTGGCATGCGAAGGCCATTGGGCGGGGGTTAATGAATCTACTAGGAGGACCAGGAGAGGCAACTGGAGATTTCGCTTCGGGGCACGGACCTGCACGGTTGACGTCTAATATTGGCAGACGCTCTCTTCTCGTACAGTGAGAATACAACATTGGACACTTCTTAAGGAGAACTGTTAGGATGGGGATTAGAGAATTAGCAGTCTGCTTGGCGTGGGAGGTGAATTATAGTGCTGACTTCAATAACTGAATGACGGAAAGGAGAAGAGAGACCAAGAGCAGGGTGATGTGTGGATGCAATTCAGAAGTGAGGGAAGTGAGGAGTGGAGTCGCTAGCCTGCACTTTCTTATCCTTTCCGGAATCCAACTGTTAACTTATACCTCGTACAAACCTCAAACCCTTTGGAGACGGTGCTTTTCTAATTAATATAATTTTAGTTCGTATGCCTCCAAAGCCTGGAACTCACTCCCGACTTCCGATAACTGATATCATAATAACTGATAACATTGTGCGAATTCGTGCCTCCGTAAAGCCCCCTTCGACCAAAGCATAACGGAATCGCAACCTCTGATCTTCCTTATGAGATTTTCCTATGTTTCTGCATGCGATGTGGCTACCCTAATAAGGTCTTGTGAAAAGAGCTCGTCTCCAAAAGACCCAATATCCTAATCTCTTTGGTCTTATCGGCAGACCAACTTAGCCCAGCCGTAACCAAGATTTTAATGCTTCTCTGGAAAAAGAGGTTGTACACAAGTCTTTCAAATCGGCAGTAGTTAGATCAATATTTAAACAGCCTGGATTAGATAAATATGTCCTTGCAAACTATTGCTTAGTTTCCCTGCTTCAGTTTTTGTCAGAGATTCTTGAGAAAAAACTGCCGCTAAGCAGCTCGATCGCAGCTCGAGCACACTTTGAAAAGAATGAAATGTGAGAATAATTCTAATCGGGGTTCAAGCGGCAGCACTTCACTGAAGCTGCTCTCCTCCGTATAACCAATGACATCCTATGCAGCACCGATGACAGGAATTTCACTCCCCGTAGTGCTACTAGATCTATCAGCTGTCCTCGACACCATTGATCACGATATCCTACTTGAGCGAGCGATAACAACGATCGATCCGGTAGGGTGGCTGGTTCGGCGCGGTTCAAATCTTGCTCGTCCGCTCGTGGTCAATCCGTGTCTTGTGCGGGTCAGGTCTCATCCACCAGACTAGTCACGTGGAGTCCTACAAGGATTCCTCTTCGATCAGTTGCTGTTCTCCATTTATACTCAACCTCTGGGAAAAGTGATTCACGCCCATGGAATAGGCTATCACTTTTATGTTGACGATACTCAGCTGTATTTGCCATTCAAACCATTGCAATTTGTCTCAGCGACTAATCAACTAAATGCTCGCCTTGCCGAAATTTGATTCTGGATTTTGGCAAATTTCCTTAAACTAAATGACGATTAAAACTAAATTGCTGCTCATAGGACATCCCAAGCGTGAGGCTGGACTCGAAGGCTTTGCTCTTCGAATAGGCGATGCTGTTGTGCGACCATAACCTTGTGCTCGGAATTTAGGAGTCGTCTTTTACAGCTGCTAAATTTTGAAAGGCTCGTTTAGAAGACTGCTTCCACATGCAGAGATCGCGACGATCAATATCTAAAATTAGGAACTATCTGCCGAGGTGGCTTGCAAAACATTTAACTAGTGCCTAGGTTCTGTCTCTGCTAGATTATTGTAATATCTTTTCGGCTTGGCTACCAAAAACGTAACCAGGCCAGTGCAGCTGGCGATGAATATGGCTGCAAGGCTAGTTTACAAATCTCAAAGGTTTGATCACATGTCTCTGCTGATGAAAGAGCTTGGAGGGCAGACTGTTTGATCAATGGATATGGAGCAAAGCTCTTACGCTGATCCACAAGGCCTGCTACGGTTGGCTCCTTCATACCTAGCTGAACTGCTGCACCAGTTTCAGCCTTCTCGTGCCCACCTCAGGTCTTCTTTGGACAATAAATTAGCTGTTCTATTCCTCAGCCTGAAAACCGTTGGCGACAGATGCTTTAGACAGATGCTAGAGACTTGCCCGCCTCCTACGCATGACTGGTGAGGCGCAAGGGCGGCTGCAGCGCACGCCCGCACGACGACAATAACCTAGCAAGCCTGAAAACGTTTAGCTATGTTATGTAATGTAACGTTACCGTAGTTTCCGTACCCCTCTGCACGGAGCAAGTGCATGCGCACAAAAACCTCAGTGTACATTCTGGTTATGCATTCGGCTTCTCGGGCGGTCCTGAATTTACAGTTACAAGCTGACTGTCTAACAGCGGCGAGATAGCATTGATTTTAGCCACAGCTCGATTACTACACATGCGGTCCTCATACGGCAGTATTAATGTTGTGCGATAGCGACTCCGGCGGCGGCTGTTTTAGCGGGAGTCTCACGAAGACACAGCGGACGCACGTTCGCGGCAAACGAGACTGTCCTTTATTCCTCTCAACGGGCACACATATGAGAGCTCGATCAATCGCAGCAGACAACAAGAAATACAACTTGCAACAACGGCCCGACTGCTTCAATGGCTTAACTATTGGCCACAGGTAAGACATGTGCATTAGCGTCAGGCGCTTCGCTAATTACAGCAGAAGCCGCAGGCGCACACAACATTAGGCAACGGCTAATCTCAGCAGACGTAATGGGCTACGTGTAGTAACGTGATGCGTTTTAATGTAGCGATTTGGGGGCGAGGCTGATGCATTCAGTCGTGGCACCCGCGCCCTGTTTTATGCGACTCACTACCTGCAGGTCTTCCTGCCTGCGCAATAAAATGCTCACAGTTAGTGCAGAACTCGATGGCTAGGCTTTCTATCGTAAACGTATCAACTGCACTTATTGACCACTTCGCACTGAGTCACCATCAAGAAGCGGAAAAATACTTCCTTCTCGGCCATCGAAGTCGACCAGGTGCCTTGTTTACTCAAGTCGTGTGGATGCCCCTCTTAAGTGACTCAAATCCTTTGGATACCGTGCATTCACTTAGCATGCTCCCTCAGCCTGGAACACGACCGACTTCTTGTCATTTCCTAATTGGCGACACTTTAAAAGGAAGCTAAACACTCACCTGTTCATCAAAGGGTTTGCTCCTTCCGCGTAATTTGTCGTTAGTATGCATATGCGCGGTGAAATTTTGCATGCTATCGCTAACCTAGATGCCGCGCTCCTTTCCAGCACATTCGATTTGTCTATTTGCATATGTGAATTGTCTAGAAAGAGATTACGTTTTCTTAAGGTGCTGCACAAATGTATTATTTTATAATCATTATTGAAAGGAATTAATATTCCCTTAAGGCGCTATACAAGAGTATTATTATTATTATGGAAAAGCACTGGGATATATATGTATATCTCGTTCTCTTAAGACGCCGAATAGATGACCTATTATTGCTATTTTTTATGGGTATGTGACGGGTCGCTAAGCGGGGCCACAAGGTCAAGGGTGATGCGTTTGTCTGCTCTTCGTGCAGCGTGACTGGCCTGCTCAGCATCGCCGGGAGTCTGCGGGGTAGCATCTGAGTGCAACCTCAAAGCTAGCGGACAGCCTTAGAATATAAGTCATTGGCCGAACGCGATATACGTCCGTAGCTAGTGCACCTGTGTGATTAGATAACTTGGTGGAGACATTGGCCTCACCCCTGAGTATCAGCCGAGGAGTAAGTGTTCGAACTTTCTGACCCAGATGGCGCGCTCCCAGCAAGCTTCAGTCTTCATTGCTTGCTGCATGCGCGATGACAGCTGCCGGAGCTCCTTTTGTGGCTACATAGATGAGGCTGCAGAAGTGGCTACGACCTTTCTCTTTGCGATTGCCGCGTGGCTTTTCTTTCGGCAGGAACGAGCGTGCTATGGCTCGTGACTACGGAGAGTAAGCGAATTGATCGCCAGCCACTGACGCGTCCTTATTGCCAGCCTCCAGGTATTGTAGAATTGTAGAGAACGCACTACGCGGCCAGCTGAAGCACTTGTGCGCCGCATAATCGCTAGGCAGAACCAATCAATGACGAGGAAATCAATCTCTCTCTCTCTCTCTCTCTCTCTCATTTGAATGTACACGAGCGCACGCGAGTGCTTTTAACGGAAACGGAAGTCGCAAAGGGAGTTGCAGCAGGTAATCTACCTATATCTAACCATGCAGTCTTTTGAAAATTTCCAAGTTTGGGGCAATTAAAGTTCTGCGAGCTTCAAAAGACTAATAGCTTTATTATCGCCGAAAAGCTTCACAGTACTACCAGGATTGATACAAACCCCGTGGTTTTCGCTCACCATAGTGGACGGGTGAGTATTTCATAGCAATAGTTCTCGAATAAAAGAGAAAAACGAACGTAATAATTAAGTAACTATACCAGACGAAAGAGAAAAACAAATAGTAGGAAACCGCTCGGCGTTGTATTGCAGAAACTCAGAGGAAACGTGGCATGCGAGAATTTCTTCCAGCATTTCTCCTGTTAAATCAGCACGAAGTCCTAAGGTAAACTGTTCCTAAGTGACCTCTCATTGGACGACCGCACGAACTCTACAGTCAAGTTTGCCTACTTTCCCCTTCATAGCATTTCTAAAATAAGGGCGTGCTTAGACAGGGATATCACATCTAAATTGATCCACGCATTTGTGACATCCTGTCTCGATTTCTTTAACTCACTGATTGCTGGTCTACCGGCCTGTGGTCTCAGGCGCCCACAGCTGGTGCAAAACTCGGCAGCTAGTCTTGTCTGTCGTGAGCTTCGCAGTTGCCACATCACACCGCTTCTCGCCCGCCTGCACTGACTCTCAGTAAAGCAGCGCATCGAATTTAAGGTTTTGCCACTCGCTTGATCGTCCTTCCATTCTTTGGCTCCCGCCTACCAATCAGATTTACTCCCTCACCAAGCTGAGCATAGTATCCCACTAACCACATTTGCATGCTGACCCTGTGCATGTCACCACTAACCATATTATTCATTTTGTTTGTTTTCAAGCATGATTTTACTTACCATCTAATTGCATTTACCTTTGCAGCAAATGTAAAGCGCCTAGAAAGAGATTAAGTTCTCTGAGGGCGCTTTATCAAGTGCATTATTATTATTATTATTATTATCACCAGCTTTTATTGTTTGCCTCGACCTCGTACGAACTTCAAATGCTTTGGAGACTGTGCCTTTAGTTAGTATGCCCCTAAAGCCTGGAACTCGTTTCCGACTTGCGTAACGATATCCCTTGACTAGACAACATTTAAAAAGAAACTAAAAACGCATCTATTTATCACGGCATTTATTAGGACCACGTGATTCGTCCTTTACTTGCTTATGCGTGCTGACACTGTGCATACTGCCACTACCCACATTTGCATGCTGACTCTGTGCATGTCATCTCTATCCATGTTATACTTGCTGTCATTGAGCATGCTACCGCTAACCATTTGACCATGCTTACTTGACAGCAGATGTAAAGTGCCTAAAAAGAGATTGAGTTTTCTGAGGGCGCTATAAAAAATGCAGTATTTTTATAATAATAATTATTACTATAATGACAATAGGAAGGGGCGGAAGATGCCCGCGAGCATCTCGCTACCAAAACAGCGATTTCCACATTTATGACGAATTCAATAAGAACAGATACGATTTAAGGTGATAGTGCTTAACGACAAAGTTGAAATGAGATATTGTAAGAGAAATTTCAGAGAGATTTATTAATGAGAAACTGAGCGAGGATGTGAAAGGGACATAAAGAGCCTTGCTCCAGATGTTTACCCGGCCATCTTACTTTGGCTACCACTACGTCACTGCGAACAATGGAGCTCACAAGCCCAGTGGTTGGTATTTGCCGCGGGTGGGCAGCTGCTTAAAATAAATTATTAACAGCCGCATTTTTTAAAGCGGCAGTAGAGGATACTATTGGATACCACTTGCAGTTGGCAATAAAAGGATCTCTCACAGCAGGATTCGAAACCACGACCTCGGTGGTGAAGAGCGAGCACCCTACCTTCGGGGCTATGGCAGTCACAGACCTGTCGAAGCCCGCGTTGCCTAGTTGGCTGCTGCAACGCTCTTTCCGGGCAACCGTGAGACATCTATCCAAATGCCCAGCCAAATTTGGGTCCGTGGAAGACTTGCCAGTCATTTTGTGGAATGAGAGTTTAGGAATTTACGGCGGATGGGTTATCACATGCGCAGTAGATTCGAACCACGTATTAAAAAACATGAAAGCACAAGCCGATACAGGAAGCTCACGTGAAAAGTGCAGCATCTAGTCCACGGTAGCGAACCGCGAGTACCAATGGCTGTTGTGCACTTGCCATAAGTAGTAGGGATACAGAGCAAAGCTCTTACGCTGACCCACGTTGGCCCGCCACGTGACCCACGTTGGCCCGCCACGTGACCCACGTTGGCCCGCCACTGCTTCTCTTCTTCGTACCTAGCTGAACTGCTGCACCAGTTTCTGCCTCCTCGTGTCCACCTCAGGTCTTCTATGGACAATAAATTAGCTATTCAATTTCTTCGATTAAAGACCGTTGGCGACAGAAGCTTTAGCTCTGCATGTTCTAGACTGTAGAACTCGCTTCCACGATTCTTACGCAATGACAACTACGCTCCTGTTGCCGACTATGGCTCATCCTTTTCAGTGGTCCTGTGCTGCCACTTTTATGCTACTCACTACCTCAACTGCTCTCCTGACTCTGCTATGCTTCCCACTGTCTCGTTGTTGCGTGAGGCGAAGTCTGTTGGCTATCGAATACATACCGAAAGCCGCTTAGGCTGTGAGTGCGCTACACAAAACTCTCCTGCGGCACACCCAGAAAGTCTTTATGACTTTGTGGAGTTACAGATGGAGATACATTACAGTACACAGGGAGCTTTCATCCACGATAATCATGAGCCATTGCTTCGCGGTCAGTATCCTAGCAACCATTTTAAAACGTTTTCTAAACTACGTTTAACAGCAGTCATGCGGATTCATACTGACACCGCCCTACCCACTCTTTCGGAGAAAGATCTACAAAATCAGCTGGCCAGTATTTGGGCCACTCCTTTGTGTATTTCTATGTCTTTGCTTGTAACTCCACAAAGCCACAAAACCTGCGTGGGTGCTACGAAGGAGAGTTTGTATAGCCCACTTACAGTCTAAGCGGCTTTCGGTGCGCATTTGGCAGCCAACCGACTTATCTTACGCAACAAAGAGAAAGTGAGAAGCATAGCTGAGTCAGAAGGGAAATTAAGGTAATGTGTAGCACCAAAATAGCACTCGGGATGGCTGGAAAGGGTGCACCGCAGTCATCAAGCAACGGGAGAGTAGATATTGTTGTTGTTGATGTCGTTGCGTTAGAAGCTCCAGACTACAGGAAGCCTCTGGATCGGGAAGCTCGGTTCCTGGGCGTTTGCTTCTGTCTTCGGTGGACAAACTGGACCACCGATTATAATTGCAGATTACTTTTGGCAAAATTCTAGTGTCGACTCTCAAGTAAGTTTACTTTCAGAGTAGGAACAATTGAGGGCATGCTTAGATAAGAGTACTACAGCCAAAAGAGTTCATAATGAAACTTGATCTCTGCAATTCCTTTTATTCAGGACTTTTAACATGGGCGTAAATCGTCTGCAGGCGGTGCAAAACTCTGCAGGTTGTCTTGTCTGTCATCAAAGACGTAGCTGCCACATCACTCCCACTTCAGTTTGGGCTTCGCTGGCTATTTATCATGCATTGAATCCGTTTCAAGAATCTCTCTGGCTCACAGGTCACTTGACTCGCTTGCACTAGTCTTGACCTATCTGACCTCCTCACTCCTTCACTGTACTCTCGAACCACCCGCTCCTCAGCATTTATCTCGCTCTCCTCAGCACTACATTCAAATCTATTGGCGATCGAGCCTTCAGCTCGTATGCTCCGAGAGTCTGGAACGCGCTTCATGCAAATGACCTGTCATCTTTTAAATCTCCGATAAAATGGCATCTCTTCCGGTCAGCTGTCGCTTCGTCCCAGTGAACTTTTCTGTTTTTGCGGTGTGCTTTCCATGCGTACCTATCCACGATTCAGTGCATGTTACTAGCCAGCGGTCTGAATAACCCGTGGCCAATAGTGTCTTCATGTTTGCTTTAGCATGCTGGCCAAAGTACGATACTTGTCTGCTTCTGCATACTTGACACCGCAAATTTCACAAGCCCCAAAGGGTATTGACTCTATTGAAGTAAGTTTTAAAGTGCCTGGATGGAGATAAGTTTCTGGGTGGGTGCTGTAAAAGTGGCCAACTATTTTGATTGTTAACTATACGACGACTAGAGGCCGACTTAAGAGCCGAATCATCGCGTGCATGCAGCTGCGCCCGTGAAAAAGCCATCAGCAGCCAGAGGCCGTGCTTGCGGTCGGCTAGCACTTCTTGTGCGAACTACAAATCTGCGCCATCCAAAGAAATTTGCGAAGGAAAAGCATAATGTCTGTCATGACACCATATTAATGAGTCTGCAGCCCTCAAGAAAACCACAAACCGGGAGCCGGGGCCACCGATGAAAGCTTTTAGGCTGCTTGCCGATACGTTGGTGTCCCCGACTCTAAAACGGACAGCGCGTTTTAGAGCAAGCGGCAACTCACTGCATTCCGAAGGTATATTTGAGGAGGTGGCGTGCGGTGCGTCGAATCGTGTAATGCTGAGCACCATCTATATTTATAATTGATAATAGCACTCGGTGCTTACTCGTTTGCATCGACAAGCACTCTAGGAGCCTCGTGGTCGCACAAGGACCAACGGGACTCCCTGCTCTGCGTCTGGATGATCGTCGATCAACCGACTGAGGTACGGTGTAGGATTTCGGTATAGTAGTTCTACTCACACTTTGCCAAAGTGCACTAATACGGCGACTGCCGGCAGGGCTTAGCGTAACGACGGGACAGCGCGCGAGTGGCCTCTTTAGTCTCCCGCGCTCTTAGATCGTTCCTGCTCCAGGTCGCTGCATGTTTAGCGCATCCAGAACTTCCTAGGCACGAGCGGAAACTGCATCTTGCTTTCGCGCGGCGACTTTTCTCGTTCTCCGACGGCGGCTGCGGACGAGCGGGCCTCGCGGCCGCGGCTGTCCTAGGCTGACGCCGAGATCAGCCAGTGTGCCAAGGAGTAGCTGCCGAGGCTCAGAAGCACATCTAGCATAGCCCAGAGCGGGCTTACCGCGGGGCTGACAGTGGCGTGCTTTGTGAACTCACCGACGAAACGCCACGAACCGCACCCGCGCTACTGCGGACGGCCGACTAGGCGGGACCAGCCGGCACCACGCCCCCAGTACGTCGAGGTCGGGTCAAGGCCGCTTACGCCTGTCTGCGTCTTCGTCTGCAGCGGCGGACGGTACTGCCGCGCGCGCTCGACGCAGCGTGGGAGGATTTTTTTCGGCGGTCAGGCGTAGCGAGGGAGAGCGATAGAGAGAGGCCGCCGAAGCTTTCATCCTCGGCATTGCTCAGAGCGCCGGTCGAGCGACCCGAGCGGGTCGCGGCGGGCGTCGGCGCGCGCGCTCGCGCCGACGCTTCAGAGGATGTCGCTCATCGGTGCCGCAGAGGCCGGCGCGGATCGACAGGTAATTCGTCTGCTTCCCGGTCGGCGCAGAGGCGGCGCCCGGCGGCGCTCCCACGTCGCGCGGCGGCGGCACGCACGGCGGCGCCCGCAGCTCCCGCCTGAGCTCGACGTACGGCGGCATCGGCAGCGGCGGCGGCGGCGGCTTTTCTTTAGCGTCGCTATCGATTTTAACGAGCATCGCGTTCGTGCTCAATGAGCGAGCGCGCACCCTTCCGCTCCGGACGCAGCCGAGAGCGAAGGGGTGGGGACGTGTTCGTGCCGCCGCCGAGGCCGCCCTTTCGCGGCGCAGGGCGGTCGCGGCGCGAACGGGCGACGATTAAGGCGGCGGCGCGGTCGCCGCGCGCGTTCCCGGTTCGCTCCTCGCAGCGCCGTGAGTGCAGCGCGCTGGGCTGCTCCCTGCGACCGCGACTGCGCTCGCCGACAGCGAGATGACCGAGTCGGCGGAGGCTCGACCCGAACTGCGTTTAGTTTAAAAGGTTTAAGGTTTTCCGATTGCCGCTGCCTCGAGTATTTAGCGGCCGAAGAGCCCTGGCGGCTGTCACCACCGCTTGCAGCGAGCAATTAATTAATGATCACCCACTGAGGCCGGACTCGAATCCACGACCTCGGAACTGAGGTTGTTAAAAGCAACCGCCTTACCTAGTGTGCCATCGCGGCTCGCCTATCCGACACCGTCCGCGCGACGGTGCCGGAAAGGAAAACCGAAAACGAAAGATACCTTTCGCGTACGCCCGACGCGACTCGTCGCCTGCCGAAACGGTAGGGTGGGTCGTTGACGAATTGTTAGCGGCGACGGAGCCAGGATTATACAAGTGAGGTGCATGACCCTCAAGTAACGCTAAATTATTGTTCGCAGCCGCCACGTTAACTTTGACATGATTAAAACTGAAAATATGATTCAAATTCACCAACAGAAAACCGACGCTCACGTTCTCGCCAGGCATCGCCCCTTGCCTTGGCTCCCACCGCAGCCTGAAGCCCTCTTGGGTAGGGGGCAGTAGCCGCCCCCCCTCCCGGCACACCATCAGACTCCGCCGCCGTTGACTAGCGGCCTTCGCTTTGAAGATGATGCTGGAGGTGGGCAGTCGGTCTTCGCTCCGCCAGCCGCTCGAATATCTTTCGGACGCACTCGCCTCTGGCGGCACAGCGCGCGAACGTTAATCCTCTGCGTCGGCTTCACGGTCCGACGAATTCGGGCAGCGTGGGCGGCGATAGCCTGTCGGGCCCGCGGCCAAAAAAAGAAGAAACGCTTATCTGGCGCCGCCCAACCTGCCGGCGTAGCTCCGCGCGGAAAAAATGTGCCGGTCCTGAGACTGCTACTCCGGGCGTCCGCGTCCATCTAGCGTGCCGCATGGCTGCGTTTCTAGGGTACGCGAGTTTATCAAAGCGTCGCAGCAGCGTCGGCTTGCGCGCGCAGCACGTGCGCGCCGATTTGGCCTCTCGACCTCTCCTTGGCCGTCCCCGACGGGCTCTTTCTTGCTCCGCCCGAGCGTCGTCTGCTTCTTTCGCGCCGAAAGCTTTTCAACTTAACCGAATGAGGTGAAACTAAAGAAGTGTTCCAAATGCGAGTAAACTTCATTGAGCTTCGCGTCCGTATTAGACAGTCGGAACGCCGAAATGCGGCGCCGTCCTCATTTAATCATAAATAATTTAAAGTCTAATCGCATGAATCGCACCTTCTTCAATTCCGTTCCTCGTCCGGCCAAGTGCTACAGGACAGCCACTAGGGGGAGGCCATTTTTGCGGTAACGGCGTCGATGCTTTGCAGCAAATGTAAAGCGCCTAGAAAGAGATTAAGTTCTCTGAGGGCGCTTTATCAAGTACATTATTATTATTATTATTATATTAGATGCTTTGGTCCGCATTATTCGCCGAGCTCACGTTTTCCGAAAATTTCCGGGTCGAGCCAAAGGCCGCGGTTCCTCCAAGTTTATCCTCAAAGCACGACCGGTAGAGATAAAATGCAATAGCGAATACTGTGGTGGCTAGAGCTTCTTGCTTTAGGTTAGCTGCATGTTTTATCATGGCTTCAGAATGGAACGAGGCCAGACTCCCCTAACGCGTACGGTGCCTGGACGATGCGAAGAACTCATTTGTAGAGACTAGTCTAACGGGTCGAAAGCACCTGCTTAGTGATGCGTGCTCTCAGCCCGACGCTCTGACCTCGAAGCTCTACTTTAACTACCAAACTGTCAAAGCGCTCTTTACTCATAAGAAAGAGACATCCAATAGCTTTCCCAGCAGCAGCTGTACGCAACTGCGACATAGCTACGGGACGCGGTCCTCGTTTGGAGACGAGTATATGTAGCAAATAAGTTTTGGAGGCAAAATATTGCCTACTAGAAACAGTCGCGGCGTTTTCTGCAGCTCAGCTCTATCGTGCATATTCGGCCAAATGGTTAGTAAATTGCGTTCGTATTCTTCTCGATAGTGACAAATCAATTATTCAGTTAAGCCCTAGTCGTAGCTCACTATTGGATGCATTCGTATTACATTGGTTGGTGTACGTATAAAGCTACGGCAGCAAGCAACACCTGCTGTCCACCTCATCGCAGGTGGCTCAGTAATAGCAACCGGTGGGTCCAGATACGAATAACTTGGCGATGTCTGGCAGATATTGCCTTAACAACAATCCATATTGCTTACTAAGATACAACACAAAATTTTAAACTCAGATCTCCTAAATTGTAGTTATTCTCGAAAATCACGGTAAGCTTAAAACACTATGCAAAGGCCTAGGAATAGACGTCTCTGTACACAGCAGCCTTCCAGGTTATTCCAGCATGCCCACATTTAGCGTCGTAATCAAGTTTTAGTCGCCTAATCACAAAAGTGCCAAATTTTTCCGGCGAGACATAAAATCCGTATTTACGTGCAGTTCGGGTTAGTTTAGGTTTTCAATGATCTAATGCTAAATCAAAATGGAGAGAGATTGCAGATCGAGCACGATAGTTGCTGAGCCATTTCAGTAGCTTGCATCGCACGGGCCTGCACAGCTACGTGCTTTTTGATAGCCCTCCTCTTGTGACGCTTCAGAATAGCCAGCTTTCATTGCCAAGTTTTAAGATTTCATAGAAAGCGGTGCAAGATCATTTTTGCAATGACCCCTATCTCGGTTTTTGTGATTTGCAGCCAGCTTACAGCATAGGCGTTGCCGCATCTTTAGAGTACAACATCATCTCGTGGTTGTATATCCGAAATGCGAGAGTCAGTCAAGTTATTTCAATGTTCTTTCGATTAGAGAGGTTTATATTACGCTGCAGAAACTTTCTAAATATCTGATATAGTAGAGACACCTTATTTGCAAGCATTTGCTTAGCCTCCAAACTCGATAGCGTCCGATCGAGACTGCCTTTAACCCGGTATCCTGACCCGGGACGATCGGGTAAGCCTACACCGCGATAAGAAGGCAGAGCTGGTGGAGCTGGTCGAAGTGGTGATGACTTCGTGGTTCTATTAGGCCTTACAGAATAGAGAGGTGCGTTGGCGTATCGCCAGGCCTACGTTTAAGTCTGAGTGAGCTCAATCTGTCGTTGGCGTCGATTCAACCAGCACATCTTCAACATTTATTCTCTCTTCCTCCCCCCTCTCTGTCTCTGTCTCTCTCTCTCTCTCTGTCTTTCTCTCTCTGTCTCTGTCTGTCTGTCTGTCTCTGTCTCTGTCTCTCTCTCTCTCTCTCTCTCTCTCTGTCTCTGTCTCTGTCTCTGTCTCTCTGTCTCTGTCTCTGTCTCTGTCTCTGTCTCTGTCTCTGTCTCTGTCTCTGTCTCTGTCTCTGTCTCTCTCTCTCTCTCTCTCTCTCTCTCTCTCTCTCTCTCTCTCTCTCTCTCTCTCTCTCTCTCTCTCTCTCTCTCTCTCTCTCTCTCTCTCTCTCTCTCTCTCTCTCTCTCTCTATGCCTATCTCGCTCTCTCTCTATCTCTCTCTGTGATAAACCACAAGTGCCTTGGCATACTGCCTTCCTGCACGGTAGGCCTTAGTAAGTTCATTCATGAGGCGCCATACATTATTTATAGTCCGTGCAGCTGGTTTTAAACAGAGGGAAGCGTCTGGAGATTCGGTACTGGGGATTGGGCAATGTGTAAAAAGACTATAGCCCCCCATGCAAGAAACTGACTCAAAGTTTGAAGTGGAGGTTCAACTTGAAGTGCCTTTTCATTCGTCTACAAAGAATTATCGCAATCATCACCGCTTGCAGCAGTTGGCAATAAAGGATCGTCCACGGCAGCAATCGAACCCATGACCTCGATCGTGATCGTGATGAGCATCGAGCCTAACCTACCTCGCTATCCACTGAAATCCACGGGAATCGAATCGAGCGAAAGTCAACAGGCAATCGGTGGTGTGAAACTCGAATTTAGAGTGAATATTGCTGTGTACTTCGCTACAATGTACCGACCTTATTTATCGCCTTATCGCTCACGAATTCTCGTGAGCATGGCTTGCAAAAATGCTGCCCGCTAATACGATCGCCGCTATTACGATATTACGCTATTACGATCCACTCTAATCGATCGCAGATCCACCGAAAATTGGCATCGCTGGAACTGTAACTTAACTTTCACTGGAAGCTGTAACTTAAATTGCAAATTACTCTACACTATCATTCAAGTGCACTGACAAAGTTGCGTGACATTTCTCGTTCGCACTCTCATGCTTCGCACTCGCACTCTCATGCAATCCAGTGCAATTGACTGCAGCTGCCCGAAATGATACCGAAATTCACTGCAATCCATCACAAGCCACAGAAGCCAATTTTTGTGAATTTGCTGGCGATCAAAGTAGTTAGCAATAGTTGTCAGCATCTCTAAGTCCATTTTTATGAGAACCCACTACCTAAATGGCATGCAGTTTGGTGGGAAAATTATGATAATGGTGTTCTACAATATCCCGTGATATTTGAGCTTTGCACCACCAATATATCCGGTTACTTTGTGCTTAATTAGAGTTGATCATACTGCATGGCTATAATTCGTTGTACCCAAGTCTAGTCAGCTCAAATGACATAGCACTGCCCATACAGAAGGTCAATCCACTCTTTTTCCAATTGTTTGTGGCCCCAACCCGAGCTAGCAGCCATAATAGTAGTATTACTAATTACAATAGCACAATTGTGGATAACCCCTATGTAACGCAATCGCTTTCAGTGGATTTTGCATATTCTGTAAAGGAAGATACCACGCAGAGCCTAGTCGCCTCTCATCACCTAGCAGTTTTTGTTTTATTTTATTATCTTTGGAAGTAAATGTTTTTCTGGCACTTTTTTGGGCACATCCAGAAAATGTAGGAGTGTCCGAACATCTTGCGATAGTCTGAAGCTGTGATACTGCGATGGAACCAAGAACGTGGGAATCCCTATTCTTCTTCTCGGCCCAGCTGCTGGCCTGGCCTGGCCTCGTCTGGCCTGTCCCAACTAAGGCTATGAAAGGCCCCAAACCTAGACGACTGACTGCTCGAAAAACGATACCCGTGGTCTTAGAAAACAAGCCGGACCAAAGAAAAGAAGAAATTCTTCAACATTACTTGAGAGCAAACGAGCTCATTGTGGCAGGTCAATTCCTAGCAGCTCGGTAAATGCAAGCCCACTGCTATCTGGTCTAGTGGCAGAGTCAGGCCGTGCCGCTGCCGCCCATTCCCACCAGTCTGCAAAGAGCAGTTCTCACTGATCGCCACGATTGCATGCATTCGGCTTTAGTTGGTTTGAACTTCTTCACCTGGAGCAACTGGATACGAATGTAGCCGGGAATACCCCTTGCGACTGCTTTGTCAAGTCGAAGCAGGCAACGGAGTTAATCCAACAGCGAGATTTACTTATGTGCTAAAATAACCTGTATATAAAAATCAATCAAAATGATAAAAGACACGGACTTGGCAAGTAGGCCAACAAATGACTGCATTAAACAGGATGTTAGGCTAGTAGGAAATCAAAAGAATGCCATCAGGCAAAGGTTTCAAGTGAATTAATAAGACGGATGAACCTAGGAATGGCCACCCAAAGTTGAGAGCCAAAGAATAACAAACGAACAAGTTTCGGGGTACGGCCTTGGTAGCTTGAGCGAGAGACTACCCGTCGAGAGAAGAGCGAGACCAAATCTAATTTGACGAAAAGCCAAATTGAACTAGAACTATCAAGCTGTGTTCTTGTGGCTCCTCTGCTAGATGATTGCATCTTTTTGTGCTGTAGAGGTCTATTTCTAGGGTCTGAGCCATCAACCGTCAGGCGTATAGTAGAGTCAACTATCCTGCGATCTTGGGGTTATCTTAGTTTAAACAGCTAGGACCGTTTGGTGCTGCGTAAGGCGTTTACACCACATAAGGCACTTGCACTGGTGCACAAGCATTGCTGACCGGCCCGAAATAAACAGTCGCTTTCGGCCCCCAGCTACGGCTGGGTGTTTTGTCACCCAACCTACACAAGCCCCCACGTTTCAGTCATGGCTGATCAAGGGAGGGGGCAGATGCTTATGCAGGGAGAAGTCAAGTGTGGCCGTCAAGTGCCACAAAGTACCATCGAAGGTCACCTGGCTAACCTCACATGGAATAGTATAGAGTGGCTAACGTCTTTAGGATGTCCTAGTCTGTTACTCATTAGAAAACATGCAGCAGCAACAACAGAACGATAGCAGCAGTAGCCATCACCAATTTTGTTCCTGGTTATACTTACGATCCTCTGGTGACAGCAACATCCCAACTTCCACGGTCGGTGCTTAGTCCACTTCTTTTCACAAGTTGTACTTTCACTTTTTCCACTTTTTCAAATTATACTCTTCGATGTAATTGTCGAGCACAATCCAGGCTCTCGTTTCAGAGCGGATGATACATAGCCGTGCGTATGGGCCTTGAGTTCTCCTTTCCGTCCAGCACGTCAAACTCTCCCAGCTTCCGTGATGCACGTATTGTCAAGTCTGCCTACTTTCAGTTCAGTACATAACAATACAAAGATTTCTGGCCCGCTTAGACAGATATACCACATTCAAGTTGATCCATGCATTTTCGATATCCGTCTTGGCTTCTTTTTACTCTCTATTGCAGGTCGTCCGGTTTTTACAATAAAGCGTTTACAGTTAGTGCAAAACTCTGGAGCACGGCTTGTCTGTCGTGTGCATCATAGTTGCTACACGATGCCACTTCTCACCGACCAGCACTGGCTGCCCATTGACTTCGAAGTTATGTTGGTCACTTCTCGGACCCCTTATTATCTCGTGCTAGCTTACCTATCAGAGCTACTTCCCAATCATGATAGGCACTAGGTCCTTGAGAAGACACCTTTGTGAGCTGATGCCTGCGGCAGCTGTGCATGTGCTCATGAGCCATTTTGAAATGCTTCATTTATAACATATGCACCGTTTCTAAAAAGAGATTGAGTTATCTGAGGGAGATATAGAAATTTATTATTATTATTCTATTAATATGTTGATAAAGAACTGGCTGCAATGAAGACGGCTGTTGAGATAATCACACGCCTGCAATTTATCTATTCGAAATAACTGTGATTTCCACGGCCTCTATCATAATCGGCATGGCTTGCAGCCTACCCAACAACTTTGGCCCTGGACAAAGCTCAGAAAGGCGAGATCAAGGAGAGATGTGGAGGGTCAATGCCTCGGTAACCCACGCCCCTGCAACCTTTTTGGGTGGAGAATCCTTCTATCGGTTCTGATTAAGTACTGCCACATGCTTGAGTGTAGTCTATGTGAAGGTTATGCTTCTTTTGGTTGGGTCGAGGAGCAACATTGACAATGACATAAGTTGTGGGCTTCATAATTAGCCCAGCACAACATCTGCTTGCATGCAATTTGATTTGCAATGCTGCCTCATTTGCGCCCATCTGCGAAATAGGTTGCACTGTTGCTAAGGATCCTGTCACCGACATGGATGTGGATTTACCTTTGGCGTTCGGTTTTGGCAGCTAGTAACTGTCCAATCGTCGATTAGGAATTTGAGGCTCCGAGGGGCTATCAGCACATTCGTGTCAATGCTTGGCAGCTGTAGTCTCAACCTGAAAGCAGGTCACAGGGTTAGCAAGACCGGCTCTAACAGCAAGCCTTTATGTGTCGGAGGCATTCATTTGAGAGAAAGCAAACACATGCACTCACGGGCCACAGGGTGATTGCTTGAACACTAGGGCCCTTGTTGTGAGGCCAGATTGTGGGGTCAGGGGGGGGGGAGAAAAGCAAGTGGATACATGCCGATAACCTCTTGAGGTAGCCGGCCGGCCCACGTGCAATCCAGAACATCACGATTGCTGTTTTCCACAAGAGTTGGCTCATGCGTCCGTGGCCGAGACTAGAACTGTTCAGCTCTTTGCTTTACATGGCTATTCGGAGCCTACCCATAGGGTAAAAGCTAGGTCATCGGAGCTCCCTGAATGCATCGATTGCTTCGTTGGGATCCTTGCCACAGTCAGATCCATGCCTTAGACTGGCAACTATGTGATAATGGCCTGTCGATGTGAGGTAAATCGATGGCCAGCACCCATGGGAATTGCAGCTCAGGATGAAGAATCGCTAGCTATCCTTGGCTACGGCTGCTGGCAAGCGTTTTTAGTGTTTTGCCTTGGCTGGAAATTTTTTTTAGTTCGGTGCAGACGGCAGAGCTGCCTGCTGTAAGCTTTGTTGTTGCTTGGAACAGTGGGGGGGGGGGGGGAAAGGAGCCAAGTGATCCACAGGTGGCAAGTGCCCACTTAAGGGGACTACTACCTGTGCCGCCCCTATCTATGAGCACCACTATGAGCACTGCTCATAGCCGAAAGTGAGCTGGCTTTATGAGCAAACGAGGCTTGTATTAGCTGGATCGGTCACAGCACAGGTGTCACCGTTCCACCCACTACCAGCCTGGCACAATCTAAAAGTGAAATCACCAGTTTCATAACACAGCACCTGTCGCAGCAATGTGCCACGCCATTGCCAAAAAGGCAGTGTGCGGATCGAATTTCTGAAATCTGTCCTAGTAGTAGCTGACTCTTGTACAAAGTATGTGTGCTTGACAAAGCCTGTCGAAATCGTCTGGGATACCTGTTGTCACATACCAAAGGCTGATAATGCAGATCCAAGTAAGATTTTTGTTAGATGAGAGAACTCTTTGTCGACTCGAGCTAGCGATTGGTGAGTGACTTTGGTAAGTCCTCGGGCCGTATTTTTCTACACCCCTCTGTGAGTGGACCGACCATCAGAGGGTGAGATAATTTTCGCAAGCACGTGCAGCTGTGACTGTAGCACCTACTGCCACTGCTGCAGCTGCTTGGCCCAATCAAAACATCCATTTGCCCTGGCTGCTGATGTGTGGTACATGTCGAGGCAACAACCAATGTGGTACAATGGCAGGGGTATTGAGAAATGCTTAATCAAGTCTGAGGGCCTAGACGCCTGTTGAAAGACCGAGCACTTTTGTGCTCGTGCAATTGACCAACTAGGGTGCAGTGTTTAAGTTCAGCCACCGGAAGTCATCACCATATGCCGGCTGGGCCTCCAGCTGCAGGCAGAGAGGTTGCCGGAGCTGTCGGTAGCAAGGAGCCTCGGATTTATGACAAGTTGCACAGCTGCTCAGTACCTCCCTGTGGCCGGACTTTGAACCGGCCTTACGAGGTGAGTTTTGAACAGTCTGATGGTGCACTGTGGTCTGCGAATGGGAGGTGCTGGATTCTAAAAAAGGGCCACAGCATGGCAATTTCAGATGGCCCACGAGCTGAGGCGCCAACTGTTTGCTATTCAATCTTCCACTCGCCTGGCCGAATGAAAGGTGACACAAGAGTGCCAGCAGCAAGATAGCACGGTACAATGTCGGCTTGGGCTACTTGTTAGTAGTTCGGTTCTCACTGATGCATGCCTTCGTTGATTGCCAGTCTGTGAATTATGCTCGTGGCCAGCACTGGGGGGGGGGGCAGGGCCCTTCGCTAAGCTGCCTGGCTCGTCATGCAGGTTACAGTGGACGATGGCAGGCTGTGGCCAGCCAGCAGCTTGACCAACCAAGTTGCCAGCCAACGGCCAGTTGTTTCCGTGCAATAGTCGTGGGTGGAGCTCCTCACTGGGTATGGTATCACCTCACTGGGTTTCCAGTGGCCGAGTGACCAATGAGCTATGGCAACGCAAGAGAAAACTGCCAGTGCCAGTGCCGGGCTGCTTGCTCTCACTTAGCTCGTGATCCTCTTGGCCCTGAATTCGGAAATGGGCTACTTTCCCCTATGCACTCCACGTGTCGGGTTTTGCATTAGTTACCGAGCTTCCTACCGTGGCTGCGCCCTGTCTGGAGACCTGTTGGGCGACGTTCGTTGTCGTGTCAACACGTTGTTGTTGTCGCATCAGCTCTTTCATTTGCCTTGTACTTGCGTGGGTGCCTTTGCACACACGCGCATGATATAAATAAATAAATAAAATTCATTTATATAGTGCCCCAAGAGAACTTAATCTCTATTCAGGCGCTTCACATTTGCCTCGGGGCTCGAGCTCACGACCTCAGTCAGACCTTGGTCGGGGCGAGCACCTTAACCGCTAGACCAAACCAGCTCGCCTGCATTCGAGCACGTCTACGCACGGGAGCAAGATTTTGCTCTCGTGAGCATGCTCAACTGTATGCTCAGCTCTCGTGAACATGCTCAACTGTGCATATCTGCTTACAGGCAAGCTGGGGTCGTATTGATACAGTCAAGCTTGGGCCGTATTAATACGGTCATTGCTGCTGGCTGGCCACGGCCTGCCAACGTCTGCTGTAGCCTGCAGAATCGGCCCGGCTGGTGACAGCTTCTCTGAGTGAGAGGCAGTGAGCAGAGCTGTTAGGAGCCAGCTCTGTCCTTAGTGTCAGGGTTAGCGGAGCACGCTCTGCTAGCAAGATAGCGATTTCTGTACAGAGGCAGTGCACAATGCATTCACAGTGCGAACCAAGTGTAGCTGGCTTTCTCTTGAAGATGCGTTTGTAAGAGCCGACCTGCACGGTCGGAGTTCTGAAGCCGGATCAATTTCGCCTAATACATTTGCCTGGCTGTAAACTAGGGCAAGCACAAGCAGAAGCTGAGTGACCGTGCAGGTGACCCTCCATTGTGCGGCAGCAAGCTGTGAAGTTGCAGTCTTGATGCCATCGATTCTATGCTGCCTTCGGCAAATTGAAGGCGATTCACGTTCTCTGTTTTTCTTCTGGACGGGTTACTTTCCGGGCCACTATCCACAGACCTCTCATTGAATGGTCCGGGATGTGAGTGACTTAGCTACTGCTCACCGAATAGACCGGGACATAGGTCATGCCACCGGCATCTTGGATCCGGCTGTTGGATGCAACCATGCACTAGCTAGTACAAGAGGATTTAACGTCACAGCTGCCACGAGCCTCTTCTCTTTACCATCAATTGAGAGAGAGAGAGAGAGAGAGAGGAGAGAGAGAGAGAGAGAGGAGAGAGAGAGAGGAGAGAGAGAGGAGAGAGGAGAGAGAGAGAGAGAGAGAGAGAGAGAGAGAGAGAGAGAGAGAGAGAGAGAGAGAGAGAGATTCGGTCCCTTCCTTCCCTCCCCCAGCCCAAGGAAACTAAAAGCTGCCAAAGGCCTTTTGTTTGGTCCACACTTGGCCATGTATGACGCTTGGATATAAACATGAATGAATTTAGCAAATCACAGCGCAGCATGATCAGTGACGATCGATGCAATGGATTGGAAATTAGGACAACAGTCAAGGCTTATGGCTCGATGTGCATGCAGATACACCAGCGTGTGCAGACGCTCGCGAGCACATGCATACAGAGTTCTGCAGTAGGCCATCCTTTATTGACCACTGCAAGTGGTCGTGATTTCGTCGAAGACTCTGCTGCTGCTATATGAATGAGGCTGTTAAATCAGAGAATCTTTCTTGTAGCAGTAGGGCACTAGTACTGGACGTCCAGGCTGCCAAATCGAGTACTGGTGTAGGCAGTTCTATATCACACAGTGCAGGCAGGGTGAAAGCTGCTAAAGCTCTCTTGCCTCTAAAAATGAGCCTTTTGAATCGGTTCCATCTTGGCTCCTCCTATTATGCCTTCTAGCTACTGCTGCTGCTGCTGCTGCTGCTGCTGCTGCTGCTGCTGCTTGGGAGCCAGTCGAGCAGATCAGCACAGAGAAGATACCTTCTAGCCTTTTTCTGCCTCAGCTCTGACCCCCCTTGCCACTGCCTTCTTACCCCCAGCTGTCACATCTCTTCATTCTCGTCTCTTCCTTACTCACTACTGCCTTCTCTCTCCCACTGGTTTTCTCCTCTTTGCTGTCTCCTCCCTCCTCCCCCCCCTGCCCTCACCGATGCCACTCTCAAGGGGAGGCATTACGATCCGGACATCGTTGCAGGAGTCGGAGGCAGTGCTCACCTTCCTACGGGCGGCAAGAGCCGGCAACTGGGACAAGATCTTGGAGAACCTAGGCAAGGTCGACATCAACTGCCAGAATTCGGTAAGCTGTACACTAGAACTGCTTGCAATGGGGTCTGAGTGATTTATTTGGTCAGTTTTGACAGTCTTAGTAACTCAGCTAGTTGTCCAGGGTGAGTTTTCACATGAGCTGCCATTATTTAGAGTATTGTAACATCATTTATCTCTGTCTGTAACTCTTCAAAACAAGAGACTAAGTGGCAAGCAATTCTGTATTTTGAACAGCCTGCTTAAGACCTAAGCAACTTTCCGCAGGTATTCGGTATCAAACAGGCTTAATCTCACACAGTAAAGGAAAGTGAGAAGCATATCTGAGTCAGTAAGGCTGTCAAATACGTGAGTAGCATAGCAGTAGGTGCTTAGGGCTCCTACAAATGATGTTCCTGCTTATGCACATCTGTTTACTGAAAGAGACTGCTTCCAAGTGAAATGAATGCCGTTGCATTGGCTGCTTTTTACGGCCGGTGCCTATTATTGATGGTATCAGGGAACTTTTTGCCAATGGGAAATATTGTCGACAGAGCCGATAGTAAGTGGTCGTCAATGTGCCACCGGCTATGGAAGACCGAGACTCAAGTAAGAGTAGCAGTTGAAGGCATCTGCAAACCCGATTGGCTTTTTCAATGGCATCTCGGCCCATTGTGGCAGCACCAACATCCGATTGCTTAATAATAATAATGATAATAATAATGCACTTGATAAAGAGCCCTCAGAGAACTCAATCTCTTTCCAGGCGCTTTACATTTGCTCCAAAGGGAAATGCAATTGAATGGTGAGTAATATCATGCTTGATAAACACCCAACATGCATAACATGGTTAGGGGTGACGTGCACAGTGTCAGTGCGAATAAGCACACGAAGAACGAATCACAGAGACCCACTAAATGCTGTCCTAAATAGGTGTACTTTTAAGTTCTTTTTAAATGTGGTCAAGTCATGGGATGTTCTGACGCAAGTTGGGAGTGCCATATATACAAGTCGTTTGCTTGGTGCAAAGCCCCATAGCAAGAAGCTCTCATGGCATGGTTATGTGGGAAATATGTTTTGGGTATGCCAACTGTAGAGTTGCCTCAGCTGCATTTACAAATTATTAGTTTCCGGTGCTCCTGTCTCTGCATTTCTACGATGCCTTTGCAGGAAAACACTTCACAGGCTAAGGTAACTTTCGGCATGCATGGCAGGTCCAGCAACACGATCGATTCTAACTTAGGATTCAAACTGCTGAGAGCTTTTGGGAAAAACAAGTATACAGCCTAGATTGTGGTAGTTAAAAAATTGGCAAGTGGAACATCGTCTGCTAAGTAGGGACAGTAGCCATAATCAAAAATCATATATTCGTTTTGAAAATGGAACCAATAACCAGTGCTAGTCAGCCTCCTGGTCTCTTTTCTTATTCTGACCAGACCGGCTGCTGCTGGGCTCCTTAATACCCTATCTGATAAACAGAGAACGGGAGTCATATCGGCATGGTGTAATTTGGGTGGCATCGAAGTCAAGTAAATCCTTCGCATCTGTTTGTTCGAATGGTACTGGTAACTCTTTTGTGCTGGTACAACAATTATTTCTGGTAGCCCTGTCAGGTTATGTCGATGTTCTTAGTTTGAGTAACTTGAGTGGCATCAGTGGCCTTCAGCCAAAGTTTGTCTTCGAGACTCTTGATAGTAGGAATGATCAGTCGAGTACAAGTGTGCAATGCTATCGAGCAACAAAGACCACAATCGCTCGTGGCTTACATTCTTTGAGCTGCAACAATGGACAATGCTGACCAGAGACACCAGCACTTACAGCTACGATCACCTGCACTTACAGCTACGATCCCTACTACTCACTGCTACGATCACCTGTACTCACTGATGCTATCACCTGTAATGTGGTCATACCTGCTGTCGAGACATTTATGCTGCAATGTGTTCCAAGCCTAGGTGATTTGAGCAGCATAAACACAGAGTGCCTCACCTGTCGCGATCACTCACTGTTTTGCCTGGGTTTTGCTGTTGAATAGGTGCAGGAGACTTGCTTGTAGCCCTAATAGTGCACATGCAAATGCTGGCACTGCTGCTCCTGAAGAGCGAGATCTGAACTCCTCTGCAGCACTTTTCTGCTCCTGTTTCTTGACTTGGTAGTTTCTCCATCAAAAACCCTTGGATTAATTCAAACTAGATCTTACTTGACTGACTTGTGTGTTTCCACATTGCACGCGGCCCAGAGCTGCTAGGTGGGGATGACCCTGCTCGTGCCTCTGCCATCGCAGCCTTCTATCGGATATTCTGATCGGGAAGAGTGAGCTCGATCTGTGTGCCTTTCGACAGCTGATGTCTTATCTGCCACCCTTACGTCTGAGATGACCAGACCGAGTTGGTCGGTCACATCACTACAGTCAGTCGCCTCAACTTTCCTAGATGTGAAGGTGTGGGGATCTGCCGATCTGTAGCAATTAATAGCTTGGGAGGCAACTAGCTCGTGCATGAAAGCCATCGCATTCAAATAAGCAAAATGCTGCATGCTCAGAAGAAACGTTGAGCTATATTGCAAGTGTTTCTTACCAAGAATAAATCTCAGGGTGACGACACACGCATGCTGGAGCAGCTGAGTGATTTCTCTTGTAGTGTAGCAAGGGACAAAGGGATGGCTTAAAAGCCCCCAAAAGCCCCCGATTGGTTGGTGTGCATGAAGGACAGGGAATGGCTACCGAAACCCAAGCAGCATCTGCTAAGTGCAGCCCTGATTCTGAGCAGAGCTGACTTACAAACACCATTTTTCATTTCAGCAGTGACCACCAGCTTTTTGAAAAAATATACAGCTGCAATGAATGAGGGTGCTGGTGAGCTGTCTAGGGTCCTTTATTCTGGGGTTGTGAAGAGATTCGAGTCATCCATCATTATCATGGTGGCGCCCTAGATGGTGCTTTTACTCACCTCCTAGAAGACCCTCCGGAAGCAGAGCTCTGCTGCTGCTACCGAGAATGCTGCTTTAAAGCTTTTACTCACCTCCTAGAAGACCCTCCGGAAGCAGAGCTCTGCTGCTGCTACCGAGAATGCTGCTTTAAACCCAACTCTCTCCCAAACCCTAAAGCCCTCCTCAGACGACTAGCAGGCACTTAGGGAGGGTAGGTCAGAGAGGAGCTCTAGAAGCCAGCGTGCTTTCGGTCGACTTACTTTCGGTTTAGGTCTTCTATTAATTTATGTTTCAAAGACATTATTAGCTGATAATGGTAGACTTCTTTTGGCGCTACCACTTTTTGGACCCAGCTAAATAAAACACCCATTGTAGTGGTGCGCATTTGGCATTAATGAGCAGGATCGGTTTCAGTGAGGAGCCATTACTCTTTTTTACTCTTTCTTTGCTTTAGCACAGGCAATTTAATATTTAGAGATTTTCTAAGAGCACGTTCGTTTTGGACAGGTCTGCTGAACCTGGATAGCAGTGCTTTCCTTAGCATGAAGCTTCTGGTACATGGGCCGCCGGCTTCTCTCTAGTGTATCCAATGGAGACTTCCTTCTTGTGGCCAGCCATTGGCTCATGGCTTCAGGCTCTTCTAACGTGAGTGGCAGTTTTAATTTTGAGGGATGCAAAATTCGGAAAGAAGGCAATACTGTGGTGATATCCGATGAGGCTAATAAATGAGGCTGTTCAATCAGCTAAGAATGCTCTTGTTCCATGCCCTTAAAGGGTCGAGGCATAGCCGGTCGGCATCGTGTCGAAATTCAAGCTACTGCTTGGGCCTTTTGTGCAACTTTTACTCAGGCACCAGAGCAAGCAGCTACCATCTACAGGGTCCAGTTCGATCAGGTCAGTTCCTTGACCTCAAAGACTCCAGTCAGTTGTGACATTACCGTAGTCTCTGTACCTCAGAGTGTACCTTTCATCTATCTTTCTCTCTCCTTTTTCGTCTGCCCACGCCTTGTTGGCACCCCTGCTTCTTCTGTCTGTCAAACTACCTGCTCCCATTTATCTAGGGCTGTGCATATTCTATCTATCTGGAGCTGCCACCAGCTTTCACTGTCTCTGTCTATGTCAGTCTCACATAGCCTATACTGTTGAGCTCATTAGCTCTGCAGTTGTAATCTATTCAGCTTTGTTGTTGCCGATGGCATCTGTGTTCTGAGCCAGGCACACAGTGCTGCAAAAGCTAGCAGAGCAATTGGATACATGCCATGCCGGAAGCACCTGCCTTAATCTTAAGAGTAAAGAATCACCACTACAGAGATGGGTAGTTTTGAAAGGTGTGTCAGCTAATCGTGCCTCTGCAGTGGCCTGGACCACCAACTAAAGGGCATTTGAGTATGACATGTGTTCTAGGCATATGTCAGGACTGGTTAGTGTCATTGCAATCCCTTCATTATGTACACGGTCATCCATCGTGCATCATTGGTTGAATGCAGGTAGCCGGGAATTCTATTGGAGACTACATAACAACTGTAAATCCGTGATGGCACACTAGGTAAGGTGGTTGCTTTCACGACCTCGGTCCCGAGGTCGTGGGTTCGATTCCTGTGGTGGGCGATTCTGTATCGCCACTGCAAGTGGTAGTGATAGCCGTAAAGACTCTTCTGTCGCTATACAAAAAGAGGCTGTTTAATCAGCTAGGATTTTTTTTAAATCAAAGCCTAGCAGCAAAAGGCCACCATATTTGTAGGGAGCACAAGATTTGCACATGATCTCAGCCATCTCGGGCAGAGTTTCTCCGGGGGGGGGGGCAGACGAGCAGGCAGTGCAATACAGGCTGCCTGGTGGCTCTGAGTGAAAGCGTGGCCTAGGGTCACAAAGCAAGGCTGGCACTACTTCTATATATTTCTATAATATATAGTTCTATATATCGATATATATATATATATATACTAAAGATATATACTAAATATATATACTAAATATTTCTATACTTTATACTTCTTTTTTATTTCTTTCTGCTTTAAGACCAAGTTTCTCTGTTCGTTACCTATTGTGCAAAATAAAATACACAATTATATGGTAGTTGCAAGAACATGTGTCTATTCTTGTATCTCCATCGGTAACTCCACAAGGTCACACAGACTAAGTGGTTGTTACGCAGGAGAGTTTTCTGTAGCACACTCAATGCCTATGCAGCTTACACCTAGTGAGTTAGAGGTTTGTGAGTAGGTTGTGTCCTGATTTGAACAGAATAAAACCCTATCAAGCATCTTCACGTTCTGAAGCAAATGCATTAGCAAGAGAAAGCAAGCGAGACCAAGACTTCGACTTTTGAATCAAACCGACTCGGCAAGACGATACTGCCTGCTTCCAAATGGCGCTCTTTCGCGTAAATGTATGTACTAAAACTCAGAGGAACGTCATTTGGTTGCATAGCGTTTTTTAGTCTGGCGTCATGATATGTGCTTTTTTTAGAATGGCCTCTGTGCTCTACACTTAGCAGCAAAGGAAGGACACTGTGCAACGGTTGTCAAACTCATTGATCAGGGAGCAGACGTCAATCTTGCGACAAAGGTAAGTCGTGCCATGCTCGACTTGAAGGCTGAAGACTAATGAGTGCTGGCCGTAGCTTATGAAGACCACCCACTGGCCACTGCTTATAATCTAATTGCACTTAAATAAATCTTTGAGTTGAGAATGTAGACAAAGACTATGGCCCTAGGTACTTTCAGAGTTTGAGCCAGCTATTGGGTTGTCAGCTTAATAAGTTATAGGCATGGAACCAGGAGCAAGACGCTTGAAACTCTCTTTGTAAGTCAACAAAGCCACTTGAACTAAATAGTGCTATGCTAGAAAGTTTTCTGTAACCCACTCAAAGCTTGATTGGTTTCGGTGCTATATTAGGCAGTCAACCTAACGAGTAGGCAGATCTGAGATCTGCTTCCTGTAAGGAGGTCACATTACAAGGAGTACCCTTTACCCTATCTACCTTTAAATGTCAGAGCTATGTCGTGTGCCATATACGATATGCTGCGGTTCAGTAAATCACAGCCACACCTAGCAAGCTGTTCGGCCTCTAACCAACCATAATAGCCGCGGTCTTCCTAGCTGTGGGCTGAGGTGCTAGCACTTTACGACCCAGTTCGTGGGCTCGAGACTCATACCAGATAATCCATTATTGCCTTCTGAAGGCAGGGTAATAGCTGCACATTCTCTATTTCTGCTCCCATGGGTACCGTAAATGTGACAGTTGGATCAGCTGACCTTTACTTTTGCTTTGCACTTACTAACTGGAAGCAGTGCAGCTTTAAGAGCCCAGCGAACCATCATTTCATTGCAACGAACTCAACTAAGCTACATGATCCGAGCACGTGCTGCAATACCTTGCGTAACACTGGAGACCTTGTCTGAGTGAGTCCTAGAGATGTCCGAATTTCGACTCGATAAAACATCAAGCATTCGATGGCTGGCAACAAGGAGCTCGAGAATGCACGCCCAGGCACAGCGTGATTGCGAACACCCCCCTACTGACGTCCGTGGGTGTTTACGTCCATGGTATTCGCATCAGTCGATCGTCCTCGTGCTCGTCGTCCCAGCTGTGCCCTGCAGCAGCAACAGCAGCTGCCAGCAGCAGCAAGAAGGTGGCTTGTGTTGCTAATGGCAGCTGCTGAGCTAGTGCTCGGATGCCACGAGTGCAGAAGCCTCGTTCCAGCACAGAACACACCGACCGATGCCAGAGTGCCGAGCAAGTCGAAGAAGAGCAAAGAGCAGAGGCTCACTCGAGCGAACGCACCGCCGGCCGCAAGCCGCTCCCTGGCCCGAATGTCACGATGGCTGCTGCTGGCCAGACCCTCCTCCACCTGCCCACGGTCCCTGCTGTTGCTCTGACCCTGGCTGGCTGCGTTCAGCCTACCGACTTCGGAATAAAGCAAAAACGATGCCGAGCGGTCTGTGGCAGCTGCCAATGGGTGTATCGACGACGACGACGGGGGGGGGGGGGCGGCGCATGTAGTAGCTGTTGATTGAGCAGCACTAGCATCTTGTCGGCGTCGGCCGGCTGGAAGGTCCGATTCAGATTCTGCCTGACTTTCATGAGACAGCTGCTGCTGATGAATGATGACATTTGTCTCTGACTTTATGGTACTTGGCCAGCCTGATTTTGTGAACACACCAGTCAAGCCTTTTTAGCATGCAAAGCACCGTGCTGATTCAAGGAAAAGCACCCTGATGATTTAATGAAAGGCACCCTGCTGATGTAGCTGGCTGATTTTGATTGAGGCTGCTTGACAAAGAGTGATGAGCTCGAGCATGGCAGTACACAGTCCAACCTCTCAAGCCACTGTGCAACGACGTGGCAATATGCCGCAGTTGGCAAAAAACGCAATAGCGAGCCTCTGCTCGGAGGCTCATTCATGGCCGGCATATTCATGCCAGTGGCAAATTTTTATTCCGAGTTCATCTTGCAAGCTCCCTGGTTCTGTCAAGGCCGGACTGCTTTCATTCAGTTTTGACCGGGCTACCAATAAACGCCAATAAGACTCTGCAGAATGTGATGGACATGGCTGCAAGATCGCTATTTTCAGCCACCTGCCTTCTTTGCTGAAGAAGCTGCAATGCCTGCCGGTTGATCGGTACTGGGCACAACTTTTACTCTGGATCACAAGGCTAGCGATGGCTTGGCTCCTTTCTTCCATGAGCTGAGCGAGTGCACTTGCACCTATGGGTAATACATGAGCCTATGTTCGTTGTTCCTAGGCTTTTAGACACCTTTGGTGACAGATGCTTTCCCTCTGCAGGTCCTAGACTGTGGAGCTCGAGTCTACCATTCTTAGCAACGACACCTTTGCTCCTGCTGCCGACTGCTGTGGCACACTCCTTTCCAGCCGTCGTGTGTTTCATACTTATATGCGACTCACTTGTGTGATTCCCGTTGTCACTCTGCCATGCTCTCGTTTTTGCTTGTCTGCGTGAGATGAAGTCTTCTGGCTAGCGTGAGTGCACTGAAAGCTGCACAGGCTTTGAATTTGCTTTCGAAAATTCTCCAGCATAATAACTCTCTGACCGTTTGGCTATGTACTGTGAAAGACCGAAATATGGTACACTGTGTTACACGTTCTAGATAGATTAGTTTAAGAATACTCAACGACATCTCGTTCGGCATCCCTTTGCTATATCGGTGTGAGCTAGTGTTAAGGCCAGAAGGACATCTCCTGTCCTTATCCTACTTAAAAAAAAGTCCGTGGATGCTGAAGTGTATGCCTTCACATTAAGGGGGACTATTGTTTGTAGCTCGTATAATTGTTCTCCGCCGACTTGATTCAGTGATAATAAGCATTCGCAATCAAAGGGCTAGGTCATGCTTGCACAATATTGGGTATGGTCCTTGTCGTTTTTAGCTTTGCAGGTACAGCCGTCATCTAAAGAGAATCGTCATGCCGTTCGGTTGCGTGCACAAGTAGCTATGTTGGATTTACATAGTAGCCCGATCGGAAAGTCTCAGCTTGATGAACCAGTTTGAGCGAATCAGAGGCTCGTGTGTGCAAGCTACTCATACAAAGGTTTATTTACTCACCGAAGTGGAAGCAGCTAGCATCACGGATGAGAAAGTGATTTGTCGGCGGGCCTATCCCAACACTGGCCCTCCACGTGAATTACGATCTGGGCTGCAAGTTTTTTCCGAGTAAATAATCTGCAATGCTTTCCGACAATTGCTATGAGGATTCCAATAACACTACAGACATCGTGAGCTCTCTGGCTGCAGAGAGCCGATAATAAAATAACTAGACCAGCAAGGCAAATTTCATGCTTTCCCGGCATGCTGCAAGAAGCTGCATGGCTGGCTTGATTGCAGAGGCTTCAACCATTCATAGGAGACACATCTTGGATGTGGTGCCCGGTCATTTTGCAATCACTTTAGCAATGTCTTTTTACATGCAAATTTAAGCATCTGTTTATCCACCTGAATGGCCAAGGCCCATGTGCTTTTGCTTTTTTTGGCCTCAGTAAAGCCACACTGACAATGCCAGCAGCTTCCTTAGTCTGCTGTTAATTATCGATTCAATAGCTGTTATTGTTAGTTAATGATTGCAATCAGCCATCCTCTTCAAACTCGTACAGCTGCTATCAGGTCAGGTGTGTCAGTCTCTCCTCCTCCCACTTTTTTCCCCTCTCTACCCTTCCTTTTTGTTTCATTGCTCTTCTCTCTCTCTCTCTCTCTCTCTTTATCTCTCTCTCTCTCTCCCTCTCTCTTTATCTATCTCTCTCTCCCTCTCTCTCCCCCTCCTCTCTCTCTCTCTCCCCCTCTCTCTCTCTCTCACTTTCTTTCTGCCGGTCTGTCTTCAGGTCTCTGTGTCTGTTTCCCCCTGTAACAGTATTCACTCTTGTCTTGCTACGGCTCTCTCTCTCTCTCCCTCTCTCACTCTCTCTCTCTCTCTCTCTCTCTCTCTCTCTCTCTCTCTCTCTCTCTGTCATATGTTACTCCATCCCTTTCTACCTATCGGTTAATCTCTGTATCTGCCTCAATCTGTTTATATTTCTTCATTATTTCCTCTTAAGCTCGACTAGTTCCGGTGCTGTGCTTGCCAACACTGCCATGCAGGTATATGTCAAGTGCACGTGAGCGGCTCAGTGGTGACGACCGAGTTGGGCACACGGTTCTGTCTTTCCATGGTGATCTGGCAAGTTTGGCTGCTGCAGGGATTTCCAGGTGGGCCTGCTAGATTTTGCCAGCCAGCTATCCACCAGGATGCATTAACGGCATAGCAATTGCAGCTCCAGCCCAATCGAACATGATTCAGCCAGTCTGACTCAGCCAAGGTGGCTCTACACTTGCTTGGCTCTAGCAATTCTGCTGCCTCTTAAGCTTTCAGGTCCAACCCACACAAGGCCCCTTCTCATTAATCAACTTTCCCTGCTTGCCAAGCTCACTTGTTTAAGAGTTCTCTAATATCGTGTGATATTACTCAAACAAAGCCAGGCCTGGCTCCACTGCTGTCCTGCAATCGCAGTATTTGTGGGTAGATCCATTGCTCAAATCTGGGCACTTGTCATGGCAACGCTAGGCACCCGGTCAAGGCTTGTGATACTAATCGTTAGTGGCAATGAGGCATGCTGGTTGTAGCCCAAGTGTTAGTGAACGTTTAAGACTTATAGCCCTATCATAAATTCAGCTGGCTGGGCGATGTCTCAGAAAACCGGCTTTACTAGATGTCTCAAACAGTGGTGCTGATGGCACTGCTCCTATTGTTTTGCCTTCTGAAATCGGTCGGCCTGTACTGCAGGATCAAGCTATGCCAATGATGGCTGGTCCGCAAGCCTTATTTGTTCGAACTTCTACGATAATGCAGCACACTTCCTCAGGATGCCCCGTCCTGCTGTCTAACCCATTTCCTCGTTTCTTTTCGACATCGTCGTCGTCCTGCACACGAGAGACTGCCGGTGGTCTGAAGCAGCTGGGGTTGCTAGCATAGTAGCCAGCGTCTCAGCTAGCTGCCACCTCGATGTTATGCAGAAACCAGGTGTCGTGGCGGTAGTGAAATGACGCTGCCCGCAGTCGCATGAGTGCCGTGTCATCGACAGCTCTGCATGCTATGACTTGATCGTATAATCGATATTGCACGTTCGAGCCTTTGAAGCTGTAGGCAGGCTGATTATGCAAAACGAGCAGTTTAGAGCGCCAGGCTGCCGCAAAAGCTTTATTTATTAGGTGCTGCTGCAAAAGCTTTATAAAGTGCCTCTGTGTGCTCCCACTTTGCAGAAAGGAAGCACACCACTGCACGTTGCTGCACTTGCCGGCCGGTCAGACGTGGTCCAGGCCGTCGTCCAGCTCGGAGCAAATATTAACGCCGAGACACAGGTAGGGAGTGTGTTGCGCAGTACCAGAGCGCCGCTCAGTAGTGGTGCTACAATTCCTTGCTCGATCTTTGCTTAGCAATTGCCACGCTGAGGAAATAGACGGCAGGCTGCTAAGATTGCAGTTGCTGCCTTCCTTCCTAAGTGTCTACTTAAGCAGCAGCTGCAGATAGATAGTGCACGTCGCTCCGACGGTTGTGAGTTGAGATTAAAGGAAAATATATTTTTGGCACTTTTCGTTTGTGTCGAACTGTACGAGTTCTTCAGTTAGATGCCCACGAAAAAGGGCCAGCTGATGCGTCGGGACACTGCATGAGTCTTGCCTGGTAATACCTTTCTTTTGTTGCTTGTTCAATGTACCGGCATAGCTTTGAATAGGTTGTCATTTCGCGCCCTCATTTATGTTCTGCGCAGTTACGCCTTGATATCATTGGACCAGTCCTTGCAGTAAAAGTCGTCACCCAAGCCTCTGTCTATCGGCTCTCTCTCTATCTCTCTCTCTCTCTCTCTCTCTCTCTCTCTCTTTTTCTCTAACAGTAGCTGCCAGGGGCGAGTAGTGCATAGAGACATGGGCTGTGATTATGCACATTCCACAGATCTGTGCTTCGTCTGTATACTGCAGATGCTAGGTCTGTGGGTTGTCACATGTGGAGGCTGCTGCAGCCGGCTGCTCCGGCCCCAAGCTCATGCCTCGCTCTTTCCTTTGAGCTCAGGCGGGATTCACTGCTCTCTACATGGCAGCTCAGGAGAACCACGAAGATGTCGTCAGGTATCTGCTCGAGCAAGGAGCCGACCCGCTGAAGAAGTCCAAGGTGGGCAGTCACGTGGTACCGTCACGTGACACACATTTCTTCAATCGTGGAGCAGCCGTTCCTCGGCTTGCCTTGTGGCCGTGCTCATGCGGCTCTAATCGCCGAACAGCTCAACTGCTTTCAGCAGCGGCCTGCGCTGCTGCTCTAGCTTGGCAGGTTCATGCTATTGCGTCAGATCGTGTCACAGCTGAGGCCATAGCACCGTGGCCCTGCTCTTGGTGGCTGCTGCTAGTGGTGGTAGGTGGTGGCTGCTTCTAGCAGGCGCCTGGACAGCTTCCGTGGGCGTGGAAGTCTGTGAGTTAGCAGCAGACTTCTTTTCTTCTAGCAGCCCGGCACCAGTCTGAAGCTCCTGCCCCTGCCGCCCCTAGCCAGGGAGGTGAAGACTTTGACATTGAACGCGAGTGTCCAGAGGCATCGGAAGTATGAGCCTCACAGGCGCTGGCTCAAGAAGCCAGCAGTACATGCACTTTCTTACGCATGTGCACAATCACTTGAAACTGCACAGTAGTTGGGTACCAGAGCTATTACAGATGCAGTTTTCTATTTTAACTAGTCTGAGATAAAGAAATAAGCCCGTGATAAGGATAGCGAGCCCGGATTAACATGCCAATGGCAAAGTACACGGAATAGGGACTTCATCACCTTCGGAAAAAACTGCGTATACGTGTCGAATTTTAGAGAGTCTGAAGCTCTGTGCTGATGGTGCTCCTTCCGGAGGCCTTTTGAGATTCGTCAAAATTGAAACTGGAATCCCTAAGTAAAAGACCTAAAGCTGCTGTCAAAAATACGTAGGCAAGTAGGTTTTCTTAGCCCTCGTTTGAAAGCAAAATTCGTTCTGCCTCCAGAGAAACCTTTGCGCCGTGTGCCTTCGGCATCGTCCCCCAAAGGGCTCGCCTAGCACGGCCACAAAAAGCAGGGAGCACGTTATTTGTTGATCATCCATCCATCCAGGCAGCAGACCTCTTTAGACATGTTACAATTAAATTTGTATCACTGTTTCAAGAATGTCAATCTTCATGCCACAGCGGTGCCGCCTGAAAGCCATCTCAGACCTGCAAAAAAAGGATAAACTCTCAAGTTCTCTCTAAAATATTATCGCACCCTATTAAATAAGATGATTCTCCTGTACAGAAAACGAACTCAACTAGCTGCTTGCACCCAAGGTAGTCTGTCGAAACCATGCCAGCCCCATTTAAATACCCGCCATCACCCTGCCTACAGGCCTGCCAACAGACCCTGGTTTGGCCCAGGGGTTAAGGTGAGCCGTGATGGCACAATAGTTAAGGTGGTTGCTTTCACGACCTCGGTCCCGAGATCGTGGGTTCGAATCCTGCGGTGGGCGATCCTTTATCGCCACTGCAAGTGGTAGTGATAGCCGTAAAGGCTCTTCTGTCGCTATACAAAAAGAGGCTGTTTAATCAGCTAGGATTTATTTATTTAAGGTGCTTGCATTTGACTACTGAGGTCGTGTGCTCCAGCCTTTGTCATACGTAAAGCACCTGGATGGAGATTCAGTTCTCTTAGAGTGCTAGACAACTGAATCAATATTACATTTTAAGATCGCAAGTAACTGCAGCATGCGAATTTGGAGAAATTCCCTCCTCTAAAAAAATATCTCGAAAAAATAAGCATGAACTACTGCCCTTTTTGAGAGCCGCCTAGCTGCACACGCCAAGTCAAAACTGTGATCTAGGAATGATGTATAAATAAAACCAGTGACTGCTACCGAATCTGGCTACTTTACACTTAGAAGGCTATTAAAAAACGAGTTAGTTAAGCCAAGTGAGCAGAAAAACCAAAATTGGATCCTCCTTCTATCAAGTTTTCTCCTAGGGAGCAAAGTAGCAAGGTGTGGATGTGGCTGCTACAAGTCATTTATGCAGCAGAGTACTAAACAAAATCACCACCTTGATGCTTCCGGAACTACTCGAAAAGCCCCTACAACTGAGGAATCTGTTTCTGGGTGGGTAATCGGCGCTGGTTGGTATGGCCCACTCCTCCCATGTTTGGCCCATTCTGATATCGCTAGTGTGTATCCAGGCTGTGCCATTAAAAGAGGGTGGCTGCCAGAACCAGGGGTGGAGTGGTGCCCCCCATAGCCTAGCTGAAATGCCTAGCTACGACCAGAGCAACAGTTGCTACGTCCGCCCACAGGAGGGCTACACGCCACTGGCGGTGGCGCTGAGTGAGGGCAGTGACAGTGCCGTGTGCGCTCTGCTCGAGTTCGACCAAACGAACCGTGTCAAACTTCCGGCTCTGCACATCGCCGCCAAGAAAGACGACGTGGCCGCCGCTACCCTGCTGCTTCGTACTCAAAGCGTCGTCACCGAAAGCCAGGTGCGTTGGAGAGCGTGCTCCCAGCTCACTCTGACATGGCTAAGCATGGCGCTATTTAGAGCTGCTCGCAGGTTGCAGGATTCTAGAAGGACTTGACCTGCTCCCTCCCCCCCCCCGTGGTAGTCGTGAGTGAGCACTTGCCCACGCACATATGTTGTGCGTGTGTGTGTGTGTGTGTCTGCATGTGTGTTTGTGTGTGTGTCTACATGTATGTGTGTGTGTGTGTGTGTGTGTGTGTGTGTGTGTGTCGGCATGCGTGTTTGTGTGTCGGGGGATGTGCTCGCGAGGGGCCGAGAAGGAGCGATTTAATGAAGCATCTGTGCAGATCTCTTGTCGTCGGCTCCTCTCCCGAGCATTTGGCTGGAGGGCTGTTTGCTCTGTACCTCCACCACCAGACGTGGCCAGCTGACCGTGACACGTCATTCTCTTTCTGTTTCTCTGTCTGACACTTCTTTGACCTCCCTGATGTCTTTCTCTTTGATATTTGTGACACCTCTCTGATATCGCCTGTCCCTCTTCCTCCTCCTCTGGACTGTGTGGGAGGAAATATAGACGTTCAGAGCTGCTGCGTGCATTGCGCAGTGTTAACGTCTTTGTCGTTATCTGTCTATCTGTCGCTCTGTCTGTTTATCTGTCTCCCTCTCTCTCCCTCTCCCTCTCTCTCCCTCTCCCCCTCTCCTTCCCCTCCTCTCGTTCTCCTTTCTCCCTATCTCTCTCTCCTTCTCCCTCCCCGTTCTCTCATTCTCTCCCCCTCTCTCCTCTCCCCCTCTCTCCTCTCTCTCTCTCTCTCTCTTTCTTTCTATGCCACGTGCTAGAGAAATTGCAAAAAACCTGCACCAGCCCGCTCTTTCCTGCTACCGATGCATGCATGTTGTGGTGGGAGGCTATCTGCTCGCTGACCAGCTCTCAATGTATGAAAATAAGGCAAACGCTACCTGCCAATTTGCTCTTCGCATTTGGATGATGCAGCTGGTTTGCAGTCTCGCATTTCTGATGCAGTATTTCTCACACGGAAGCAGAGCGGTTCCCTCTAGTAGCCCCCACTGATAGAATCCACAGACGCGTGTCAGCAATACTATATAGACGTCTCCTGCTTCTTCCTCTACCGATCATGTCAGCAATAGTGGCAGTTACCTGCTGCCCCACAGAGTCGTAAGTCCCCCAGAGCTCTTTTAACTTTTGGCAGTGTAGCAGTTGAGGCATGATGCAGTTTAAGTTCCGAACGTTGAGAGAGCGGCAGCTGATCAGTGGTAGACGTGTCAAGCAAGTGCTGATGCTAGATGGAAGGCAATACTTGCATCTACCAGTCCAGCAAGTCGACAAGGAGCCACAGTCATTGTTAGATTCACTTGAAGCCCACCTAGGTATAAAAATGTCCGATCTCCTTATACTTATTTATTACAAATTTAAGATATAGTGTCCGGTCGGATCAAACTTGCTGCTCAATGTTGCACCCACTAATTTTGTACCACAAAGGAGGTGGCCATAACAAGCAGTTTCTTGCTGACCGCTTTCTTAACTTATGCTAGAGCTTTGCAAGCCTGTTTGAGCTAAGACAACCCCTCTCTCTATGTGCAAGCCTCTCGTCAATGGTGCTATTACCCAGCCAAAGCTTGGTGCTCGTTATTAAAACTGCTAGTAGTATTAATGTTATAGAGTGTGCTCGGCGTTTTTCAGGGCGGCTTCACCCCACTTCACATAGCTGCACACTATGGAAAGGTCCGAGTTGCAAAGCTTTTTATAGACCATGAGGCTGATGTAAATTTCAAGGCCAAGGTAACGTGCGCAGCTGCTGCTTACGGAAACAACTGTTCGAACTGACTGCTTTGTGACAAGTGCAATGCAGGTTGTTGGCTACTTCTGTTATTCATGCTATCAAAGGCGCAAGTTTTGACGTCACTTGATGAGACCACGAGGCCATTACCTTGATTCATTTTAAGATTAAGATTATCTTCATTGCTGATTTACTGTGTACATTATTTTAAATATAATAATAATAATAATAATAATAATAATAATGTACTTGATAAAGCGCCTTCAGAGAACTTGATCTCTTTCTAGGCGCTTTACATTTGCTGCAAAGGGAAATGCAATTGAATGGTAAGTAAAATCATGCTTGAAAAACAAACAAAATGAATAACATGGTTAGGGGTGACATGCACAGGGTCAGCATGCGAATGTGGTTAGTGGCAGCGTGCACAGTGTCAGCACGTGAAGGACGAATCACAGGGACCCACTAAATGCTGTCCTAAATAGGTGTGTTTTTAAGTTCCTTTTAAATGTGGTCAGGTCAGGGGATGTTCTGACGCAGGTCGGGAGAGAGTTCCAGGCTTTGGGAGCATACGAACTAAATGCACGGTCTCCAAAGGATTCAAGATTTGTACGAGGTATTTCTACAATAGGGATTAGCTAGGCGTAAACGTGATCGTGATGTTTACAGGCCTTGTCTTTGGGCTATCTCGGCTACAGCTGGCCTCTGTGACACTGATGGCTCTAGGTTAGCACAATTAGTGCCCCCAAAAATGCAGTCGCCCGGCTGTCGTGTGGTCATGCGTCATTGCTGTCAAAGTATTCCCACATAAATTAACAGCCAGATTGAAATTGTCGATGTGTCATGACGGTTCGGGGGGGGGGGCCTTGCAGTGCTTACTTCGAAGCTTGATGGACCAGGCCTCCATCCATCATCCATTTTATATTGCACAAAAAAACTGCCGTGGCTTTCTTCATTACTTGGTCATTGTGTTTGGCAGAGAGGAGGCTAATTTCATGACAATAGCTATATGTGGTAATCAGTCACATTTAAAAAGAACTTAAAAACACCAATTTAGGACAGCATTTAGTGGGTCCCTGTGATTCGTCCTTCGTGTGCTTATGCATGCTGACACTGTGCATGCTGCCACTAACCACATGTGCATGCTGACCCTGTGCATGTCACCTATAACCATGTTATTCATGTTGTTTGTTTATCAAGCGTGGTATTACTCACCATTCAATTGCATCTCCCTTTGCAGCAAATGTAAAGCGCCTAGAGAGAGATTAAGTTCTCTGAGGGCGCTTTATCAAGTATATTATTATTATTATTATTATCATAGTTGATGATAGTTTAATTAGAGTGCATTGAGGTGGATTGCTGCGGATTCCAGTAATTCGTCGACTCTGTACACAGCAACTGCTGGCTATCCAACTAATTGCTTGCCCAGCTGAGGTTAGCTAACTTTTAGTGTTTAGCTGAAAGATAGCTTTCTATCGAAAACGCAATTTTTATTATTCTCGCCAGCCTCTTTCTTGCAGAACTCAGGCCAAATCATGGCTGTACAGCTTGTGTCTGTATTATAATGCTCCACACACACACACACACACACACACACACACACACACACACACACACACACACACACACACACACACACACAACACATGCACATGCACACACCCCCAAATGTGTAAGTCTTGTTCTGCCACTAAAAATGAACAAGTCGTTCAGAGCCGGAGATCAGTGTACAGCCAATGGCTCCATTAAATCGTGACCACTTTAGCCTAAATGGAACGGCTGTCTCTTCTAGCCAGTGCATTGAATGATTGAAAACTGCAAAAAACACGTGGTTGCTATGCATTTTGGGCATTTAAGCGGGCATCGCTAGGAACTAACATGTTTGCAATATTTTAGCTGTTTGTTCCACAATGACTCTCACATGTCTGCTCAATCGCTGTGCAGCCAAGGGGAGGGGCTTTCCTTGCCTTCTGGCAGAGAGCCGACTTCTTCCGGCTTGATTTGGCACCAAGTCCAGCATGCTTAGGAGATCGCTGATCGACAGCATAATGAAAGGGTGACTGCTGGCCTTGCATGAAAAGGGCCCAAGCAACCGAGACGTTACTCTTGGGTGACCCGATCGCGGCAGTGCCTCTGTGCTACCATAATACAGATTTTCCTAATAATGTCCTGTGTTTATATGGGAGGAGCTGGCCTCAACAGGTCAATGAGACATCCGGCTACCTTAGCTCATCATTGGCCGAGGCACAGTCGGTGACAAAATTGGCCAAAAATGGGTTCTGCTGGATGGCATCCAAGGGGGATAGTCACGTGACCACACCTTCCTATCTGTTTACATGGGAGCCGTTGACTCGGTTGCCGACGAATGCAGTTATTTACTAAGCCATGTGTAGAAAACTGAAGCTCAATGCAAAAATATATTGACAGGTTGTTACACTTTAATAATTAGTGTAGCTGAATGACTTGATCGAATACTGGCATTAGCAACAACCGACCTCAGATTGATGGACCAAGTAGAAACTTTTGGAGAGCAGTGTATATTAAAATATTAGAATAAATTATGGTACCTTAGCCGAAGGAGTCCTGTCCTGATGGGGCAGCAGACAGGGGTCTACCAGCGACACCCGGTTCAGGAACATCGGACCACATGACTTCCGACCAGGAAATGGCATCCCAGAGGCTCAGCTGCCACAATGCTGTCCATTTCGAAATCCGCCAGGCAGGCTTCGCTTTCTGGCCACCAGCTACCACGAAGGGCCTCACCACTGCCGTCTGGTAGCCGCTGGTCAGAAGCAACCTGGCTATGGCCTCGTGCCCCGACCTTTTTTTCCAGGCTGCTGCCAAACTACACCGACTTGAGAGCCGGAAGAAGCGATCTGCCGAGAGGCGGGAGCTCCCGGTGGCTGGAGGAGCCCCAATTAGGCGACCCAGAACTAGGTTTTGGCAAGCAGTTATTGCTTTCAGCATCGGCCGGCAGCAGCTTAAAACCGGTCAGATAGGCTCAGCTCAGTTCGGCAGAGGTGGAAGCCGGTGGCCATGCCGGGCTATTACTGGGTCCTAGCAACCCCCACCGGCGCCCGGACGCCCAGGACCGAAACGATAGGCCAAAACACGTGTTCTGAAAGTGGCTGTGGGTCGCAAACCTGTTCATGGCCAGGCAACGGCTGACCCTGCCCTGTGCGGCCTGGGCTGCCCAAGCCTGGCCTTCAGCCAGCCTGGCGAACTCTTGAAATTTGGAGATCAACATGTGGCACAAACGAGTGCTCCATCTCGTCGTGTTGGTTGGCACCGCCAGGACGTCCGAGCTTGCCAGCAAGCTGTGGCAGGAGAGAGACACTGGACATTCATTGTATGCACATCCCCACACAGCAAGGCTGACCCTTTTTCCAGGGCCGAAGGCATCTTCAGAATATACGTATGTAAACACACACACACACACACACACACACACACACACACACACACACACACACACACACACACACACACACACACACACACACACACATATATATATGTATATACTTATATAGATCTGTACATATGGGTTTTGACACAACCTATGTGATGTAAATATTGGATATATTTTATGAATTTATGAATGTTCTGTATGTGTACTTGAATGCATTTGTACACACACACACACACACGCACACACGCACACACACACACACACACACACACACACACACACACACACACACACACACACACACGCATTCACGCATCATATTCTCACAAGCAAAACTCAAACTATGTGCTGCTTGCATATATGCTTGAGCTGATTTTTTCTTTCCGTACTAAACGTGCTGCTCACAGACAAATGCCCATAGCAGGGACTATCACTTGTAGAATGCCATCACGCCACTGCATGTGGCAGCTCGATGGGGCCAGTGCGAAATCATACTGCTTCTCGTAAACCGCGGAGCCGACCTAGGTGCTCGAACCGCGGATGGCTTAACACCAGTTCATTGTGCAGCACGCAATGGCCACCAGATGGCGATCGACGTTTTGCTAGAGCTGTGCGGTGGAAAGGCTGGCAGCGCTGCACCCATGACAGCTGCCAGGACCAAGGTGAGCAGCGTGGATCCGCCGCCTGTCACGCAGTCGCACTGTCCACATAGATGCTCACTCTGTCTGCTCTGGTCTGCTCTTTTAGATCTAGTCATTTAGCTGTGCCTCTAATTAACCTCGAATCTATTGGAGACCGCGTCTTCAGTTCCAATGGTACCAACGCCTGAAACTCACTGCTGACAGACTTCACGACGTCCTGTGATTTGACTGAATTTAGAACAGAATATAATTTAAAATAAATTAAGTAAAATAATAAATATTAATAAAATAAAAAAATAAATTTAAAAGAGAAGCCAGTAAATAACGTTCTTCTCACAGAATTTCTTCCATCCAGATGAATTGTCCTTTTGTGCTAACCGATGCCAACACTGTGCATGTTATTACTAAGCAACAGATCGGCTTTCATTGCATTATATGTTAAGTGCCTAGCAAAGAGGTTTAACTCCCTTAGGGTGCCATGTAAATTTTGTATTACTACTATTAGTATTATAAGATTGAAGCTCCATCTGCTCTCGGCAGGTTCCAAGTCAAAGCGTCCAGGGCTGTGCTATGTGCATCACGCAAACCTCGGGGCATGCCCTGCTCTCCTACGCCTGCGGTGGCCGGCGCCGCTGGCCTGGCCGTGGGTTGCAGTCACCCTCCCCCACAGGCAAGACAGCATGAGCTGCTGCCAGTTTCCTGCTGTCGCTGGAAAAGTGACGCCTCTGTACTTTGCTTCTGCCAGAGTGGGCTGACAGCACTGCACATGGCTGCTCAAGGAGGCTTCAGCGACTGCGTTCGGCTGCTGATCCATCACGGTGCAGCAGTTGACGATGCTTCAGCGGTAAGGGCCTTGGAATGCCATTAGCCTACCTGCAGCAGCCTCCGCCAGCGCGCACGACCAGCAGCTCCGCAGCAGCGACAGCAGTGGCAGGAGCAGCAGCAGCCGAGGCTTCGGATTGGGAAGCCTTGCGAGAGCAGCACTGTTAGGTCACTGTTCCACTTCAAGGTCCGTCAGCCTTTGTGGCCTCTACTCGTTTATTGCTGCCCGACATAATGATGCCAAGCAGTGATTGTCAACTGCTAGTAAAATGTTTCAGGCAGAAGAGGTCTTGTGCCGTTTAGTTTCCATGGCAACCAATGAAGCCCCCCTAGTGCATTTACAGGATCGACTTACAGCTCTGCACATCGCTGCCCACTACGGCCATCTGTCAACCGCCAAGCTGCTGCTGGACAGACGATGCCAGCCAGACGTGAGGGCTGTGGTAAGGCCAGCAGAGTGGGTGTTTCACGGCCTCATGCACTGTGCAATCTCCCTGGCTCTCTCTCTCTCTCTCTCTCTCTCTCTCTCTCTCTCTCTCTCTCTCTCTCTCTCTCTCTCTTGCTTTCTTCTTGTCTACACTGTCTCTCTTCTTGCCCCCCCCCGTCTGCTGGCTGGTGGCAGTTGATACTGCATTGCTATTCCTGCTGCTTGCAAAATACGTGTCCAATAGTGTGGCCTACCCAAATAGTGGGTTGTGACTTCCTGTAGTAGTCCCCTGCCAATGTAAACCACTCTGTGTGCATGTGACAGATGCAGCCCAGGAAGGCATGTAATCCAATCACTGACGATGACTTGAGTGTGGCACTTGTTCTGACAGGCAGCCATACCAATGCAATTCAGATTAGCAAGTAGCCAATAATACATTAGCTGAAGTGCTGCAGCAGGCCTAGCCAGTGCCTTCTGATGCCAAAGATGCCTACCTGATGCAATGCATAGTTTGCTACATGCTACATACAACTATACATAAATAAAAACAACTCAATGCAAACTTGACATCAATGACTGCGACAGACATATGGGCACTCGGATAAATTAACTAATAAAACTGTGATTATATGGCTAGATGTCATTCAAAAGTAATTCAACTAAACTGCCACACCTCATGCACTTCCTATCTGCTGGCTGACCCTTTATTAATAGTTTAACTAACTAGCTGTAAGAGTAGTGTAAGCGCCTTGTCTGGGTGCAATGTCTTTTATGATTCTTTGTTTTATGTGCTTTAAGCATTTGCTCCATTGACCATCCCTACTTTCCTGCAGCTAAGACTCAAAATGCCAAATATAAAGTGTTTATAAAAAAGACTCAGTTCTCTTAGAGTGCTATACAGACTACTTTTACTCATATCATTTTCATTATTGTAGCCAAATATATTCAGTTTAGGCCGTTTGCTGTCAATGGTTGTGCAGGTTCTTTGTGTGTGTGCACCGGCACATGCTGGAGTACTATTTTCTACTCTGTGGAATTGTTAGCTTAAAGTAATATATCGTTCCAGCGCTATTGAATTTTAAATTTAAGGCTAAAATAAATTGATGCAATAAGATATAAATTTGGCAGCCCGACTTACCTGCATACATTTGTTCATTTTTATTTTGCTTTCGTCTTTACTAAATGTTGAATACTTTCAGTTCCATACAGTCTAATATTGATACCAATGATTTACATAATATAGTACCACTACAGGGCTTAATCTCTATCTACGTGCCCTACTACTCACCGCAAGAGCATCAGTACCCATTGGGTTAGTGACATGTATGCTGTCAAGCATGGAAAAGAAAGTATCAAGCTTAGGCTAGCATGCTAAAGCAAACATGAAGACACTCATTGCTGCCGAGTAGTAGATATAAATTTAAATACAATTCATTTGTAGAGCTTGCTAAGAGAATTTAATCTCTATTCAGACACTTCACATGTGCCAAGGGTCTCGAGCCTACGACCTCGGCCAGACCTTGGTCGGAGCGATCACCTTGACCATTGGGCCAAACCAGTAAGACTAAGATTAAGGCTGGTAACGTTTGCCAAATCAGGCACAGGTATGCAAAGCACACATGGACCAAAAAAGGTCACGGGGGACAAAGGTAAAGCTGACCAAAAAAGACGGGTCAAGATCCAAGGTCATTGCATGTAGTGCTCGTACCCAAAAATGAGCTTTTGGCTTTCGGTACCTTTCGGTACCTTCTGTAACAGGGAACTGAAACCTCTGTTGAACCCTATTGAAATTCATTAGTCTTTCACTGATTGCCACCATGCTTCCAAAGACGGATCAGTTGGGCTGCTGGGAGCAGCTCTAGAAAGGCTCACTGTGTGGGATGCATTTGGTGCACAGCTTTCATAGGTCGTTAATTCTTCGTAAGAGGAACTGACGACATTTGAGGTGGCACTAGCGAGGCTTGCCGGTAGCATGCAGCACATGTCTCTGCATGAGGTGGCATTATTTTTATCGGAGGTCGTTAAAGAGATGGTTCGGGTCGTGTGCCGTCGGTGAGTAGCAGTTTAGTGCTGTGAAGGCTTGCCTGTAGGGTTTGTTGTTTCGTATTCCTGCCGACACCGAGTAAATTTTATCCAGTCTAATTAGAGCCAGGGAGCTTAGAAGATTACTGGTCAGTCACTATTGTAAGTAGTTCCTAATCTTCTGCGGGAATCAAGCATGATAAGTGGCTGTGGAGGAGGTGGCCTTCTGAATTGAACTTCTTAACCTCAAGGAGTCGTCAAGAATGCTATTCGGTTATCAATAGCCATCGTTCGAATGGCTTATGCTTTAACTCAAGCCTTTTTTTTTGCAGAACGGCTTCACACCGTTGCACATAGCATGCAAGAAACAACGCGTCAAGGTGGTTGAGCTCCTGTTGAAGTACGGAGCCTCCATCGAGGCTGTCACTGAGGTAAGACATTCTCATTTACGGCCGTCAGTAAATGGAGTCTCTTGTTGTGGAGTGAGAGACCGACAAGCAAACTTTGTCCCTGCTATCACTTTTGTAGTCCGGCCTGTCGCCACTGCACATCGCATCGTTCGTCGGAGCCGTTGACGTGGTGCAGAGTCTACTGAAGCACGGCTTAACAACGATGCAGATGCAGACCCTGAGAGGCGAAACTCCACTGCATTTAGCCGTCAAAGCTGAGCAGGCAGGCGTTTTGCAAGCCCTGCTTAAAAGTGGTGCCAATGCGAATGCTGAGGTCAAGGTGAGTTAGGCTGTAAATTGGACTTTAATGTCGGCTCAATCAGTTCCGTCTGTAGCTCACCTGTTTCTTCTTTTATATATAAACATAACAATGCTGTAGTTCTTTTGTCCTAGTGTATCTATTGTTCAGAACGTACAATATTTCACCACCACTCCACCGGCTGCCTTTGTATTCTTGGCAAACGTCACGTGGGGTTGGTTTGAATTCAGGATTCTAGCACTTTGGTGCATCTAGAAGTTCGGGCTGATTCTCTATCATCTACACTGTTAAGACGATGCAAATCCATGTGATTGATTATTAATCTGCATTTGGCAATATTGCATGTATGCATAAGTTTTGCCACTTCTTTGACTTACTGCCAGCAATGTTGCTAGATTGTCAAGAACTCCTTGGTGTGAGCTCGTCAGCTAGTTCCGGGTGCCTTTGGTGGTGATCTCACAGTTATTCGATGTTTGAATCTTTGCATTGTTCTTAGCCTTCATAGAAAGCCTTCTCACTTTTAGAAACTTGTGAGTTGTATGAGCCATTTTCTAATTGTACATGATCTTAGGAATTGGGTACATTTAAGGGTTCCCAGGGCAGACGAAGTGCCATAAGCCGCTGTAATTGATGGGGTTTCCTTGAACCACATGAGCCTAATCAGCAGTTGCCTATCGAAACTGGATTTTAAAAAGATCTCAGCTGCAAGTACCTGCTATTAGATGTAGAATACCTCACAAACCTTTGAGATATTCAAAGTAATGCAATGATGTAAGATGGGCTGATCACTGGCTGTATCATAATGTGAACACTGATTAGTAGCCCAAACCAAATCCGTACAGCACGGTGGACCATCTCTGTGAATCGTCTTATTAGTAATGAATACCATGTCCTCCAACACAGAAAAGTATTTATGTTGTTTGCTCTGAGCAGAAATGATCAATCAAAGGTGCTTTCCATCTAGTCCAGAAAAATTGTTGTAGGCAGTAAATATTTCACTTGCACAGCTTCTTACTAAGTTTACAAGGCAGTTACTAAGCTTGGGATACGGCAAAGATGCATTGGCACCACTTGGAAGCCAAGGGCAATAAAAGAGTATTTCTAGGGTGGTTTAAGTAATGTTACTGATTTGGCTGTACGTCTGGAGAAGGAGGTCTTTGCCAAGCCAAAGATGAAACTGGTGAACAGGTCAGGCTTGAAAATTGGTTTACAGATTTTAAAGGTACAGATGCACTGGCTGAGAAAATGTGCTTGGAAATAGGGTGCAATTGCAGCTCTATAGAAAATTAATTTGACTTGCAGACTCAGCAGCAGTCAGAGCTCTGACCGTGGCTCACTTGCTGTGATCTTGCAGCAGAAAGGTTTACTTTGTGTCCTACCACTAGCTGGGTGGGACTAGTGCTGCTAAGTCTGCTGAGCAGGGAGTGCAGTCAACAAAAGCTATCGTGTCATATATTGTTAACAACGATTGATGATCGTGTTGAACTGAACAAGAACAATGGGTGCTTGTATTCGGGTTGAATTGAGCATGCTCATTGATAGGTTTACGTTACAGCTGATGGGGATAGATTGAGTCACGATCACAAAAGCTGCTGGACTTCTCGGCAGAATATAGCAGTGTCGTGCAGGCAGTCTATCGTTGGTATTACTCTGTTTGTGTGGCATTGTAGTCGACTGAAGGAGCTAGAATGCTTACAACATGCACTAGCCACTCACCCGGAAGGATGACATTGTCTCTTGCTACCAGCAGTTGCTTGTGTGCATGGTCGAAGCCCTCTTCATTTGCTAAATTATCAGGAACTATCCGTGCAAGTAGTTCTCAGTCTCCTCATTTTACTCTCTTTGGGGTAGCACTGTTACAACTGATCATTTAGTCATGCTTTCTTTATAGCATCTGTAAAGTGCTTGAAATGAGATTCAGTTATTTAAGGCAGCTATACAAATGTATTATTATTATTATTACTATTACCATTACTCTGAAGGTTATTTATTGCTCTTGGGCTGCTACTGCCTTACTTGTTTAAGCTTGCACTAGCTCTCTTTTCGGATTCATTTACTCTTATCTTGTGCAATGGGAACAGTCTTAAAACCTGATGTGAAATTAGGTCTTTCGTCATTGGCAGCCTGTGATTTTTATTTGTTTAAGGCGATCGCACGTCCTTTGGTAGGGCAAACCTTTCATGTAAGTTAGCTAGATAAATGTCTAGTCGCAAATTTTGGTTGTGAGGCTTGCAACACTTTGTCCAGGATCGCTTGCATTGTTATGGATTGCTATGTCCATCGTGGAATTTTTCAACTTTCATAAACTTTTCACCTTGGTGTTAGCTACTATCTTGGCCATCGCATGTGTTCCACTTGTCTTGGCATTTCTATTTTCCTTTACTTCCCGCGCTGCCCAGCAAGACTCGTCTGTTTTCCTTGTCTTCGTGCCAAAGCTTCAGCGCTTCTGTCTTATGCTGCGCCGTTGCTTGCTTATACAACTTTAGCTACAATTTTCGAGCTCTATTCCTCCGTCTTCTCCTGCTTGTCGTTGCTATGATCGTTGTATCGCCGCGTATCCGCCGGCTGGCATTACAGAGAGACAAACGTAGGCATCAGCAATATCCATACCTTCATCTCTGCTAACTTGCCTCTGCCTTGCCTGGTTACCTGGCTGCTGTCCTCTTACGTTGCTGCAAGAATGCAGCTTCTCGTGAGCGACGAATGGGCTCTCCGACCTCGACCTCGAGCTTGAGCTGACGCCTAGGTCTGCCTATGGCTGGAGGCTTTTGCACCCTCAGCTTGATTCATTTCCTTTTGAAGGACCAGCAGACGGCGCTGCACATCGCTGCACGCCAAGGATGCCAGGAGCTGGCACTGGTGCTGCTGCAGCACGGCGCATCGCCCAATGCTGCCGCAGCTGATGGCAGCTCACCTCTGCACACTGCTGCAAAGGCAGGTCACCTCCAGGTGGCTGCCGTCCTGATTGGTCATGGTGGCACTGTGGACTTGCCAACGGAGGTGAGCTTAAACTGCTGCCAATCAGCCCCTCCCCCGGCTTCTTCCTATCTGGCTCTTCCTTTAGGTTGACTGGCGCAAGCTCGGGCTGCACTATCCTCTAGGTGGCAGCACGAGCTTTGCTTGGTCGCTTTGATCTAGAATCTAGCCGGCGAGGCCCCCTCTCTTTATTGCTCTGGTTTTAGGTGATGGGCAGTCTTACTGTCTTTATATACTCCACTAGTTGTCTTCAAGCTCTTGCACATGCCCATCACAATCACGAATACTCGCAAAAGTGTCCACGTGCATGTGTGCGCTCTCCGCCCACGCTCGCGAACACACGCACAACACACACTCACAAAGACACACATGGGCACTTACACACACACACACACACACACACACACACACACACACACACACACACACACACACACACACACACACACACACACACACACACACACACACACACACACACACACACATGTATGGGCGCACACACACACACACACACACACACACATGCATGGGCGCACACACACGCACGTGTACACACACATGCGCATTGTAATGTAATGTATCTCGGTCAGTAACTCCACAAAGTCAAAAAGACCATGTGGGTGTTACGCAGGAGAGTTTTGTATATAACGCATTCACAGCCTAAGCGGCATTCGGTAGCCAACAGACTTTGTCTCACGCAACAAAGAGAAAGTGGGAAGCATAGCAGAGTTAGGAGAGCAGTTCAGGTAGTGAGTAGCATAGAAGTTGCAGCTCAGGACCGCTGAAAAAGATGTGCCATAGTCGGCAGTTGGAGAGTAGATGTCGTTGCGTAAGAATTGTGGAAGCGAGTTCCACAGTCTAGGACCTGCAGAGCTAAAGCTTCTGTCGCCAACTGTCTTTAAGCGGAGGAATGGGACAGCTAATTTATTGTCCACACAGGGCATGAGGGCGCAAACAGGCTGAAACTGATGCAGAAGTTCAGCTAGGTACGAAGGAGTCAAGCCGTTGCGGGCCTTGTGGGTCAGCGTAAGAACTTTGCTCTGTATCCTTTGCTCAACCGGCAACCACCCTAGCTTTTTCAGCAAAGGTGACACGTGCTCAAACCGCTGGGACTTGAAGACCAGCCTTGCAGCCATATTCATAGTCTGCTGCAGTGGCATAATAGCTTTCTTTGGTAGCCCAGCCAAAAGGGAATTACAATAATCAAGCCAAGACAGAACTAAAGAGCTAGTTAAATTTTTTACAAGCCACTGTGGGAGACAACTTCTAATCTTGGATAGGGATCGGATGTGATGGCTAGCTGTAGAGGCAGTCTTCTGAATGAAGCTTTTGAAATTGAGGCAGCTGTCGAACACGACACCTAGATTACTAGCACGTGGTGAAGGTCGCACAATAGCATCATTCATACATACTGCACCCACCCACCCAGGATATAGCTAAGGCGTGGGGCTGTGCTTCTGCATCAGTTCTAGTGCCACTGCCTCTTAGACGAGGACGTACATCTATTTGGAGCTGACCTTTGGAAGCAGCCCCTCCCAGCCCCTAAATGGCTACCAAGCTGCTAGGGATGGTCTACCAGCCTCGAAGAGAGGTTCTATAGACCTGTAGGGTGGCGCATTTTTAGCAAGCGACCTGTTCCGGCCTGCCGGTCTCTTTCGGTTTCGTTTTGTGCACCGAGACAGCCAACTTTCTGCTGTAGGTACAGCGCCAATAGCTGGAAATTAATCAAGCTAGCTAGTATCTGCTCACATTTGCATTAAATAAATACATCTCACGGTATCTTTTTGGTTTATGGTCAAGGATTTTAGGCTTATTGTTTAAAATTTTAGGCTTGAGATTCTGGGTTTAGCGTTAATGGTTTGCATGTCATTTGGGTTCAATGCTTAGTCTGTAGGAGTTGTATTGTTTCTGTGTTTATGGTTTCAGATTTATTAGCACGATTTAAGCATCAACAGAAATACTGTAGCAGGCTTTAGCAAGCGTGTATTCCAATTGAGACTCCCAGCATGGCAGCTGAATTATCTAGTCATCCAGACTCCAGTGCTGCAGCAGGCAACCCCCCAACCAGACGTCGGCATTGCATCCCGTCCTTGTCTACTTGTGTATCCACTCTCCCCTGGGTCCCTCGCCTCACCTCTACTTATCAGAAACAGTCAATCGAAAGCAGGTTATATGTACTGCGGCTGAGTACCGACCTGTACCAAAGCTAAAAACTCAATGTTTAGGGTTTACGATTTACTTGTGCTGGCGACCTTGTTGAATTTTCTGCTATGGGCGTACCATCCATAACATAACGTTTGCTGTCTCTTCACAAAGCGAGCTGTATTACCTGCCAAGTGACAGACCTTTAGCAATGGGCTTCCAGCTCTCCTAAAGTGTTCTCCGATATAAACTCAGCAGTTTAAGCAAATGTAAAGCACCTAGAAAGAGATTGAGTTCTCTGAGGGTGCTTTATCAAGTGCATTATTATTATTATTATTATAAGCGTAACAGTTAAAATAACAATGTGAGTTAGAATAACTACTTTGAGAGAAATAAAATCCTTTCAGGGTGGATATTGCTGGTAATGCCTTGACCATTTGTTGTACCAATCAAGGTCAAGATTTAATGCCCTTAATTCCAAAATCTTGGCTGCGCCCTTGCTCCTTATTGGGATTCCACAGATTATCACTTGTGTACAACTGCTCCACTCTTTCAGAAAGGCATGACACCTCTTCACATTGCTGCAAAATATGATCAGCCGGCAGTAGCTCGGCTGCTTCTGGAGCATGGCGCAGATATCAATTCGTCGGACAAGTACGGCCTGTCTCCCCTGCACGTTGCCACACACTACGGCAGCTCAGCGATGGAGATCCTGCTGCTCGACAGTGGTGCATCGCCGCACGTGACTGCCCAAAATGGTTACACGCCGCTTCACATCGCCGCCAGGACCGGGCAGGTGCTCTTGGCTACTGCTCTCCTGGACCACGGTGCTCGGCCAAGCTCGGCTTCCAAGGTCGGTCTTATGGCTGACACTGGCGCTGGCGGTCGTCCGCCTCCTCAGCATTGCTGTAATGATTATAGTAGGAGCATTTTGATTGGCTTTTCCTTTCTTTTCTTTCCCCAGTCTTTTTGATAGCTTCGACACACACAGTCGGGCACTTTAACATGTGGGAAGCCTTCTGCAGACACGCTTGATGATTTGCCACTATGCAGTGCCTCTTCTGGCTGACCGAGCCAGATTGTAACCTAGGAAATGGTTGCTATTCGCTGCCTCCTCCTCCTCCGCAGAACCAGAGAGCTATGTATTGTGCTGCCCGAGCTAGCCTTTTATTTCAAGGATCTAGCTGGCGATCTAGGTGCTGTCTCGGTCAGAAGTCTGTACCTGCTCAAGTATGGTGGGGACCCTATGGTTCTTTAGGGCAGAACGTGCTGCCCTTTTTCGATGTCCTGACGCTGTTTTCAGATGCCGCGAGTTTAGGGCAGACATTATTTGGCAACAGCCGTAGGAGTACAGGAGCAAGTGTTGCTCTTTGAAGGTAGCATTGTCTCACATAAAGGACCTGTAAGCCTTATTATGGGTGTCCTGGCACAGCAAGCTCCAAGAACAGTGGCAGATTGGTAGATTGGTTTATTTTTGTACTTTAAAATAGCTTTTGGCATGGTCACTACATTAGGCCATTACATAATAGTGCCTGAATTCACTAGACCTTCACTAGACCTTCACTAGACCTCCACTAATCCTTCATTGGCTACCTGCGTTGGCTGTGAGCTTTTGCTAGTAGCTTCTCTGTGGCTAAGCAGATATGATGCAGCTGTGCTGTGCTGAAATGGCTTTATAAAGAGGAAGACGAAAGTGAGTGATGGTTCCCCCGTCGCTTGATATTGCAATTGAAGCGATGCTCCACGTGCTGCTGTTGCAGTGATGCTACGGGTAATGCAGAATGTGATCTCATGATGCAATTGCACTTTCTTGCACTTTTTCTTGCACTTTTACTGCCGTCTTATGCATTGCCCACCCGTAAAAACTAGATATTTGCATTTTTTGCAGAGGTAGATATTTCCGATATAGTGGGCACGCTGTCTGTTGATCAACTCAAACACTTTAGTCTTTGACGACTGGTATCATATATCTGTGGTGGATGCAGAGTATTTGAGAGTTGCCTAGATCCCTACTGATAGTCTAATAAATGTGCTAGTGATGCACTCACAATTTAAGCTTGTTTTGTCATTTGCACCTTTCATGCTATAGAGCTTTACAATGGTTCCTACGATGATCAATTTCCACAGTAGCCTAACCTGAGCTGTACACCTCAAAGGACAGTGAATTAGAAATTCCATCTTTGGCTTAAAGACCGTCGGCGACAGAGGAGGCTTTTCCTCTGAAGGTCCTAGACTTTTGAGCTCACTTCCGCAATTATTAGTCAGCTACATCTCTTCTCATGCTGCCTCGGTACATCCTTTCCAGCCATCCTTAACGGCATTTTCCATGCTACTCACTTCATTGAATGCTCTCCTGTCTCAAGCTATGCTTCACAATTTCTATTTGATGCAGGAGATAGTTTATTAGCTACCTTACATGCACCGAAAGCTGCGGAGGCTTTGAGTGTGCGGTGGAAAAACCCCCAGGATAACAATCATTTAACACTCACGACTTTGTGGGGTTACAAAAAGAGATACCTTCAAGCACACAGACAGTACGTACAACCCAACCCCGGAGGTAGAGCAAACTAGAAAACATGTAGAGCAGAGAGAGATTGAGAATTAGAGGGCACATTTGCACTTGTGTTTGAATTTGCATGCCTTCGTGCGCACGTGCGCATTGCCTCGCAAGTGTGAGAGATGCTAGGAGCAACTGCACCAATGAGCCTGTAACTAATGAGTAAGCCTAGTGAGGGGTCATGCAGGTACACCAATTTATTACTTTATAGTCTGGATTCTATCCGATGCATATGGCTGCCAGGGAAGGTCATGTTGACATGACTCGCCTGCTGTTTGAAAGGGGAGCCAGCATCAACAGTCCAGCCAGCGTAAGTATTGGGCATACGAATTGATGCCACTGTCGCTGACATGATCGATAGTAATCCCAGAGCTTGCCCAGTGTTAAGCTTCTAGCTCTTGATATAGTTTTTAGGAATAGGCTGTGCAAAATTGGGTTGCTGCCAACAGTTCAATTCCTGGTGAGCAGGTGCCGTTGAGCGGCTCATCCAGAGCTTCACAGCATCTAGACCGACATGAATAAACTGCTTTGTTCCCTTGATAGGTCTGGCTAGCTGCTAACCGAGGAAGAACATGACACTACAATATCTCCATGCAATAGACTCCCTCTCATGCACCCATCCCCTGTTCGGTGTCATTTTACTGCTGCCTTTGTTACTTTATTAGGGGACAAGTATTCAAGTATCTGCAGTGCCCTAACAGCTTTAGGCTTCAAGCTGATGCAGCCAGTTCATTTTTGCACAGAGCACGGAGGGAGAGGCGGTGCTGCTTGCATCATTGGCACAGCACCGGCATCGTTCTTTGATGTCACTATTGTTTTATTACAACCAGGACTATATTAATACTACCAATAATGTCTGTGTGCTCAGCAGCTCCTGTCGGATGCAATCAAAGATTGCTTCTGCGTGCTGGAGCTGCTTTCTGCTGCCTGGTTCTCACAAAGTGGTGCCTAGAAATAGCATTGTTCGGGGTACTGGTTGTATCCAGAATGAAGGATAGAAAAAAAAGTGGCTAAGCTCATATCTCTACTGTAGCCAGTATTAGAGGTGATGGAGCTTTAGCAGGAAGTGTGTTTATCCAGTCGACTTTAGCCAGTCTTCATGTAAACAGCCCCTTAAGTGATGAACGATGCAGCTCAGCTCAAAATGGCATGGCCGTCTATTTCTTTGCTTGCCTCATTACGAGAAAACTGGTGTCTCAGGAGGGCTGTTTGTTAATCCAGTTGTTAGAACGGTCATAATCATACCCAGGGTTTTTCCTGGAGGGCTGCACCTCAGCTGTCAGCATTTCTATGGCAATAGCTGCTCATGCACACGATTTTGTTTGAATTTCGGTGGAAGTGCCATCGGCTATAGCAGTCAAGTTTGGTATTAATTTATTTGTTTCGATATGCCTTTAACATGGCTTTTCTACTGGCTTGAGCTCATCCTGCCATTCCGTATTTGCCTACAGGCAGTCCTGAAGCCGACCTGTCTAAATCGATTTCAGAACCTGTGAATTAATCAATCACTCGTTGATATATAAGGATAATAACTTTTGCATAGTCCGAGAGAACCAAATCTCTGTACATAAGCTTTTCAACTCGCTGCAAGAAATAAATAAAAACCGAGAATTTCTGACAACCAAGGTATCTTACTTATACATGCATGCCAAATACACATAGACAATCGAGGTTTTCCGTTTGCAGGACCCTAGTAAAATGCTCCGAGCCATGCACAGTTTGGTATGCAAGGCATGAACATGAACAAAAAAGATCAGTTCATCACTGGGGCGCAGAGAAAGCTAAAGCAAACAGATTCATCTTTAGCTGAGACTTAAATAAAGCAAAGTTGTTGCAGGTGGTGACTGAAACCTGACCGGAGTTCCCAACTTTTGGTTCGTACGAACTGAAGGCCCGATCGCCAAAAGATTTCAATTTAGTGTGAAAAATGGCAAGGTGACTCTAAGCCGAGGCACATGTGGGCAAGTGCTCACTGACAGAATAAGGACATAGGACTGGCAGGCTGAAGTAAGTGAGTGAAGTGACCTATAGGTCCGGAGAGAGTATTTTGAAGTCGATTCGATGCTTGAAAGGGAGCAGGCACTGAAGTCCAGACAGTAATGGTGTGAACTGGCAGCCATGCCGTTGACTTCAAACCAGATGTGCTGCTGAGCTTGAACACCAAGTGGAGCCGATTAAGGTCAGAGGCTAGGAATTATGAGTAAAGAGATTTGGAGTAATCTAAGTGCAATGTCACAAATGCCTTTATTAGTTTATTGGCACACTGATCACTTGTCTAAGCAGGCCCTGATTTTTCGGCAATGTTCCTCAGCTGAGTGTAGGCAGACTGAGAGTAGACATAAAGTGCTCTGCTTGTAGCGAGTCATTTTGGAAGTACATTTATATGTGGGCAAGTGGCTAGCTACATCACAGCGCAGCAGCTCATGTTTGTTGTCTGCTCGTTGCTTGGTGAACTGGAGCAAATTATCTGCATCATCGTCGTCATCATCATCGTCGTCATCTGCAAGAGTGTCTATGCCACTAATGCTACTTAAGCTCTGCTGCTGCTTCTGCTAGGGCCACGCAAAACTCCTTGGCTTGCACCGTCTTTTGGTGCAGCAGCAACGGTTGTGCTGCAGTCGTCGGTCACCACTCGGCGGGCGAAAGAGTCGAGTCCTTACACATCGTGCATTCACAATCGTTGCAGAACGGCATTTCGCCACTCCATTTGTGTGCTCAGGAGGGCAGAATCAACGTTGCCGGCACCTTGCTGCGCTACGGTGGCAACGTGAATGCCAGAACGGCAGTAGGCTACACTCCGCTGCACACAGCCTGCCACTTCGGTCACGTGGACATGGTGCACTTCCTTATCGCTCAGGGCGCTCTCATAAACGAACCGACCACGGTCAGTTTGGGCTCCGTGCACGCTGTGCTTCGGTCGACCTTTACGCGAGAGCATACGGCAGCGGCAGCCGTTACATTTGTGACCGCGGCATCTGTGGCTGCTTTTTCAGAGAGGCTGTGGCAGCAGCAGCAGCAGCAGCAGCAGCTGAAGCCGTGCCGCTGCTGCTGCTGCAGCGGCTTGCTTCGTTAGCCTCAGCGGCTGTCTCTTGTTGTTTTCTGTCACAAGTGGTGAGTTGCAAATGTGTTATCTTGCAGCTGGGCTACACTCCTCTGCACCAGGCAGCACAGCAAGGGCACATACTCGTTGTCGACGCCCTGCTGCAGCATCAAGCTTCACCTCATGCTAAGACAGCCGTAAGCTAACACAGCGAGGCGAGCGCCTTTACTGTCAGATCTGTGAGGCTTCATCTAGCTGATTTAATAGCATCATTTGCACGGCAGCTGCAGCGCCTTGACTGCTTTCATCACAGCTTGCAGTTGGCAATGAACGATTGCCAACTGCAGGATTCGAACCAGCGACTTCGGCCGTTGCAAAGAGCGAGCACCTTACCTCTCCTGGGCTATCACGGCCCAGTATCCATGTGTGTCACCTTTGTATTGGGCTAACTTCGTTCGATTTGACCATTGCCTAACACTTTCAAAGATATGTCCCCAAATTACGTTTGTAGAAGGGCTGCTGTGTCTTGAACACATATGTGCATGACTTGGCTTTTCAGCTAGTGTGGCTTTTCCTGGTAGTGCCTCGATTATGCCCAATGCTGGTTTACGCTCAGCTGTCGCCCGGCATTGCATACGTGCATCTGGCATTCTAGATTTTTCTCCCTGTTAGACTGTGCTGCAACTGAGCCCAACTAGATCACATCTCATTCACTCTTCGTGCTGAAAGTCCTCAGGACAATGACATTGCATGTGTTGAGAACGGCATCCCTTGAAAGCCAGGGTGTGAATGCTGTGCATGATCTATGAACGTTTGGAAGACGTGCTGGCAAGCAGTATCGCCTGCTTCTAGTTGACTTCCATCCCACTGAACTTGTTGCACATAGGCTTGTTGCACATAGTTCTTGGCGTTAGTGCTTCCCAAGGTAGCTGCTGGTGACATTTACTTCCAAAGCCTGAACGGCTTCCAGGCCATTTGACAAAAAGGAAGGAGTGGGGGGGGGGGGTTTGCCAAGTAGCGTCTCGTACTTTCAAGTACATTCTCTGTGCATCTATCTCATTGCCATATACGAAAGAAGCTAAACAACACATTTTCTCATCACAGCATTTAGTGAGTCCATGGGTATTGTCTGTTGCGTGTTTAGGCATGCTGACACTGTACATACAGCCACTAACTGTATTGGCATGCTGACCCTGTGCATGTCACTTCCAACCATATTATGTTTGTTGTCATTGAGCATACTACCACTAACTATCCGACTATGCTTCCCTTGCAGCACATGTAAAGTGCCTAGAAAGAGATTAAGTTCTCTGAGGGTGCTACGCAATTTTATTATTATTATTATGAAATAGGCTGGTCGACCACACAACATTGCTAAAATTAGGGCTTGTTTAGATAAGGATACCACGTCTAAGTTGGCCCAGGCAGTTGTGACATCCCATCTTGACTTCTGTAACTCACTGCTTGCTGGCCTACCAGCTTGTGCAATCAGGCGATTACAGCTGGTGCAAAACTCTGCAGCTAGGCTTGTCTGTCGTGAGCGTCGCAGTTGCCACATCACACCACTTCTCGCCGACCTGCACTGGTTACCAGTCAAGCAACGGATTGACTTCAAGGTGTTGTCGCTCACCTTTAGGTCCCTTTATTCTATGGCTCCAGCCTATCTCTCAGATATATTACCCCATCAGGCCAAGCATCGTACCACCCGCTTTTCGGAATCCAACAGTCTAGAAATACCTCGTACAAACCTTAAATCCTTTGGAGACCGTGCATTTAGTTCGTATGCTCTCAAATCCTGGAACTCCCTCCCGACCTGCGTCAGAACATACCCTGACCTGACCACATTTATAAAGAACTTAACAAGCACCTATTTAGGACAGCATTTAGTGGGTCCCTGTGATTCGTCCTTGATGTGCTTATGCGTGCTGACATTGTGCATGCTGCCACTAACCACATTTGCATGCTGACCCTGTGCATGTCACCCCTAACCATATTATTCATTTTGTTTGTTTTTCAAGCATGATTTTACTTACCATTCCATTGCATTTCACTTTGCAGCAAATGTAGAGCGCCTAGAGAGAGATTGAGTTCTCTGAGGGCGCTTTATCAAGTGAATTATTATTATTATTATTATAATTATTATTAACCTGCCCAATTCGCCGATCAGCTTTCAGGGAACCGTGGGTTTTCGGTGCAGACGGCTGCCACAAGCTTTCATTCAAACACTCTTGTGCTTTTTCGTTGCTCAGTTGGAATGCAGTGCTTCATTGCCTCAGTTTTGCACACAGAGTGCCAATGCGAGCCAAATTGAAATGCGTCTGTGCTGGCCTCTGTAGGTTGGTCTCACTGCCCTTGACATTGCCAGGCGACTAGGTCACGTCTCGGTAGAGCAGTCGCTCAGACGTGCCACTGGTGGTGCAGGCTACTTGGCTGATGTGAGCAGTGAGAACTACGAGATGGAAACACCTGAGAGGATGGAAGAGGGTGTATATAACGATGGCGACGAAGATGATAACGAAGGTAATGCTGGTGCACTTTTACATGTAATGTAGTGGCTTCGGCCTGCTTGCATAACCTGCAACCGCAGACCTGTGCATGTCCAAAGGTGACTTTAGCCAGTGAGACTGCTGATGTAAGTACACTTAGCGAGCAAGCTGCTGAGGTGTCTGTATCACCTACCGTTCGTTCACGCTTTGCTGTGCTTCGTTGCCCACATCGGGTACTTTCAGTGGAATTCCCTTGACGACCCATGAGTGCTGTAGATATGTCAGTCATCACCAAACAGCTCATCTTGCTTTTGGGCTGTAATGCACACTGGCCATCCTGTTGCAATGTTTCGTCATCAAACTCTTGCCTTTAGTTATTAAAGTGAAGCTAACATAATTACCATGATCACTTCACCACTGCCACCCAAGGTTTACCTCACCAAACAAAAGACATTCTGGACACTCGTGTGTGACACACCTTCCTAATTGCACGGCTGTCGGCATGAATCTGCTCGTTGAATACCGATAGCTCGAATTCGAAGTGCATTTGTGAACTGATCATGCTTGTTAAACTTATTTCGTAGAATTGTTTTGTTTCACCTGAGAAATTGGCAAACGATAAATGATGTCCCCATAATATTGTAGACAGCTAAAATACTAGGGCAATTAAATGAAGCAGGTTATAGATATCTGATGTGGCATAGAGTGGTGCTTGATTAATCTGATGTCATGTACATATTTTTTCTTATAATCCGACTGTTAAAATTAAATGCACCATGCGTTTTCTTTTCCAAGAGCAAGCTGGTTGTAAGCCCGTCGTTAGCTATAAGTATAGACAGTTGGATGTGTTCTCTTGTGAAGAGTGCGAATATGTCATATAAAATGAATAAAACATACAAATTTAGCAAATGCATATCTTTCGTGCGGCATGAGAATGCCTTGAAAAATTCATCCCATTATTTCTTTTGCGAAGTTTTGCCTTTGTATACTCAATTTTAGCTCTACTTATCGGTGCCCTGTTTGTTTGCTATTGCTCCTAAATGCTCTTATGTTTTATTATCTTCAGGCAATGAGAGCCTTTCGGCCGACCCCTACAGCTACCTTCTTGGGTCTGACAACTTATTCGGATCAGCAGCATACGGTTCTTCCACACAGGTCAGTGCTCCAGCCTAGGTCCATTTAAGCATACTACATTTAAGTGCTGATTACTAAACCAATCACATTTGTATGCATTGTTATGCAGCTCATGAGCTGACATGCCATTCTGGTAAGGCCGTCATGTAATGTATTGTATGTATGTCTGTAACTGCACAAACCCATAAAAACAAAGTGGGTGTTACCCAATACATTTTCTCTAGTTCACTTAAAGCCTTAGCGGCTTTTCGGCTTTACGAGTTTGGTAGCCAACAGGCTTCGTCTCACGCAACAAAAAGAACGCAAGATGCATAGCCGAGTCAAGACGGCAGCTGAGGTAGTGAGTAGCATTGATGTAGCAGCTCAGGACGTCTGGAAAGGATGTGCCACCGTTGGACCAAGGAGAATAGATGTCGCTGCTTAAGAATTCTGGAAATGAATTCCGCAGTCTAGGACCTTCAGAGCAATCAATAGCTTCTTCTGCCCATGGCCTTGAAGCAAAGTAGGGATGGAACTGCTGATTTAATGTCCATTGAGGATCTGAGGGTGCCAAAAGGCTGACACTGGTGCAGGAGATCAGCTAAGTAAGAACGAGCCAAGTCGTGGCAGGCCTCGTGGGTCAGAGTAAGAGTTTTCTACCATGTCCATTGATCGATCGGGAGCCATCGCAGCTCCTTCAGCAAAAGAGACACATGGCTGAACCTCTAAGATTGTTTGGCCGCCCTTGCAGCCACATTCATCACTATCTGCAGTGGCCTAATATTTTTTGGTCGTCCAGCTGAAACAGAATTGCAGTTGTCCAGCCTAGACATAAACTGGGAGCTAGTAAGGTTTTCAGCATGCCACTGTGGTAGACAATCCCTAATCGTAGACAGGGATTGAACGTGATGACTAACTGTGGAAGCAGTTTCTTAATAGAATTTCAAAATTTAAGCAATTATCATAAAGGACGCCTAAATTTCAAGCACATGGTGCCTGTCGCATTATAGTATCACATATTCTAATAGCAAAGTCTCTTTGTCCAGATGCATGTTTATGGTGGCACATTAGTTCCATTTGGTTTCATCATCATTTTGTGTAACAGAAATCGGCCGACATTCATGATTGAATATCTGGACAGCAAGCATATAATTTACAATTTTTCAAGCAAATTCCGATGGTTTAAATTACAAGTGCATCTGTGTATCGGCAGCATAAAAGTGACAGCTGATACAGTGGTCCCAAATAACGGTTCCCAGAGGCTCGGTTTAAATGGGGAACAGCAAAGGACAGAGAACGAACTCTATGGGCGTCTTATCTGCTAGGTGAGACGTGACCCACGCACGACACATGGTTGAACACGATCCGTACGATTTGAGCGAAGCCAGTGCCACGTGTGCAAGACTAATCTGTGTTCTCAGTCGCTCAAGTAGGACGTCGCGATTATTTATGTCAAACTCAGCTGGTGTAGATATATCGCACAGGGCTGGGGCATAACATCAACACCATCGTTGCTTAGGATGTCATTAGTCACATGTAAGGGAGCAGTTTCAGTGGAGTGGCATCGCCTGAATTCCGACTGGTATTTTTCTTACCATTCTTATCAACGTGTTGGCAAGCTGCATAGTGACAATTTTTTCGAGTCCTTGAGAAAAAAGGAAGACAAAAGGCTTGCTGCGACCTCTGAATCCTGTCCAGGCTTTTAAAGTATTGGCTGAAGGACGGCTAATTTATAAGACTTCGGAGCAATTATATAATTCACGTGTGTAGCGCCCCAAGAGCACACAATCTCCATTCAGGCTCTTTATATATGTCACGGAGCTTGGGCCCACGAACTTGGTCGTCTAATACATTTCCAGTCAGCCCCAGACTTAAAAATAGATTGAGACAAAAACACAAATCTTAAGTCAAATTTTTATCAGTCTAGATTAGTGTAATACGTTTTACTACGATACGTTCTGATGGAGACATAAAATGGTAAACCATTTTTTTAGCACATAAAAAATAAGAAATAAATGAGAGCGAGTAGATTTTGAAAGTTTTTTGAATAAATACTGATTTTTGATCTAAGTTTGTATCTCCAAACTTTTGTAAGTAAAACTGCCGTAAGTGTGGGGCTGACTTACCTTGGCCCAAGTCGTTAATGGCGAGCATATTAACTGCTGGGCCAAACCAGCTCCCGTATTCAGAGAAGCCTCATAAACCCGAGTTATTGCTGTGCTAATTTTGTCCTCCACTGAAGATCAGTGAGATAAAGGCTTGGGTTTTGAGGAGACAAGCTCTTTTTGTGAGACTCATTTGAGGTAGCAACTTCGTGCATAGAAACGTGCATAGAAACCCAACACTTGATTTAGTCGGAGGTGGGTTTATGGACGCACGAGTAAGTGAAATTTTGTACCGAAGAAGGGGGACCGGCCAAAAAAGTTATTATTCTGATTGTTAGACCGCTCAAAACTGTCAAGGAGATGCTTTGCTCTTATAAATTTGTTTTGGTTCTAATTAGCACTACCTCAGTTTTTGAGCGATAAAAGAAGCCTTAGATTTTCTAAGCTTGAAGATTTAGACTTGGAGGAATTCTTTAAAACTGGCTAGATTTGCATGTGACTCAGATATCTGAAAGCACCGTTTAACCGCGTACTTTATACAGCGCATCTTTTGAAGTTCCATGGCAAATAGACAGAACACACTGCGACGACTCTGTGGACAGACAGAATGTTAAGGAGCTCACTCGACAAAAGTATTCGTAAGTTTCGAGTTTACTACAGAAATTAAGGTCTTGAGGTTATCGAAACAGTCTGGGTGCTGAGCGAGAAAATCTGCATCACAAACAGATATCACTAATTTCTCAGCATCATGACTTTTGAAGTTGCATCTCTAGACAAAACCGATGCTGTCCTGCTTATGCAATGGATCTCGAACCATTATCGAGATTGGCAATTATTCGAGATTGTAAGGGTGCACATAGCAGGGAACACATCTATAGCGATCCCAAGATTCAGAATAAGGCTACCGATCTGAGTCGAAACTAATGTGTTGGACTAAGCCAGAGTTCTACACAAAGAGATGAGATACGTGAGTGTAGCTAGCATCATCAACGTGCATGTTCAAGTCTCCTGCAATCAATAATGGTCTGCCGCACGAATATTTTAGTAACCCCACAAACTCTCCCGTAAAAAAGTTAGATCAAAGTTGTGAAAGGCACGGTCTTAGACGGTATCAACAGTAGCAGCTACTGCCTACCTTGTGACCCTGCAGAAATGGCCCACTCGAAGACGAAATGGCTTAAGGCACTTGCACTTGCTTGCTACTTGTAGTTTTTTATTTGGATCTCACCATTTCCACACTTTGTGATGTTGCTGCATGTTCCTTGCCATTATCTTTTTTCATCTAGTTCAGTGACTGGGAATGCGATAGGCATCTAGGCTCTAGACGCCATAGGAATGCACACTTTGGGCTACAGCAGCAGCCCAAAGTCTCAGGCTATGTGCTTGCAGGATGATAGTTACCTGCTGAGTGCCAGCTTTAACAGCATGAATGGTGCCTTCTCTTTCGACGAAAGGACGCGAAGCAGCAGTAGCAGCGGGACAGCTGTCTGTGCTAGGCCGTCACTTGCCAAAGCCGACGGCAAGGTGAGGGTCAACATGCTTGTGCTTCCTGCCCCAAGTCGTGGGTTCGAGTCGTGCGGCAGGCAATAATATTGTATTGTCAAGTGCAAGCAGTGATGATATCCGCTAAGGCTCTTCTGCTACCACATAAATGAGGTTGCCAAAGCAGCTAACTTTTAATGAGATTTTTATTAGCATTATATTTGCTTTGCTTATGCAAATGGCATGTATCAAGTGTCTATATGAATGTGTGCAGCTGCAGTCTGATTCTTTGTGGAGCCAAGTTATTGTACACACACACACACACACACACACACACACACACACACACACACACACACACACACACACACACACACACACACACAAACACACACACACATATATATCCCAATTCTGCTGTCTGTTTAAGAAATCATTGTTGCATCGTCTCATAGATCTCTGCAGCCTCTCAGTGGGTCAACTGGATAGTGCAATTACCGTCTAGATTGATTGGGTGCCCTATTGACTCATGCACTTCTCATTGATTGTGTGGCCGTGGCAGCCGATGCAGCTAGGACAACACTCATCGACTTTCTTGAGTACGTTTGGCATGTGCTGCGCTCCTCAGCCCGTTCGAGGTCCTTAATTCACCCTCCTTGTGCCTTCAAGCTTGGTTCTCGGTGTGAGCAGCTGCCTATCAGCAGATCAACCCTGAGCAGAAGTGAATTCTTGCCAGGGAAATGGAGTCCGAATAGTGCTTTTTCTATGACATACAATTGTGCATTGTGTGTAAGATTGTCAGATGAAAGACATAGCTGGTGTATCAGGGAAGGTGTGGCATCCTCGGCAGTCATAGCTCCCTTCGGTATCGGCTTGCAGCTTCTTAAAAGCAATTGCATCACCCCTTTGGTAGAGTGTGGGCTTTCATAGCTGCCAATAGATCTATGTCCCGTGTTACAATTCTAGTCTAGTAAGTATCTGATAATTTACACGTTTTTAAGCTATCTGCACGTGAGCAGCTGCATACTTATTATTGCATAATACACGAGTGAACTTGGACCACACTTGGCTAGATTATATCTCACCTAGGCTCTATTAGGAACTGTCGATTCGAGTTTCTCTGACCACGTTGGTTGACTGGGACTAATAGCTTTATCTTGCATGCTGACACTGTGCACGGTGCCACTAACCATGCTTGCAAGCTGACCCTGTACACGTCACCCCTAACCATGTTATTCATGTTGTTTATCAAGCATGATACCAATAGCCATTAGATCGTGCTTCCTTTGCAGCAAATATAAAGCACCTAGATAGAGATTTAGTTCTCTGATGTAGCTTTATCTTGTGTATTATTATTATTATCTTGGTGCAAGCTGGCTATAAGTGTAGTTCAGATCCTGCATGTATTATGGAATACTCGGCTCACAGATCACTGCTTTGATATCAGTGTTGCAATGATGACGACGCTCAAAATGAACCGTTCATGCTCGCATTAATCATTCCTGGTGGGTATTCCCGTCACACTCACTGGGGGATGGGATATAGCCTAGCACTTTAGAAGGGCACCTTTTTTAGCTCATGGCCTGCAAGCTCTATTGCAGCCTTTGGCAGACATGGAAAGGTCTACCGAACGCCAAAACCAAGGTGGCTGTTCTGTGGCTGCTGCCGATGTTGCATCTGCTGATCCATTCAAGCATGCTTACATGTGGGGTTAGCTGGTTAGCATATATGTGCCCATAAATGAGTGTGTCTTTTTTCTAAGTATGCAGCACTCATGTATATAATTATGGATGCACGTGCACACATGCTTGTCTTGACACAGATGCTTGTATTGTAATGTGTGTATGTGTTTGCGCGCACACATGAGCGAGTGCAGAGATAGAGAGAGAGAGAGAGAGAGAGAGAGAGAGAGAGAGAGAGAGAGAGAGAGAGAGAGAGAGAGAGAGAGAGAGAGAGAGAGAGAGAGAGTTCTGTACATGTGTATTTGTGCTTACATGCATGTGCTGGTGATTTTGGGTAAGGGTATGATTGAGTGGTTGTGCGAACGTCCAAGAATTCTTGCATGCACCACGTATATGGGGGTGTGTGTGTGTGTGTGTGTGTGTGTGTGTGTGTGTGTGCGTGTGTGTGTGTGTGTGTGTGTGTGTGTGTGTGTGTGTGTGTTTGTGCACGTGCGCATGTGTGTGTGTGTGTGTGTGTCTCAGCTTGTAAGAGTATGCCGTATGTGTAGGGTTCATATCAGTGACTACGAGGCACTCGGGCTAGTACTTTTGTGGGCTTGCCCTCTGGTTTGGCACTGTGGTATAGATGCTCACTCCGACCAAGATCTGGTAAAGGTCACGGGCTCGAGCCCATGGCATATGTAAAGCACCTGGATATATAATAAGTTTCCTTGGGGCCCTATGCGAATGAATTATATTTTATCGCCTAGGGAGGTGCACAACTTCCTCAGGTTTCATACGAAAAGTAAGCAAAGGTAAAGGTTAGCCGATTTTGCCACCCCATCTATCTATAAACAGTGGCAGGTGAACCTTAATGGCTATCACTGCCACTTGCAGTGGGCAATTAATGATTGCCCACTGCAGGACTCGAAACCACGACCTGGATCGTGAAAAACAAGAAACGCCTTACCCCTTGGCCAAGGCCCAGCCCACATCTATACTGCGCCGATCGTTTCGTGTAGCCCATGTGCTACCTGCACAGCGCTGCAGAGTGCTGCAAGGATCAACATGGGGCAGGTGTGGACTAGACAACTTGGCAAGCGTTAGCAAAAGCCAGAGTGCAGCAACGCAAGGGCAGACAAATGTGACTCGACTGTCCGACTCGGGAGCTGAATGAGAGCCAATCTGATTTGGCCGAGCTTCGCTGCTCCACTTCCACCTTGCTCCGCTGCGCCCGGTCATCCGACCTGTTGCCATAACTCAGCCTGGGTAGCCGATCGCCTTTCGCCCTTGGCCATAAGCTATATGAAATACTAGACCAGGTGTCAATTCAAATGCCAAGCACAATGTAGCACCACCACTCGGAAGCTGTCGCTGCATGCCCTACCCAGACTGCTGTCTGCTGATGGAGGCCGGCGCCACTCGGAGGCCGTTGCTCGGTGGCGGCTGAACCAAGGAAAGAAAGAGCAAGAGCCGCGTTGCCGCCGGCCGGGTAAGCCGGGAGCCGGACGTCCGGTGCTTCCATCGCTGTTGCTGCTGCCGCTGCTGCAAGATAGCTGGCCTGCTGCTGGCTGCTTTTGCACTACCGCCTGCTTCCAAGGCGTTTCGTCCGGCTCTTTGTATGCTGCCGTAGGCTATGCTGCTGAGCTTGCGGTGGCGCTGGCGCGTACCCTTGAGCCTGATCTTAATGTGGCTGAGCATCCACTGGTTTGACGGATGAGCTAGAGCTGACTGCTGCAGAGCAGATTTCAGGACAGTGCATGCTGCTAGAGTGTTACTACTAGCATGCGCGTCGTTGAGCGACCTAGACGAGTGCTGGACTGTGCTCTGATGCACTGCACCTGTCGGGCAGGTAGGAGACAGGCTAATCACCTTCTCTCTTTTTGACTTGGGGATGTGGTAATGAAGTCTCCAGAAGTCGTAACCCCCAGCAGTACTAACTAGCAGCTAGCTATTCTAGGCCCTTGCCAGCTGAGCCTTGTCATGTGGGCCTCTTCAGTTGATCTGTCTGCTGTTTAGTGAGTGGCAGCAGCTCAACAGTCAGGCTTGATTCTTGTGCAATTAATTGTGGAGTAGTTATTCTCGAGCAGTGGTTGGGAAAGTCTGTGAGCAGCTGACACTGCTCTTTAAACAAACAATGCTTTGTAATCCAGCTTTGGCTAGTGCAGAACAGGCAACAGACTCAAGCCTCAGGAACCTGCGTCGGTTGGGGAGAAGACCCTCCAAATGCATCACAGTAGTGTTGCTCAGAACCACCATTGCTGGTACCAAGCACACATTGCTTGGTGCCAGCCTGACCAAGTCCAAGGCAGCTGCATGCCATGTGTTATCATCTGTTTTGTGTGAAAGTGGGCGATCCCTACCTGGTATCAGCACGATCTGCCGATCAGATGGTGCTCTATTCGAGCTCGGTGTAGCTACTGTTTTGCTGCTGGCCATCGTCGTGCTGCAAGCTTCACTCCTCCCATGACAGGCTGGTTGGGAGGAGAGGAAGCCTGCTCACGGTGCACAGTGCTGTTCCATGTCAGTCTGCAATCGGAAGTGGATGCAGAAGTAGTGGAGGCGAAGCCTAACCATGTTATTCTTCTTGCTTATTGAGCATGCTACCACTAACTATTCGATCGTGCTTCCTTTGCAGTGTAAATGTAAAATGCCTAGAAATAGACTGAATTCTCTGAGGGGGCTATGTAAAATGTATTATTATTATTATTATTTTATCATGCTCTTATATGCTGACTTTTCGAGCGAATCTCGGTTTCTGCACATTTCTGGTTGCACGGCTGCTATGGTCACTAGCATTGGTGTTCCAATTATAGTATAGGTTTAGGTGAGGGGAGGGCAACATGCTGTCTAAGCTTCCCTTAAACCTGCTGATTGTTTCCCTTTCAGTTCCAACTTGGCTTTTGGCTGACCTAGGCCGGGTCAAGGTTGGGGCTCTTTTGTCGATTTTTTGGAATACAGCTTAACGGATCATGTAGAGCATCACATCTGAAAAGTCGATCTTACCACAAAGCTCAGCCATCGGTTGATACCTATTTGGCCGAATGGTCAAATGCTCATTCATGAATCGCGGTTTTACATGCCTCATGCAAAAATCACAAATTTTGCTGAGACGACGTCCACACCAGAAATTGTTGATTGAAACACCAGCTGCTTTCAGTCAAGCCTAGCTTTGACTAAGGAAGGGCGTGCCGTGAGGCTTGGGGTTAAATCATACAAGGCTCACAGCAATAACTAGACATGCTTAATTGTCTGCAAGACTTAGGCTGAGCAATAAACCCCAGTGTTGCTCACTGAGAACAGTCGTGCTGCAGTCAAACCAAAGTAGGTGCTACTGTGGACCAATGCTCTCAGCCGACAGTCACGGTGCTGCCACGCCTGTATTCTGCCTTTGACAGAAGCTGCCGTTTGACAAGGTAACACTCGACTCGACTCTCAATGCTTACACTTTCTCAGCATATGGACTTTAATTGCCCAAGCAGAGCTGCAATGTCCGCAGCAAAGCAAACAAGGCTTACTCTCTCTCTCTCTCTCTCTCTCTCTCTCTCTCTCTCTCTCTCTCTCTCTCTCTCTCTCGTCTGCCTTACAGTTAAGACAGCTCCTGCCGGCTCCTAGTTGGCTTGCATTAATCACGAAAGTGCATGGGTCAATGTGAATTTATGGGTGGGGAGAGACAGCATGCCGATCGACAGATATGAATGCAGCCTTAAAAAGAGAGAAAGGAGGAGGAGAAAGGCAGGCTGCAGTAATATGATATGGAAAAAAGAGGGGATGAATAAGGTAACAACAGTGAGACAAAGAGACAGACATGGTGAAACAGAAAGAGAGAGAGGGAGAGAAAGAGAGAGAGAAAGAGAGAGAGAAAGAGAGAGAGAGAGAGAGAGAGAGAGAGAGAGAGAGAGAGAGAGAGAAAGGGAGAGAGAGCAAAAGAGAGAGATGGAGAGAAAGAGAGAGAGAGATGGAGAGAGAGAGAGAGAGAAAGGGAGAGAGAGCAAAAGAGAGAGAGAGAGAGCGAAAGAGAGAGAGAGAGAGAGAGAGAGAGAGAGAGCGAAAGAGACAGCGAGAGAGACAGAGAGAGAGAGTGAGGGAGAGACTGGGGCAGACAAGGGTAGAAAGCTGGCTGACATAGTTTTTGCATAGAGTTAGACTTATGGAATAATTGGTGTGTAAGGCATACAGCTGTCTCACTTTCTGCACAACTTGTGGTCTTTATAATAATAATAATCATAATATTACGAAATTTGGATAACAGCAACATTAGAGAACCATATTTTTTCTAGGCACCTTAAATGTGCTCAATGAGTGGCAATGTGGTCAGTGAAAATATGCCCAGCGTCAGTGTGCATAAGCACACAATGGTCTGTTCACACGAACTCCACAAATATTGAGGGGGAAAGGTGGATTGTTAGCTTCTTTTTAAACGTTGTAATATAACCCGACGTCGTGACGTCAGTCAGGAGTGAGCACCCGACTTTGGTGCATGGGGACGAAAGGCACAGTCTCCAGAGGATTTGAGGTAGGTTTGAGGCACAGCTAGTCGACTTGAGTCAAAAGAGCGATGTAGTACGATGCTCATCCTGATTGGAAAGTGGTGCAGACAGGTGGGCTGAAAAAAAGAATGAAAGGACCTACAAGTGAGTGACGCAACTCTGAAGCCGAAACGCTGCTTGACAGGAGCCAGTGCAGATCAGTGAGGAGGGGTTTTATTTGACAATTTTTTAATGTTCACGACTGGCAAGCCCAGTTGCTGAGTTTTGCATTAATTGAAATTTCCTTATTACACAGGCCGGAAGAACTACAAGTAGCAAGTAAGTTACAGAAGTCGAGATGGGATGTCATAAATGCACGGTCCTACTTAAATAAATTGATAGTTCCCCTTCATAGGCAGGTCACAGTTTTGCAATTTTATGTAGACAAAAGTAGGCAGACTAAATGGCGGGCTGATGTAGCCGTCTAGTTAAAAGTCACGCGTGGATCAGAACACCTATCTTTCGTGCCGATGCTACAGGAGATATACTGGCAGAGCCGAGTTTGAGTGTTAAGTCTTCTATTACTGAGTTTCACTCGGTTTGTTCATACTAAGCTAGTTGGGTTTCAGCATCATTCCATTTCAGAAAGGTTGTTGCTACTCCAGTGCAAATGTCAGCCATACTTAAGCAAGGGTGTAGAGAGTTTCATGTGCTGGGAGGCAGAGAGGGATCAAAGCTCAGGTATGGCTGTGCATTGTCTGCTTAGAAAGGAAAGCCTCGATTGTACTCCATGATTATATCAACAAGGGGGATAGTACATTTTGCTTACAAGAAGTGGATGAAGCGCGGGAGCCCTGGGGTACATCATACATTAGATGCTACTGGGATGATCGTTGCAAGTTGAAATCAATGCTCTGGAGTTTCCACTGAAAAATCCTAGCTGATTAAACAGCCTCTTTTTGTATAGCAACAGAAGAGCCTTTACGGCTATCACCACCACTTGCAGTGGCGATAAAGAATCGCCCACCGCAGGAATCGAACCCACGACCTCGGGACCGAGGTCGTGAAAGCAACCACCTTACCTAGTGTGCCATCACGGCTCACCGAGACAGTACCCATACCATTTTAGCACTGTGCATGTGTTTTCCAGGCCAGGTTGAGAGGCAATCACAAAAGGCTTGGTGATTCATAGCTTCAAATGCAACCAAAAGATTCAGCAAAACAAGCAGGGAGCCCCTATCTAATTCTGAATTCTTGATAAGGTATTTTTCTCGTTATGAACTCTCAGCAATGCTGACTCTGTTAAATCATTAGCTCTAAAACCAGACTGAAACTTGCTTGCTAGGTTTGAAGTTGTGATATATGAATTTAGTTTGACTTAAGATTTGGCATTTAGTGAAGAGTTTAGCAAATGCCTGGCATTTCAGCTTTTTTTTAATGAGAAGCACCGGCATTTCACAAAAGGAAAGTTGCAGCATGGCACAGACTGTTTGGTTGCCCATTCCATTTTATTTTACACCAATGCTTGTTAAATCTAGCTGGTGGTTTGGCCGCACACACATTGCACTCGAATTCGGCGTATCGTCCGTTGTCCCAGTAAACATGATTACTGGCTGCATTTTCTGCATTCTCTAGCAGCACCCTCTTGTCAGTTCGTTTTGTCGGTTAGTCGAATCCGGACTTCTCTAACCCGGTTGAAGAAATGTGGATCTGCCTTGGCACTGTAGTGGATCCAAGGAAGCTACCTGGCTGCTAAACGAATGATGGAGCGAATGATGGAATGCCAAGCACATCTCCTTGTATTCTTTGTTGGTCACGACGTAATCACTGCATGCCTTTCAAAGTTGTCTCCACCTGGCTCCGTATGGCTACATTCCATTGCTGCCTAGAGGAAATACCGTGTTGCCATATTTGGGCCATCTAATCTGATCTTGACTTCGTGAGTTTAGTTGTCAGAACAGCTGCTGGCCTGAAATGTCTTCAAGCTAACAGTGGTACCATCCAGGTGTGCTATGGTGACTGCTTCAGCTAGCTGGTGAGCTGGGAGCAACCAACACTGGGCTCCTAGTTGTCAGCCTTTTGGCTGAGAGCCTGCCAGCCAGCAAGGGCTGATGAGCATCCGATCACTCTGAGGCACATGGGTCTACTGCTAATGTTATTTACATGTTATAAGGCTAGGTACACTGAGCCAGCAAGTAGACGGTCTCATTCTACAGCTGTTAGCTCTCAGCTGCTGTATGTTTCCCTGGGAAGAACCACTTTATTGTTATCAGAGCTGCTTGCACCTTTAGCTTGGACCTTCAGGCTGCTTCCAGATCTTTTCTGCAAGCTTCAAAGCAGCAGCAGCCGCCGTTATGCAACTCTGCCAGGCCCCTGCTCAATTTCCTACCGCTCCTCGGTTCCACTTGCACTCTTCGCCTCCATTGCTTCTTCTTTCATCTGCTCCTATCCCTCTGTTCATTTGAAAATGCTCATGCACTGCCTTCTGCTGTTTGCCAAAATCTCTCTTTTGGCTCCCATTCTCTATCCGGTGGCACACCCCTCTCTCTCTCCCCTCTCTGTCTCCCATGTCTCTCTCCCTCTCTCTCCTCTCTCTCTCTCTCTCTCTCTCTCTCTCTCTCATTCTCTCTCTCACACTCTCCCTTTCTCTCCCCTCTCTCTCTCTCCCCTTCTCTCCCTCTCTCTCGCGGTGTTCTTGAAACAACTTGTCATTGGATGAGCACATCACCTCCACTGTAAAATCTGGTTACTTTCAGCTGAAGAAAATCTCTAAAATTGTCATCTGTTTATGCAGAAGTATGAAAGCAAAGTAGCTCCAGTAGTTCATAGCAAAATAGTGTGCTACTTAGTATCCAGATCAGTACAAGTCCCATTAATCTGGAGTTCCGGCTTATGCTGGAATTTGCATTCAGCTGGTGAAAACTCAAGAACTTTATGTGTGCCGACAATGGTGTAGCTGCGATACAACAATACTTCTGTCGTAGCTTAACAGGCTCCCTATTGAACTACAAATTGACTTTAACATTCTCTCTCGGAGTTGAAGGTCACTTCACTCATGGGCACTGGCCTACCTTTCCCTACTCAGCGCGCCTTTAATGTGCTCTCACTCTTGTGGTATTTTGCTGCTCCTAACACTAAATTGAAGTCTTTTAATGGTCAGGCCTACACTTTGTAGGTAATGAAAGTCTAGAACTTGTTGTGTGTTCTGTCACTACCTGCAGTGCGTTTGCATCATCAAGTCTCAGCTAATGAGGCATCTGTTGTGCTCAGCTTTTCGTGTGCATCAGCAAACTTGTGTGTCGAATGCTTTTTTCTTGCGCAGGATTTTTTACTGCACGGCACACGCTGGGGATTCTAGTAACCAACAGCCTCGAAGGCCGCAGCTTCTTGTGTGCTTATTTTTATGATTGTCTTTAATTGGTGCTCATGTATTTTTTCATGTTTGTCTTAACATGTTGGTGTGTTTGTGTGTGTGCTTCAGTGTGTGTGGGTGTGTGTTATTGTCTGTGCGTCTGTGTGCCTCGGTAAACTGCTAATGCTTGGAGCTCGCTCTAATGTTCAGGATCCAATCCTAGCGGAATCCGCCAGTTCAGCAACAGCAACTACCGACTCGCTTCCTACTCTGAGCCTTGCCGACGGCCCGTGTGACGCTTCTCCGACGTCTTGCGAACCAGGTAGTGCAGCGCAGCAGCCGAGCATCTGTGACGTCAGCTCAGTGTGGGCCGTGCCGGTGAAGGGCGGTGAGGAGGACCGAACTGTCGGCAGCCTACCGGATAGCAACGGTGGCGGTAGCGCTGGCCGCGAGTCGGACATGGCATGCCGCCGGGTCAAGGCCGCTCACCTGGGCTCCGCCGAGAGCGTGGCCCTCGAGGGGCAGCCCACCTACGGATGTACGGTGGTGCTCGACCAGTGTGCACGGCTGCTGCGCCGCGACGCGTCCGAGGACAGCGGCGGAGGCGTGCTGCTGGTGCCTGCCAACAGCTGGCTGGCAGCTGCAGGATCTGCCGCTGGTCCCAAGGCCAAGGCCATGGACGCGGCAGGTCACGCGGTGCTCGACCCGACCGGCAAGGCCGTTGCTCTCCGCGACGCGTCGCTGGAAGTGGTGGCCACGCCAGCGCTGGCTGCTGTGTGCGACGGTCGCGGCAAGCCGGTGCGTGTGCCGCGAGGCTGCGTGCTGGCCTCCTACGGCATGCACAGGTACGTTCGTAGTGGTAAAGATGGCCGGCCCGTGTTAGATGGAACCGGCAGGCTTGTGCTAGTGCCAAAGGACTGTCGACTCGAGACCATCGAGGACACAGACGGCGATGGCAAGGGAGCACCGGTGCTGCCGGTCGGCTGCGCTGCCGCCGGGCTCCAGCTGTTAAACGGCAGCGGCAGCACGGCTGAGGCTGGTGGGGCTGCAATGCAGGCGTGCAGACGAGAAGCAAGACCAGCAGACTTCGCTTTCGAATTGCGCTCGGCCATCGGCAGAGGTGGCATCTGCTCGAGCGAAGCTGCCGAGCGCATGGCCGCGGCTGCGGCTGCCGTCACAGCGGCTGCCTCAGGCCGGCCGCTGCTGGCACTGCTGCCTGACGGCACACTGGCCGCAGCAGGCGGCGCCTACCTTCGCTTTGCTGACGGTGCGCGCATCATGCAGCCGTCGAGGGACGGTCGCGTGCGCGACACCAATGGGAAGAAGCTGGCCTCCGCAAATGGCAAGAGCCTCAAGCTGAGCAAGAAGAGCTGGCCGAGGGACGACGACGATGTCGTCGTAATCATTCTGCCCGGCCCCGAGATCGCCAAAGGTAGACGTGAGCATAAGCAAGTGCACATCTCTCTCTCTCTCTCTCTCTCTCTCTCTCTCTCGGTCTTTGTGTCTCTGTCTCTGTCTGTCTGTCTGTCTCTCTCAGTCTCAGTCTGTCTCTCTGTCTCTCTATGTCTCTGCCTCTGTCTGTGTCTATCTCAGTCTCTCTCTGTCTCTCTGTCTCTTTCTGTCTGTCTCTCTCTGTCTCTGTCTCTCTCAGTCTCAGTCTGTCTCTCTATGTCTCTGCCTCTGTCTTTGTCTATCTCAGTCTCCATCTTTCTCTCTGTCTCTGTCTGTCTTTGTCTGTCTGTCTCTCTCTCCTTGTATCTGTCTGTCTGTCTGTGTCGCTCTTTCTCTCTGTCTCTCTCTGTCTCTGTCTCTCTGTGTCTCTCTGTCTCTCTCTGTCTCTGTCTCTCTGTGTCTCTCTGTGTCTCTCTGTCTCTGTCTGTCTCTGTCTGTCTCTGTCTCTGTCTCTGTCTCTCTCTCTCTCTCTCTCTCTCTCTCTCTCTCTCTCTCTCTCTCTCTCTCTCTCTCTCTCTCTCTCTCTCTCTCTCTCTCTCTCTTTCCCCTGTGCCTCTTTCTCTCTCTCTGTCTCATGCGCATCCCCCACCCATTTGCCTCCCGAGTGAGCTCCATAAGCTTCAGAGGTGCACCCGTGCCCGTGGGTAATCTTCCTAGGTGGGAGCATCTCATCCCAAAGTAATCTGGTTCGCAATCGAACGTCCATCAGTTGGCTGCTGTCTCGGGGCTGCTGTCTTTTTAGTGGGGCTGTGTGCAGCTGCCTGGGCTGGTAGCTGGCTGATTGGGCTGACGCATCGCTCCTCCTCCTCCTCATCCTCCGAAGCCTGGCAGCCGGGGGCCCTTCATTGCTCACTACTGCCCTTCGCTACAGACGTGTTCGGCGCCGGGCCGCTGCTGCTGCCTGCCGGCAGCGCCCTGGTGCGAGCCGATAGGCGATCGGGTCGCATCGTTCGAGACGACGGTTCGACGGCGCTCAACGTCGACGGTTTGCCCGTGGCTTTCGTACCGGAAAGGCAAGTGTTCGTGTTCGATACGAGCGGGATGCCGGTGAAGGATGGCTCTGGGACGTGAGTAGATTGGTCATGATTTTCGCCTGCATGCATTTGCGTGCCTGCGACCCTGTCTTGCGGCTGCTCTTTAAGTGAGCTGATGCACAGTGTCCTTGGTGCGGTCGAGTGAGAATGATAAATACACCGATGTTGGCTTTTAATAGATAGACAGATTGGTCAAGTTCACTGGGTACAGGGAAAGCTTCGAAATCTAGGTGTCATGTTCCAAAGTGACCTCTCGCTAGACGACCACATCAGCTCCACAGTCAAATCTGCCTACTTTCAGCTACATAACATTGCTAAAATCTGGACTTGTTTAGATAAGGATACCATATCTAAGTTGGTCCATGCATTCGTGACATCCCGTCTTGACTTCTGTAACTCACTGCTCGCTGGCCTACCAGCATGTGCAATCAGGCGATTACAGTTGGTGCAAAACTCTGCAGCTAGACTTGTCTGACAAGAGCGTCGCAGTTGCCACATCAGACCATTTCTCACAGACCTACACGGGCTACCAGTCAAGCAACGCTTCACTTCAATGTTTTGTCGCTCACTTTTAGGTCACTTCATTCTTTGGCTCCAGCCTATCTCTCAGATCTACTCCCCCACCAGGCCAAGCATCTTGCCACCCACTTTTTGGAATCTAACAGTCTACCAATACCTCGTACAAACCTCAAATCCTTTAAGAGTCTGTGCATTTAGCTCGTATGCTCCCAAAGCCTGGAACCCACTCCCGACTTGTGTCAGAACGTCCCTGAATTGACCACATGAAAAAAGAACTTGAAAACACACCTATTTAGATGAGCATTTAGTGGGTCCCTGTGATTTGCATGCTGACCCTGTGCATGTCACCCCTAACTATATTATTCATGTTGTTTATCAAGCATGATATTACTCACTATTCAATTGCGTTTTTCTTTGCAGCAAATGTAAAGCGCCTAGAAAGAGATTGAGGTCTCTGAGGGCGCTTTATCAAGTGCATGATTAATATTGTTATTATTAAAGCTTAGCCGAATGGATGCATCTTTAGCTGAGACTAAACTTATGCAAAGTTGTACAGCTCTGGTTAGGCCCAGTGGTTAAGGTGCTCACCCCAACCAAGGTCTGAGCGATATCGTAGGCTGGAGCCCCGCGGCATATCTGGAGCGCCTGAATAGAGATTAAGTTCTCTTAGGTGCCATACAAATGAAATACACACACACACACACACACACACACACACACACACACACACACGCACGCACGCACGCACGCACGCACGCACGCACGCACACTACACACACACACACACACACATATATATTGTGCATATATGTATACACAAGTGTGCACACTTAACAGCATAGGCATTGAAGGCAGACAAAAATACCTGAGTGCCAGATGTCACAGTCTCTTATTACACAAAAATTCTAGCTGACTTAGCAACCGCTTTGTATAGCGACAGAAGAGTCTTCACGGCCATCACCATGGCTTGCAGTGGCGATAAAAGATCGCCCACCGCAGGATTCAAACTCATGCCCTCGGGACCGAGGTCGTGCAAAGCATCCGCCTCTCACCTAGTGCTCCTTCACGGCCCAGCAACATATTGTCAGTTGTCTATTGCAGTTGGTCAAGTAGCATGACATCATGAATTCTTATTCCCCTCAGAATTTCTGTCTGTTGTGGACGCTCACACTTATGGATGCACCTGCATGCACATTAGTGTATGGACACCCAAGACATGAGTGCACACACACACACACACACACACACACACACACACACGCACACGCACACACACGTGTACATATGTGCTTTTATTTAGACATTCAGCTCTATTTGATCCATATTCGTGCGTTTAGTTATGGGCTGGCAGAGTCCTAGGCAAGACTTGAGTATCATGCACTTGGATGTGCCCAGAAGTTGCCTGTCTTCCAAGCATGCAGATGAAAGAATGTCAAGCTGAACAACAAGCTCAAGTACGCCAGTACTGTCATGCTACCAATAGATGATCAGATCTTCAAGAACGGGATCTGTGGGAGCATCTTTGCGTACTCTGACTGCAAGCTGTCGCCTATTCCGTTGAAGGCCGATAATCGTTCCCTTAGGATCGGACTTAGCCGAGCCTGGTCTGAAGGAGCTGGTCTTGCTCCCGGACGGACAATTGGCACGTGACCACGAGGGCGCGACTTTGAGCCTCGATGCCGGCAGCGCTCTGCTGCCCGTGCTGCGAGATGGAACTGTCCAGCCACTGCCGCTTGGTGGCCGCGTGCGCTCCGCCGACGGCAAGGCAGTCAAGGTCGTCGACCGGATGCGACTGCTGGCCGTCGGGCCCGACGACAAGGCCCATTTCGACGGGCTCGGACGGCCGCTGACGCTCCCGCTCGGCAGCGCGCTCGTGCCGGCCGACAAGCCGTACGTCGTGGTGAGACAGGGCCAGGCGCTGGCCGACAGCCGCGGCCGTGCCGTGACCTTCGCAGTGCCTGTCGATCTCGTGGCGCCGGAGCGCCCTCTCGTGGCGCCAGAGCGCCCTGTCGAAGCGACAGGGACTGGCACTCACCAGGCCGGCTTGGTAGCTAGTGCAGAGGGGCTGCTGCTCGCCGGTGCCTCCGATGACTGCGCCGATGGCTGCGCTCGCCTGGTCGTTGACTCGAGCACGCGATGGCCGCTGCTGGACTCTGCCGGCAGGCCGGCGACCGTGCATTCGTCAGACCACGTGGCTTTTTGCGGTAAGGCGGCGACTGTGCAGTCAGCAGGTCTCCAGGAGCCGAGCCGTGTCATGCGCTCTGACCGGCAGCTTCGCTCCGTTCTCTGTCGGCATTAATTAGAAGCACTGCTGCCACGAGCGATGAGGGGGATGCTATTACTATGCAGCGAAAAAAATAATTCACTGTTCTTACACCCAGGGCAAAGCGGACTGTCACCTGTCGGGCCCTTGAGCATCCGGCCTCCAATGAATGGTGGTGGGAAAATGAATCGTGGCACTAGCCCAGCTGTGCATAAGAAATTTGAGGATGATGACTCTGCTGGAGATGCTGGTGAGTCTAGCTAGGACACTGTCATTAATTGTGAATTACAGGTATAGTGCTCTAAAGGAACGAAATATATTTCCATCCACTTTACCTGTGCTGAAAAGGAAACGTAAAAATTGGTTACAGTTTGATCGCATAACCATGCAAGGCACAATCATAACCTCATAGTCCCCCCCTGATATATAGGGGCAGTATTTTGACTCCACATAGGTGTTTCGATGCCTCTAGCATTTCAAAAGAGCTCGTAAAACTAGCACCAGCAAATGCTTATTCAGAGGAGCCACAATACGTCCAATGCTCTCGGTTGCTTTCTGCTCTAGAGATATGCCTATGATCCCAACTATTTTCTAAATACTTAGTTATATGTATAACCTTTATACGTATTCAGAGACAGACGGTTTTTCCTGAAATGATCTGTCCACGACTAAAGTAGCTGGAGAGACTGAGAGAGGGGGAGAGATATGAGGCAGAAGAACGGTTGCAAACGGAAGAGCGAGTGAGTTGTAGGCTAAAGAAAGACATGAGATCAAGCATGTGAGTGTGTGTGTGTGTGTGTGTGTGTCAGTGTGTGTGTGCGTGTCAGTGTGTGTGTTTGCTTAACAGTGATTGTGTGTGTGTGCATGCGTGCACATGCGTATGTATCTCCATCTGTAACTGCTTAAAACCACAAAGACTAAGTGGGTGCTATTCAAGAGAGGCTTTATACCACACCCTAAGCCTAAGTGGCATTTATGGCCAACATACTTCATCTTATGATGCTGTGCATTGTTTATGTGCAGTCAATTTAGTTTGAGCAATGTACATTTTAAATTCCTACCTACAAAGCTGTTGCACATCATGCTGGTGAGCATACTGCTGTTTGTTGCTAATAAAGTTTAGCGCCTTGGTAATCTACTAACTTATCTATAGTCTGGCTCCAAGCTTCTACTAGCATGACAAATCTTCGGCCACATGATTTGCAAAATATTGCTTGCCAGTATTATAAATGTAAAATAAATCGTCTGAATGGTGACTTCTCGATGGAAGTGGTTCCAACCATATGCAAAATATCACCTTGCTGTAAAGGAAGGGGAAACTTTAATCTTGCTTTAATCAGAGCTTTGATCACTGTGCACACTGGAGTTGGATCCATGCAAGCAAGGGGTAAAAAGGTAGCTGCATCGATAATAAGGCCTTAACGTACAGCAGTGACCCAGCAGTAGTTTGATTCAACTGGACCACTTACAAGATAGTAGCTGCGGTTGCTGGGGGGGGGGAAGTCAGTTGTCTTATCTGGCATCTCCCTTGCGTGTCCCTAGTTTTTTTTTAGCAATGTAAGGTTGTGGCGCCACGCGGCACTGTGCGGTATCAGGCTGAGAAATCAGCGAGAGATGCTGCATGCTGTCCACGGTTTGCTTCCTGTCAGGCGATGGTGATGCCTGTCGAGTGCTTATTCAGTTGTTCTGGCTGCAGAGTTCCCATCAGGTTGTGACGCTGCCAGCGGAATATGCTGGGATAGCTGCGAGGATGTACTAGTCCCACTGTCCCTACCGACGCTGACCATGCTTCCCACCAAAAGGCCTGCTGCGTTGGCATACCGCACGACGACGACGAGTGAGGTGGCGGATGCTCCTGATCTGAGCCGTCCAAGCGGCATCATCACTGCAGAGAACGAGTCTGCTGAGACTTCTACGACACCCAGCGGCGACAGGTAAGAACCTGCTTAGCAAAGCGCACGTCTGTCCCCCTCCTTGTCCTCAGCGAAGACTTTTGTCGATCGTCTTTATCGATGATCCCTAGGATCATTCTAGGATGATCTAGGATGATCCCTAGGATGATCGTTAGTCTCAATCTGTTCAGCCAAATCGCTTCTGCTTAGGTGCTCTTTGTCGTCAAATCTGGGCTCGCCTCATTCTTAGCACAGTTTAAAGCACACTCATTATGTAACAACCGGCCAGTGCAAAATACATAATAATGATAACAGCAATGATGATAATAATGTTAAGTCTTTTGTATAGTGGGCCAAATGAGCCGAGTGTCTGTTCAGGTGCTTCACAACTTGCCGAACGGGATGTAGTACCTGAGAGTCGATGAAAGGCAAAGCATCCAGCCTAAGCAAGAATGCAAAAGTATCTAAAAAGGCAGCTAGGGTCGCTGGCCAGCGGGGTCACTTTTCGGTAAACATGCCCTGAATCATGCACACAGGCAAGCACTTAAAGCACCCATGCAAAAGGAGAGCTTCGCCGAGGTACTATGCAAAGCCTATATCGCCCTTGCCCTTAGTCACGACTTGCCCAGTTTCATGACTGGCAAGCTTACTCAAAGGACTTGTCACTCGGAAAGGGCAAAGTACTACCATTTTGTCTGAACGATTTGAGTGTTTGTGTGTGTGTGTGTGTGTGTGTGCGCGCGCGCGCGTGCGCGTGTGTGTGTGTGTGTGTGTGTGTGTGTGTGGTGTTAGTGTTCACGTGTGTATGTGAGAGTGCATGCAAGTGTTTGTGCAAGTGTTTGTCGAAGTGTAAATCTAAATGTGTGCATGTGCATTTGTGTGTCAAGTGTACTTGCACATGTGTGTATGTGTATGTGTATGTGTGTACGCCTCTGTGTGTGTGTGTTTTTGTGTGTGAGTATGTGCAGGCAGGCGTGCACATCCATGTAGTATTTGTAACCACCGAAGTGCTTGCAACTGGGTGAGATTGTAGCATCACCTTTTGTTTCCGGACACTGGCAGCTGAGTTGGGCTTGGGGTTGAGATATTCCTTTGCATTAGGCTATTGTCTCCTTGCCATCGCCAACTATGGCGATCGCAGCTGCCCACCAGCTCTAGCAGCTGGAGATGTAGATCGTACGGTTTTTGTCCTACTGGTGACGACCACCGGGTGCCATCGTGCTGCTATCTCTGCTGTTGTTGAGCAGTCGCTACCAATCCATCGTTGCCAGCCTCAGACCCTGCTCCCTGCTCTGTGCTTAGCTTTCTGGTGAGCTTCATGGTGGACGCACGAGGTGGCATCATGAAAGGACATCGTCGACAAGGCATGCAATTCATCATTCCGCCACAGTGTGTCGACTGCCCGACTCGCGTCAGCTGTCGCCTGCTTCGGCAGAGCAAGCTTGCAGTGTTTGCAGTCAAGCCACCCGAGCTGCCGGAAGGGCAGCAGCTGGCCACTCGTGTCATCCAGCTGTCACCAGCAGACCGCCGGTTTCAGAGGTACACTATCTTGGCAGGCACTCGTTTCAATGGCCTCTCACCACGATGGCAGAAGGGGCTGCTGATGCCTCCGCGAACTGCATAGTCACTTCATGCAGGGAATTGTGTGCACGCCCAGCAGTGCCTGATCTGCTCGTCGGCAGCAAGTATCCCGGGCTAATTAGTGCAGCAGATTGCTGAGGCTTGCACGATCGACCGAGTTTAATCTCTGTCCTTTTGCCTTCTCAGGGGTGGGGGCATTAACTGCTGAGCAGAATCAAATTTCAGAGCACGAGGACAGGGGGGCTGAAATGCGAAACTGCAGTTTGCCGAAGCAGGTCTGAAGGGGTCTGCCAACCGCTGGCTGCAATTGGCTTTGTAGCCCCATGATGGTAGAGATTCCTCACTGCGCAGCCCTTCGAGGAGGAGAGAGAGAGATCTGCTTACTTCGAAGCAATGACGGCCAGTGCTGGGTGGAGCAGACGCTCGATTCCAAGGACGACGTCGCGCGAGAGCGGCGACTCTCTCGGAGCATACACCTCTGAGCAGCTGCTGTTCTGATTCACTGCTGCTCTGAGCTGCCGCCTTTCTGAGCCACTGTCTCTGCTGCTCTGAGCAGCTGCTGCTCTGATTCACTGCTGCTCTGAGCTGCTGCCTTTCTGAGCCACTGCTGCTGCTCTGAGCAGCCGACCCATGAGGTGAGTATTCGATCGATGCACGTCTTCGCTCGCTCTCACGCCCAGGCGTAGAGCCGGTGGAGCAGCTGGTGGCAAGGAGAGTGTCGAGGCTGCTACTTGACGACCTGCCGCACTGCTTGGCGCTGACGAGCAGGCTGAGGACGGACTCGAGAGCTATGGGCAGTGACGGCGGCAGTGTCTTCTCGAGCGTCATGCCTCAGGTGTGCATCGCCGTGCCGGCGGGAGCCGTGAGCAAGGAGACAATGGTCAGCGTCAAGGTGAGAAGCCGTGTTGACATCGGCTAGACAAGCAAAAAGGGTGGAGCAAGCGACGTCCGGCTTCGATGGCCTCTCTGGCCATCAGCTGCGCAGCAGCAGCAGCAGCAGCAGCAGCAGCAGCAGCAGCAGCAGCAGCAGCGCTGACCCGCCGAATCGTCAGCCTGACTGCTAATCTGGTCGGTAGAAGCTGCTTGACAGTTCAAAGCGACCTTTGACCTTTGCTGAGCTGCGCTCTGCCTGCAGGTGCTACCAATTGCGGCTGGTCTGGTCGAGCGCTATGCTCCTGCGGCGAGTCTCGGTGTCGGACCGGTCATCACCGTTGGGCCCTTCCTTTGCCACTTTCGGCAACCGCTCACGGTCACTATGCCCCTACCGAGTCAGGGAATGCTCAGTGCTGCTTCTGTGCAGAGCGCCGACACTCCCTCGGGAGGCGTAGAAGAGCAGAAGCTGCACTTGCTAAGCAGCGCTAGTGGTAAGCAGCGCAATCTTGCTCGCGCCATTGTGGATTGCTGGTGCACTCGCTTTCACCGTGCTGCATCTGCGTTCAGCGCTACGGATAAGTATGCACTAATATAAATACTGTATAAGTACACATAAGTATGCACATTAAATATATAAGCTCATATGCCTCCACCATTTGAGCACAGGCAAACGCAGAGCTGCTAAAGCAAGAGAAATGCAGCTGCTTTACTGCTGTACAGATATAAGCCCAGCCGTGCATGCGTGTGAGTATGGGTGTGCATGCACACGTGTGCGTGTACTCGTGTGCAAGTGTGTGTGTGTGTGTGTGTGTGTGTGTGTGTGTGTGTGTGTGTGTGTGTGTGTGTGTGTGTGTGTGTGTGTGTGTGTGTGTGTGTGTGTGTGTGTGTGTGTGTGTGCAAGTGTGTGGGTGTGTGCATGCGTGCATCCACATGCTTGTTTGTTTGCTTGTGTGCAGGCAAGCCGGCAGGCAAGCACCGATATGACCTCAAATCGTGCTATGCGTCTCACTTTTCCTTTCTTAGCTAAGATGAAGCATCGTGGCAACCGTATGAGTACCGAAGGCCTCTTTGGCTCTGCATTAGCTGTAGAAAACTCTGCAGTGCAACATCCGCTTCCGGTCTTGTTCCTTCGTGTGTTTACGTGCAGTGATGCATAGTCCAAGCATATGCCAATGTACTGTATATCCTGTCGGTGCATACAATAAGACTGCATACGTTTGCAGAAGACGGAAGACGTGTTTCGTGGCATGACATAAGCAGCAGCACCAAAATGAAGGTCGAAAATGGATGCCTAACGTTTGCTACACCTTTGTCGGCCAGGTAATTTCAGACATTTCTTCTCTTCCTTTCTTTCTTATTTCATTTCTTCTTCTTGTGACTCGTGACTTGTGACTTGTGGCTCGGCAGCCTGTAGTGGCAGCTTTTGCATCTGCCACTACGTGAAGACTTTAGTGTGCACTGTTTCGTGCCCCGTTGCGCGCAGGCTGCCATCGGTACTGTACACAAATTCAAGCTTATTTCCGAGACTCTCGACAATGAACAGGCTTGGGCACAGCAAGAGCAGGCTCGGCAGCTAGACACTATCTATCGGGTGCTCGTCGAAAAATTATCAACATTTCGCTCATAAAAGACAATCATTGCACTCATAAAAAAACGATCATTTGCCTCTCGGCGAGTGATCAGCCTCGCTGTTCCAGCTTCTCTAAGCATCGGCCTTGACTGCGACTGACTGCCTGTTGCAAGTTCTTCAACAGCTTTCCCGATTTTTGCTTCTCAGATTCTGGGTGGTGGCTTGCTGTTCCAACGTGGAGCTCGCCGTGGAGCAACAAGCCGACGAACTGTACCGTCGTCTGTCGCGGGTGCCATTCGTGGCCCGATTTACCGTGTTTGCTAGACGCCACGAGCAGGACCGCGTTGCCTTGCGTGTGCTCTGTGCGACGGATGAACGGTTCAGCCACGAGCTGCTCGAGACGCAGGAGAGCTACCAGGAAGTGGCTCGCAGTGCAGAAGTGGAGGTGAGACTTTCTGTATCCCGGCACAAGTCACTCACTCACTCATTACTGTCGCGGTCGACAGCAGTCGGCCTGTATGCAGTATGCCTGCAACCGTCGAATCAGGAGAGGGAAAGGGGGTAAGGAGTAGGGCAGTTGCTGTAGAAGAGCTTAGCTGCTTCAGCTGCAGACAGAGTTTTTGCTTACATCCATCCGGACTTGCCTTCTGCTAGTGAAAGCAACCGTGTTGAGGGGCCTTCAGCTGGTGCATCCAGCACGGATTTTTCAATAATAATAATAATAATGCACTTGATAAAGCGCCCTCAGAGAACTCAATCTTTCTCTAGGCGCTTTACATTTGCTGAGTTAAGCTGCATGCGAGCCAATCGACTTCGGCCCGCAGGTCCTCACTGCTTTTACCCCGAAAGATATGAACGTACCTGCTGAATCTCACTGACTGCTTTTACCCCGAAAGATACGAACGTACCCGCTGAATCTCACTGACAACCTTAAGTCCTTTGGAGACCGTGCATTTAGTTCGTATGCTCCCAAAGCCTGGAACTCCAAGCCGACCTGCGTCAGAACATCCCCTTACCTGACCACATTTAAAGGGAACTTAAAAAACACACCTATTTAGGACAACATTTAGTGGCTCCCTGTGATTCGTCCTTCATGTGCTTATGAGTGCTGACACTGTGCATGCTGCCTCTAACCACATTTGCATGCTGACCCTGTGCATGTCACCCCTAACCATGTTATTCATTTTGTTTGTTTTTCAAGCATGATTTTACTTACCATTCAATTGAATTTCCCTTTGCAGCAATTGTGGAGCGCCTAGAAAGAGATTAAGTTCTCTGAGGGCGCTTTATAAAGTGCATTAGTATTATTGTTATTGACGGCTGTTCTGCCTGCCGACTTCAAACTTCCTGTGGCCAGCCAGCGATCGAGAAGTTGATCGATTGTGGCACCTCGTGTTCGATCATACGTGACAGTCCGAATATTTGCTGTGCTTTAATTTTATTTCTCTCGGTTGACATCTGCTCTACACAGTCTTTTCCTCTGGGTTACCATGCATATGCCTGCTTCAGTTTTTTCTTTTCTGTGAGGCTCAAAGCTTTTGTTTACGACTACTAAGATTGCGTCCAAGAAAAGTCATCAACTGTTATGATCACTTGTACTGGCTTCCCTGCACAAGTTACCAGTTGTTAAAAAAGTTTTTTTTTAGATGTGCTTCTAGATTCATGCTTGGCATTATATTTTGCTGGAAATAGCCAAGCATGCTTCTTGATTAGTGCTGGACTTGCCATTTAATTTGTTGAATGATTTGAACAATGCTTTCTTCTCTGTAAGTATAATCCTTCTAATGGAATGCAGGGAGGGAGCATTCGTAATGGTTGCTAAGGGGAGTGTGCAACCCTAGCATTTGTGCAGCTCGAGCTCTGAACTGAGATCCTTGTTGTTGGCCTTCGATCACCAGAGGTGCAGGTGTCTCTAAGGAGCGACTGGGACTTTGGTGCATGCACTTTGTCTTCTTGACTGGTGCACATACATTTGCAGTCGTGGTGATTACTATTGACCTGCGAAATTATAAAGTTGGTTTAGAATGAGCACAGTTGTTCTCACCAAGACCGTTAGAACCCAAAGTCTAAGGAAAATGCTAGGCTATCATTTTGGGCCAGCCGATAATGCTTTCAGTCAATTTATGAAAACTAGATCAAGTATAAACATGGCTAAAACGTCAGCTGGAATTATTTACTACTTATAAATCCTCAAAAACATGTTCTGGTGCAGGATAGTAAGCATGAGTGCTCACTTCAGCAGTTGGGTAAGCTTATATACATCCTAGGAGCCCTAATGTTTGAAGTAAATCGCTGGGAAATATCTCGCTAGGCTTGAATTAATCATTATTAATAAGGAAAATGTGGGCCAATTGGCGATTGTATTAAAAATAGTAATACATTTGTATAGAAACCTCAGACCTGCTTAGTGTCAACATGCATAATATGGTTAGTGGTAACATGCACTGTGTCAGCACAAATGAGCATACAAAGAACAAATCCCAGCAAATGCTGCGAGGAACATGCGTGTTTTTATCTTCTTTTTTAAATGTCGTCAAGTCAGGGGATGTCGTGATGTCTGTCGGAAGAGAGTTCCAGGCTTTGGGAGCCAACAAACTAAATGCACGGTCTCTTAAGGAATTGAAGCTGGTTTGAGGCATAGTTTGAGGCACATCATCAGACGAAATTATGCTTGCACATTTGCGCAGCTACTTATTTGTTGGTTTACCAGATAGTTTGATATCATCACATATCGAAAACCGCTGAAGCCATATCATGTGAGATCACCTCACTATGTTACTGAGCTGATTCTATTCGCACTTTGCAACTGCCCTATCTTGATTCCACGTTGAAGAGTGTGACAACCATCTGCCAGCGTTGGCCTTTCAACTCAAGCAAATTACTAGTCTAGTTTATTAAATGCTCAGTCCTCACTAGCAGCTTCCTAAGCCTAATGTGAAACGAAGTGTTCGTATGCTCTGCTTGTTGTCACAGGTACTCGACGGCATGTCGGTGTATGTGAACTTGGTCGGAAACTTGCGATTATCGTCGAATAGTGATCAACAGCCATCTTTCCGATTCTCGGCATTCCAAGAAAATCGGCTGTCGCTTTGGGCAGACCTAGTGCAGCCGCAGCTGCCCGACTTTCCCAAAGATTACACTGCTAGTTTGGTCAGCAGCACTACTGACGACAACTGGGATGGCACTGCAGCAGACAGCACAATTATATTCCTTGCCGAGCCGGCCAGCTTGGCCAGCACTCAGCAGACATCGCTATGCAGGTTGTCCCTGAGGACACCAGCTTGCATCCCGACAGCAAAGAGTGGAGCTCTTTACGTAAGTGACTTTCGTGCATGATGATAGAGCTCTAGCTGCTACTTCTGTTCTGTGATAGATTTTGATCAGATGCCATTAATGCTTGTTTCTGGCAGTTAAGGCACGCGCCTGTGAGAGGCTACATTACGAATGCAAGCTATGGCTGCTTGGTCTAATCAAATAGCCGTCAATGCGATAACTACAGCACTTTACCGGCTGTTTTATACTGCAGGCTGACAGTTTATTTAGGCTCCCTGTCAGATGCTGTCGTATTACAATCACTCGACTAGAACGGGCTGCACTCAAAAAGGGTAGTATACCTTGAATTTCTGTGTGGCTCAGAATAGAAACAGTTGAAAATGTTGTGAGCTTAGCTGTCGAATTTTTATTTTCACTATGAGTGATCTTTCTCGCTAGCTGGAACCAGTGGTGCAGGGGTTGTGTTAACCTACTGTATAATTATCTTTTTTCTTGCCTTTAGTGCTTAGTCGTTGATACAAAGAAAATCATTTAAGGCTTGATCATATTATATATTTACATGTGCATACATGCATTAGGATTTAGTCTCTATCCAGATGCTTTACATATGGATAGGACTTGGTCTTTAAAGACCAAGAGCTTATTTCCTGCCTGTTGACAGCTTCTGTTAGGAGCTCTCAATGTTTAGCCCAGATAAGCCAGGTCAGTGAGTGAACTACACAAAAATAACGGTAGTTAGTTTCACTCGTACGATTGGTGGGTTTCCAAAATTTAGCACGTGATTCACCTGCATGCCTACCCAAGGTGGGATTAAATCATCTGACAGCTAAAAATCAGCACCACCATCAATAATAATAATAATTGATCGCTTGCATGGCACCATCGGAGGACTAAATCTGTATCCCAAAAAATTTGCAAACAACTTACTGCACAAGAATGTATAACCTTGGGTTAAGCAGCTTCATTTGCCATAGAGCTTTCTGCCTGGTAAATTCCATAGCTTAGAGGTCGCCCCGGAGCCTATTCTGCCACTAGAGAAATGATTTTGTTTGACTAGCTAGCCTTTACTTGTTTTAAGTAATGGGACGTCGTTATTTACAATATTCTGGCCCAGTAATGACTAGTATTTGACTTCTAAAAATTTGTTTTCTTACCCACTCCATCGCCTGTGGTTCACATTCAGCTTCCGGTATTCAGAATAGCTATGATTTGAACAGCACTGGCCACTTGCAAATAGTTACTACTACCAGCCAGCTTGACCTCCCAATTCTTTATAGCCTAGTCATAAGGTTTTTGAGTCCCCCACGTGACCAGTAGTGATAGTTCATTGAGCATCGCCCCTTAGCCTATGCTCAGTCACTTGCCAATCGGTAGAATTACCGTGGCATCTATGAGCATGTAACTCAATGTGCACTGCCCAATCCCTCATCCATCCCTGCATACTGATGTGAGTGTTCCTGATTTTTTTGCTTGCATTGGCTATATTGGTAAGTTTTTTCTGTCACAGAAAAAAGGGTATCGCACGGCCGGAGTGCAAAACAAGGTGTCGAACAACCACGGTCTTCCGCCGGATGCTGTAGGTGAGTTGAAATTGGTTCGAAAGCAGGTTTGCAATGCATTCTGCATTTCTTGTCTGCTTGTCACTTCTGAAAGTCTTCACGTTCTGTGCAGTGTGGGCACTCATGGTTAGTGCAAAACTCTGCAGCTGGGCTTGCATGTCGTGAACGTAGGAGCTGTTACATTACACCACTGCTCAGCGGTCTCAATTTACAGGGTCCAGAGACAACTTAATTTTTATTCAGGCACTTTACAACTGACTGTAAGAAAATAATTAACGAAGACTTTATTAAATTCGTATTATCATGCTTAAGCAAGCTTACAATATCACACTAGTATTATGCTGTGTTACAATGCCAAAGCATCTAGGAAGAAACTTGGGGCCACTTGTAATTAGCACTAATTGTTATTAAAATGTGCTGAATCATGCACATCTAAATATGAAAAGCATTTGGGACCAACTAAAACAAGTTCACTGTGGTGCTGGGACTGCTAGGGGGAGTGGAGATATCTTTAACTGAGACTTAAATGATGTAAAGCCAGAAGGTAGTGAACAAAGTGGAAGTGAGTTCCACACTTTTGCTGCTACTTATTGAAGGCCAGATCACCAACAGATTTCAATTTAGTGGTAAGCACTGCAAAACCTGTGGCAGAATGAGAGAGAGTGCTACGACAGCACACTGAAAGAGCAAGACAGTCGGATGGGTAGACTGGTACAAGCAAGTTAAGTGACCAGTAAGCCGAGATATAATCATCAATGGGATTTTGTGCTTGATAAGGAACCAACGAAGCCCAGATAGAAGTAGTGTGATGTGACAGCTATGTTGTTGGCTACAGGCATCTGCTGAGATGACGTCAGCTGCTGATAATTAATGACACAAGGCCTGAAGTGTCTACTAAATGGAATTAGTGTAACCTAGACGCGATGTCATACAAGCATAAACTAGTTTTGCTGTTATGCCAATGTCCAGGCAGGCCCCGATTTTGGGGATACTCCTCTGCTGAAAATAGAAGGAGCATCGCCTAAATCACTTCTGTAATTTCTGATGTCATTTTGTTGGTATGTTCCTACGGTGGTTAAGAAGCAATTTTTTAGCTTTGCTATCAAAGATTATGTGGCTGTTACTAATAAGAACCAAAGAACTCGATCCATATCTGTAAGTATTTGTCAAAAAGGGCATATTTGAGCGACTTTGAACAAAGCCTACATCGATTGAAGGATTACAACCTGAACTGTGGTTTGTTCAACGAGTGAACGCAAGAGAGGAGTTGGTGTAAGGTCTGCCATCAGGAATCGCCTTTTGCTAGTCCTTATTATTGCGACGAATTCATCAAAGCAAGCCTCAGAAAACCTTTTTAAGGGTTTTACATGTTGGTACCCTAAACGTGCAGCATTCAGATGCGGTAATAAAAATGTGGAAACGAACATAAAAAAAATCTTTGCCACATTTTCAATTTCCGGGGAAGAGGGCTGCTCAGCCTCATCAAGCAAAAATTCCACCATTTTAAATTTTGATTCCGACTTTCAGTACTGTGGCCTCATAGAGCAAAAGAGAACTCCATCCCATCAAGAAGCCTATGGACTTTAAGGTTTCATAGCTCAGTGCAAGGTCTCTTCATTCTCTTGCAACAGCCTATCTATCAAACCGACTTACCAATCAGGCTTCGCGTCGTACCATCCGCTCGTCGGACTCAAGTCGTTTAGCTGGGCCTCGAACCAGCCTGAAACCCTATGGAGACCATAGGTTTAGTTCGTTGTGTGTGTGTGTGTGTGTGTGTGTGTGTGTGTGTGTGTGTGTGTGTGTGTGTGTGTGTGTGTGTGTGTGTGTGTGTGTGTGTGTTTGTGTTTGTGTATCTCCGTCCTTAGCTCCACAAAGCCACAAAAACATGTGGGCGTTTCTTGTGGGTGAGCTTGATGCTGAAGAAGCTGCCACTGACTTCCCGTAAAGATGAAGATTGCATGTTTGTTTTGAATTTTAGATGACAAGATTGTACCGCAGGTCATGAACAGGCAGCTACCAGTGTTACGGACACAGGATGCTAGTCACAATAAGAAAGCAGCGTATGAGTGGCTTGCTTCAGAGCTTACCATTCTTCTGGGCTTCCCTGCTCCGGCGGCCAGAGGAAGGTTTTCGGAGGGCATGCGCCCGATAGCCAGCGACGGCCATGAGGACGACAGCGGTAAGCAGCCTGTATAGGCAGAGTCTTTTGGCTGAAACCATCTTCTATTTTGGACCCGATGATTGTTGTCTCGATGTGTGTAAGTTCTTCAATCGTAACTGGAAAGCTGCCTGTGCAACTTTTGGTGCTCACATGCTATCCACAGCATTCTCCTCATTTAGCAATGAATCTGCAAACAGTAATAACAACGATAATTTTAATAAAATGGCATTTGTATAACAGTCTCAGAGAACTCAATCTCCTTCTAGGTCACTTTACAAATGCTGTAAGGGAAGCATGTCATTATTGTAAGTAATAAAATGCACAGCATCAGCACAGATGAGCAAACAAAGGACAATGCACACGGCCCCTGTAAATGCTGTGAGGAACAGCATCACACTTGTAGCTTCTTTTTAAACATAACCCAGTCAAGGGATGTCGTGACATCAGTTGATAGTGAGTTCGAGGCTTTGGTAAACTTAATCGGAGAATAATGAGTAGCAAAGATGCAACAATAAGCAGTAGCTGTGCTTGGGGATATTTGGAAAGACAGCGTGGCTTTTCCGACTGTGGTTTTTCTGTGTAGGATACTAGACTAGTTTAGGGAGAGCGAGTCACTTCGCTGCAGTGGCAGTGATTATGGTAGTCTTCAAACTGCCACTGCTGCTAGGCTATGTAACAAGCCAGTAGCAAGCCAGGTAACAAGTCGTTTATGGGCCTCCAAGACGAATGCTACAGAATTTTTGCTGGTTCCGTCCTTTTAAACGTTTGAGGCCAAATAAGGGCCCCACCCAGAGGCTTCAAATCTGTTGCTATTTTCAGGCATCCAGCACCTAGGCAAGAACAGATAAACAGGGTACACATATTAAAACAACAACTTGCGCTATTTGTTATTGTATTTGTACATTTACATCCATACAACACGTGTGCTAATTCACAAACGCATGTGCTTGCCCCAAAGTTAACGCTTTTTCACCTATTTATTTTTGTTCGCACGTGCACGCACAGACACATGCACACACTAATACACTCTTACACGCATGGACACACTTTTACGTACACACACTCAGATGCACTAATGGGCACTCGCCCTCGAGCACGCCTGCACGAAACACACACACACACACACACACACACACACAGACACACACTGCACGCAAACGTTTGCACACGTGCACATGACTTGGACACATACGCGACGTACGAGCGCCATCTGCTCTTGGCTGCCACGGTATTCTCACATCGTGTGCCCTCGTGGAATTGCGAATCAGTGCCATTCTAGTGTTGAGGCACCTGCTGTGCAGCTCAGCCTACAATCATTGGTATTGGCGAAGGTTCACTGCATGGCCGGGCAGCACATCGTAAAAAATTCGTGCACCTTATAGCTAGTGCTTTAGGAAATTTGCTGCTGTCATGCATCTGAACAAGCCAAAGTGCCTGACACTCTGTGTAATTATTACTCTATTACCAGACAATTTCCAAGCCTATATATGCCTTTGAATGTTGCTAGAGGGCTTCATACCGGTCTGTTGCTATTGCCTGTATGTACGAGTGTTTTTTCCACGAGTAAGTAAATGCGATAATACACACTGACAACCGCCAAGACAGTGCTGGGCTTATTCTGCATATGGCCTTTGCTTTTAGGGCATTGCCAACAGCTACCATTCAGTGCGCTGCTTGCCTGAGTGAATGCCTGCAGTTTTATTTAAATGTTGTGCTACACAGGATTGAGATCGGCTGATTTCCCCAGCATAGTTTATATAGTGACAGAAGAATTGCAGCAGTTACCTCTAATGGACTAGCAGTGTGCTATAAAGGATTTCTGATGGCAGGATTCTAACCCGCTCCCTGGATCATGTAGTTCAAGAAATTTTAATCTGGCCCTAAGACCCGGAGGCTACCTAGGTTCCTTGAAAAGTATGTCGAGAGCTGCTACACTTATTTAGCAATAAAGCTGCAAAAAAGGAGAAAGGAAATCAAGCTTGATTGATGTCTCCGTGATCGCCATTGAATATGCTAGTGACAGTCGTTGTGCTGAAGAATGAAATGCACTGGAGTGGCATCATCGGCAGGTAGAGAAAAGTCGTAGATGGGGATATAACTGATTAGAAAGCAAATGTCCGTGCGAATGATTCAGCAGTCCAAATATTAAGGCTAAATGATCATGATCAAGCGTTGAACCTATAGGGTCCAAAATAGTATCCCAAGCAGGACAAGTATAACAGAAAAATGTTTTACAACCGATGATGTGGCATCCGATTTTTCACTGATTATTGGAAACAGTGCCATGTTTACTGGCAGGCAGTAAATGACTTGTGCCACTGAAGGTCAGAGGGCAGTCGTCAGCTGCTGCTTCTGTGCAAGCTAGTTCGGTTGACCTCATTTGGCACTGGTGTCGAAATTTCCCCAATTTGAGCCAGCCTGGCTTGGCTGAACAGTTTCATCCCTTTCTGACTGCAAGAGCGACATGCTATTGGCCGGTGTCGGTGCTTGCCTAGTTAAGTCGGCTGGCCACTGATTGGCCGGCATCCGGCAGCTCCTGCCTGAGCTCACTATTCCCCCCCCCCCCCCCACCCACCCACCCACCAGCCTTCGGTTTGCCTGGATCGGCTGGTGCCTGCCACTCATACCGATGATCGGATCGGCTGCCACTTGTTTTGGCAAGCTTCTGCTCTCGATGCCTGGCAGCCAAGCTGCCAGGCCCCATCACAACTTGCTGCCACTGGTTTTCAGCTTGGGCACACGAAGAGGTCATCAAACCCAAAGTCAGACCGACTGCTGTGCTGGCGATCGACCTGTCAGCTCTGGGCTCAGACGATGGGAAGGCTTCTGCAGCTGTTGCTGCCTCTGAAGTAGTGGCAGCCAGAGGTAAGGACAATTTCCTTTGGCCAAATCTTTTTTATCGGTGCTCGGTAACCGAGTTCATCCAAGGGTCGGCACGCCCACGGCATGGCAGCCACCGAATTGTATGGCTCCTGCCCGGGGGCAGGCTGACTTGAATGGTTTGAGTGCACACACTGCTGGCTCTCAATGCAAGGCCGGCCTCCTACGTCTTGTTGTGTGCCTGCCCTCTCTCTCCCCCACCCTTGTCAGTCAGTGTGCCGAGCCGAGCCGGCTGGGCCTGTGCCTGCAGAGCATTCTCTGACCTGATGCTGGGCAGACTTTGAGGCCTGTCGTGTCACTGCTTCCACGACTGCCTGGATCAATAGCCACGATAGCTGCACCAGCGGTCGGCTCTCTGGGACCGAACCTCGGAATCGCACACCTGTCTGCCTCTGCCGGAGCTCAGGCCTTTTGCCTGCCGCACTGGCTGGCTGCTAGCAGTAGAGCAGCTGGTTGCAGTCTCACGCCCTCCTCGTGGCAGATATGTTCAAACTGTGCTGCGGATTGCAACGCAAGCCGCCTCGGCGGCTGCACCATGGCGCGGGTGCTGACGGCCGATTGGGAGGTATGGCATGTAGCGGCTGAGTGTCTACCACTGCCTTCGGGAGCATCTCTTGCACTTTCTGCTGCCTCTGGCGAGTGGGCCTTATGTTTTCGGTGAGGCTGGTGTGTGCTCGCTGCCATCCGTCTGCTCCATGCTCTCAGTCTGTTCCACGCTCTCAGTCTGCTCGTTGCTGTCTCTCAGCTTACTGGTCTCCATCTGCTCCCCGCCGTCTAGTCCTCTCAGTCTGCTCCATGCTGCCATGCTCCTTCTTGTCGTCGCAGCCTTGACATCTTGCCATGAGCTCTGTCTCTCACTCTGCCGGGCCTGCGGCATCTCGGCAGCAGCAGTGCAAGTGTTGGCTGACTATTCGTGATGATTAACGCATGGTTAGGTTATGACTTTATTTCGCAAACGTTTGAGAGAGAGAGAGATATATATATATATATATATATATAGAGAGAGAGAGAGAGAGAGAGGTCTAATCAGGCCGAATGACAGGCAGAGAAGACTTGTATCTGCTTAGCTCAAGTAGCAGGATGGAACTGTTCTTTGTTTGCCAAAAGCAAGACGGATGTGGGTTCATCATGACTGGCCACGAAAGGGAATGGCCTCACATCTGGCAAGCAATTGGGTAGCCAGCAGTTGCTACAGAAGCAGCAGTGGGAGCAGCAGGGATTTATGTGTGATGCTAATTATGAAAGCTATTCGATGCTGCCAAAGCATCGCCGAGGCTCGGTCCAATCGGTCCAATGTGCCCCGTGAGAGTTTCGCAACGAGATGCTGAATGCACTGCACGCGCTGATCTCGGTCGTGGCTGCTCTCGGTTGTGGCGGGGAGCAAAGGTGCTGGCCAGTGAGCAAAGACGCTGTCGTAGACAAGGCGGCACTGTGGAAGCAGGCTGCATGTCGGGCAGCCCCTCCCACAGCATTCGAGTTCCTATGGAAGGGCAGAGAGAATCGCCCGAGATAGGCTGGCCCTGCTGGCTGGCATAGCTGCTTGCTCGCACCGACCTTCACCCTCAATGGCTCAGCTGCTGGCGACTTTCGTGATGCCGCATTTCCTGCACCCGCACTCTGCTCGGGTTGCAGGGCAGCCGCCAGAAGAGCATAAGCCTCCATCGTCATCTCGGAAGCTTGAAGCCCGAGGACAACCGGAGTGGCAGCAGCGTGCAGAGGATGGCAGCGCAGAGTGCGACCAGTCCGGCGAAGGCGTGGCGAGCGGATGGCGCTCAGAGCAAGGCATGTTTGGCATTCGGTGTTTTTTAGTAATCGCTTGGTGCTTGAACGTCTAGAGTTAAGCTAGTTCTCTCTCTCTCTCTCTCTCTCTCTCTCTCTCTCTCTCTCTCTCTCTCTCTCTCTCCCTCCCTATTCCTTGCTCCTCCCACCCTCCTTCGGTGCTGGAATCGGCACTTTGTGCTGCTCCGACTCAGTCTGTGTCCTCCAGCATAGCTTTAGTCTGCTGACAATTACGATGAAAGGCTGAAAGTCTAGCTGTCATTGTGAGCCACGAACATTTCTTTATCCCGAATTCTATTGACCAAGGGGAACCTCAATAGTAGTCAGGAAGCATTCACGACTGGTCCTCACTCATCTCGGCCTCGGGACTCGGTTAGGGCTTGTGCAGTCACGGCTCGCTATTGTTGCAGCTTCCCACACTTGCCTAGCTAGCTAGCTAGCAGACGGCACAACTTGTGGCCTTCTGGCTGGCAAGTCACGTGGTCCAATAGTGAGCCTGGCCCATTTACAAACCACTGCTACTGCTGCCCTGGCTGCTGTCAAGTGTCGCGACATTCTTTTGCGATGGCTCAACTTGCTCAGTATCAAGCGACGTATGTCGGTCCTGAGAGGAAGCAGAGTGGTGCGATCAGCATTTGAGTAGGTTGGCCAGAGCTGCTGCAGCTGCCTGCAGTGGTTTCAGGACGACAGTGTTTACCTAGGGCAGCCAGTAGCTGGCTGAGAGGCTGGACTCTTCCCTTCACCCACACACCCCGCAGGGTTGTGATCCTGCTGACTTTTCTACACCCGTGGCCCCAGCGTATCTGGTTCGAGCCTTGAAGCACGTTTGTATCGCGTCTGCTGCCACTAGTCAGCGTTTCGTAGGCCATGTCTCGGGGGCTCCAACACCTGCAGCAGCAGCTGTTGGCCAAAGAGAGAAAGGCTGTTTGCATTGTCTTTCTGGCCGGGTTATTGCCTACCAGTTCAGCTGCATGTTAGCAGTTGTTTGCTCGCAAACAGTTGCCTGATATGGGCCAAGGCATGCTGTACTCTGTCCGTGCTGCAACTTTCCAAGAGACCTGCATTGTTCTGTGTAATTTTGAAGCATCACAATTAGCTGTTCTCTCTCTCTCTCTCTCTCTCTCTCTCTCTCTCTCTCTCTCTCTCTCTCTCTCTCTCTCTCTCTCTCTCTCTCTCTCTCTCCTCTCTCTCCTCTCTCTCTCTCTCTCTCTCTCTCCCTCTCTCTCTCTTTCTCTCCTTCTCTCTCTCTCTCTTTCGCTCTCTCTCTCTCCCTCTCTCTCTGTCTCTCTCTCTCCAAGCAAGCCAATCTAAGCCAAATATCTTGCCTGCTTCTACTCTGCATCGACTCCCGGGGCATGGTTTGCAGGCAGCAGCAGCTAGTGTATCAAAACAGTCTGTCTGGCAGGGTTCTGTTTGAAATTACTCCCTCACCTGCGACCCGACAGATGCAATGCCAGAGGTCATGCATCCATCCAGCTGCCAGAGGGCTGCTGTGGATGGCATGCAGATCGCTTGCTACTGCCCATGCTCTGCCTTCCAGCTGCAGCAGCTTGGTGGTAGCCGACCTCAAAAATTAGGGCCAATGGTGTGCTTTGGCATTCGATACTGCATTGTAGAATTTATGTTCGTTCATGCAGTAGACTAAGGATACGGTTCAAACACATAGAAATCAGAAAACCAAAGGCTCAAAATAGGCTCTGCCAGCATATTTCTTGGTGAGTCTGCACAAAATCTGGGTGTCATGTTTCAAAGTGACTTTTCATTAGGCAACAACATCAGCTCCACAGTCAAGTCTGCCGACTTTCAGCTACATGACATTGCTAAATTTCGGGCTCGCTCAGACAGAAATACTACATCTAAGTTGCTCCATGCATTTGTGAAATTCCATCTCGACTTCTGTAATTCACTGTTTAGTGGTCTATGTGCCAGTGCAATCACGTGCTTACAGTTAGTACAAAACTCTGCTGTCTGGCTTGTCTATCGTGAGCATTGCAGTTGCACCATCTGTCCGACCTGCACTGGAACCCAGTCAAACAGCTTATTGACTTCAAGGTTCTGTCACGCACTTTTAGGTCTCTTCATTCTTTGGTCCAGCCTACCTGTCAGATCTATTCTTCAACCAGGCTTATCATCATACCACCTGCTTTTCTGAATCCAATCGTTTTCCTACACCTCGTATGCACCTCAAATCCTTTGGAGATCGTACCTTCAGTTCGTATGCTCCCAAAGCCTGAATTTCACTTCTGACTGCCATCACGGCATCCCTTGACTTGATGACATTTAAATAGAAGCTAAAAACGCATCTATTTATCACAAAAATTAGTGGATCCACGTCCTTTGTGTGCTTATGCATACTGACACTGTGCATGCTGTGCATGCCACTAACCATATTTACATGCTGGTCCTATGCATGTTACCTCTAACCCATGTTATGCTTGTTGTCATTGAGCATACTACCACTATCCATCACATTATGCTTCCTTTGCAGCAAATTTAAAGTGCCTAGAAAGAGATCAAGTTCTGTGAGGGTGCTATACAAATGAGTTATTTGTACAATTATGTGGAAATTTGCAGCGGAAGCAGTGTTTGAGTGCTGCATGAACGGTAGTCTCGATGACTCGAATGCCGGAGCGTTGGATCGGTCAGCAGAGCTTTCGGGATCGGTCGTTACTCAATGAAAAAATATTTTGCCATTTAGTGATGCAACAGATGGCCTCCAGTCTTTTTTGTTCCAAAATCATTGATTTTGTTAGCCAGGTTGACATTGAATGTAGTATAATGCAAGCAAAATGCAAAACAAAACAGACTGTGCTGCGTTCGTAGTCGTTTTTGCTTCCACGACCCACTTGTGGACACATTTTAGCCGATCACTGTGTGCTGCATTCTGATTGATTAGACTGCATGCTGCTTGCCTACTTGAACATAAGTAACTTGATAGAGCTTCTTGGAATACGTTGTCTTCATTGGGGTTTTCTGGAAAGGACAACGATATAGCCATCCCATTTTAAGCCGGATACCTGACGATTGGAGTGCCCAAAAATGTAAATGCTCAAGTGGAGATCGGCCAATAATCCGGCCTTGTGTGTGTGTGTGTGTTTATGTGTGTGTGTGTGTGTGTGTGTGTGTGTGTGTGTGTGCATATATATATATATATATATATATACACACACACACATATATAATTATATATATATATATATATATATATAATAAGAGAGAGAGGGATATATATATATATATATATATATATATATATATATATATATATATATATATATATATATATATATATATATATATATATATATATATATATATACTAGATGAGCCTGACAACTATAGCCCCACTACCCCAGAGAAGTAAAAAATTGTCTTCTGCTTAAAGTTTTAATCCCATGACCTAGGTGGTGCAGCACAAGCACCTTAGCTCTTGGCTCACAATGGGACAATTTTGCCCTAATAAAAAAATCTGCAGCCAATTCTGTGGGAGTTCAAACATCCAGCGACTTTTCGTGTGTCAATTGTGCAGCAATCAATCATCATTCTATTCCTGCCTACTTTAGCAGGCTAGTAACCGTATTTCCACAGATGCTCAGTTCTTACCGTGAGAGGTAGCAGCCGCCAATCTATTATTAATGGCCAGTGAGGATAGAAATCTTATTAAAACCATTGGCTGGGGAGAATTTTCGGTAGGTGATTGACTCTGCCTCTGCTTATCTCTAAGGAACTTGCTGCGACTCGGCGTCATGCAGAATGTCAGCTCAACCCCATTATCAGTGCGTAGCCGTTTTCTATTTGGGAGCAGCCACTACTGCAAGTACTGGCTGCTCAGGCTTCCTGTACTTCAATTCTGCTGAGACTTATATAAAAGAGCTGCTCTAAACAAAGTACTTGGGGTTGCATTTCAACGAGTCGCTCGTTTGATTCTGTCTAAATACAGAAGGGAATTAATGTCAGTCCTTATCTAAAAGGCTTAATTTCCCTTACTGCATTACACACACACACACACACACACACACACACACACACACACACACACACACACACACACACACACACACACATATATATATATATAAGAATATCGTATATAGGAATAATCCACTTATAAGAATGGCAGTTCTGCATCCTAATTTGTTTTTGCAAATTTTGGGCGGTCCCCATGTGGGATTACTCCCCGTATAAGAATATAGGAATGCCTATTCGGTGGCCTGAGCCAGATTCTTTCTTAAAAGCAGCAAAGTCAACTGTATATACACACACGCATGGACTGCGGGAAGATTGATTGTTGAGATTACCACAATCGGCATGGACCAGCTTAAATTGAGCAGGGGATAAGCTCTATGGTCGTTGAACAAAGCAGACACAATTGTCAAAGCTTACCAGCTTGTTAGCGATTGTAAATTCACACATTCAATCACACCATATATCTGGATTCTGCTCGGGCACGTAAGTTGAGACTTGTAGCTAAATCTGCAAAAGCCTTTTTGGTGATCCGGACGATGAGCACTCTCGATAACTTAAGCCATTGAGCACTGGATCAATAAACTAAAGGGTATGAGTCATTCCTGTTAAAGGCAAAATTCTTTTTCAAGGCACGGTCCGAGGCTAACAGCATACGGTTGCTCTGCATTTTATTTTGCCAGCAAACTTCGTGGACAAGCTTAAACAGCAAGGAACTGACATCGATGTCCGGTAAACATCCTGCTTTCTCATATTTCAAAATGTTTTTTTTTTTATATTTCTTCCTGCAGAGATGCTGCTTAAGATTGGAATAAACCTGCTAAATTGCCCTTCAGTTGAACGGGTTCATCAGCTTAGTGAGCATGACTCTCGGTCCTGCAAGCCAAAGTAGATAAAGAGCTCCGTGAGTTTTTTTATCGAATTGGGCTTGCGTTTTCTTTATTTTTTGACGTTTTCCAGGGGATGACAATCAAATTGAAGAATACTATCTGGAATTGTTAGGGAGTGGTATATATGTTGTACGATTTAGGTCCTAGACCTCTATTAATTGGGATGGAAAAATAACTATTGATGATTAAATTAACTGAGTGGTATATAATTGCGCTCACCGTTTAGACCGTTTAGTGTACTGCTAACAGAAAATGCTTGAGCCCTTGTATTTGTGTTCAGTGTCCTCTATTAAGGCTTTTTTGCATCGACCTTCTTACGATGGCCCCCTTCGTAAGAGCAATGCTTTGATGAACGTCAATCAGAATCTCAATTTTTAAATGCAGTGAACCTACCTGATAAGTAACTGAATAATGTTGAATCATGAATAATGTTGTGCGCTTGGACAGGTCTTAAGGAAATCCTATTGCACGTGTGTTTCTTTGTGAACCCCTATGACCCAAACACTGATTGTTACTTGCTACCCTCGCAACCATTGTCAACCTGCTGAAGCAGCCCCAGGCTGGTTTGTGATTTCTCGTCAAACGCTTCACCGTGACCACAGGGTGACTGAAACTGCGGTGGCTAGGACAAGACGACAAATTAGGCTTCACCTGGCAACTCGTGATCTCACTGACTGACCACACTCTGGGCTAGGGCTAGTGCACTTCGGTCTAACTGGTCGGTTGCACCTTTCTATGTACGCTGCTTTCTGTTTGCAGGCAATGAATTGGTAGAGGAGCAACTGCTGCTGCCTCAAAATGCTGCATACACAACGTCCGCTCCGGCTACTGCTGTCGCTTCACGCGAATTTGTGCGGCATCTACCAGACGCCGATGTCAGTCGTAGCTCTGTATTGGCGTCAGTCGAAGCTTCGTCAGCAGCTGAAGGTAGGCAACTAAGTGTTCGAAGCGCATGCTAATGATTCGACTCTGTGACCCACTCAGCAATCGTGGGCATGAAGTATCTGACATCTAATCGCAGCATACAATGTGTTGGCTTGTTGCAGCTGAATAGTCAGTGCATGTCCTTTCGGTCCAGCTCGGTTGGCTTGATGCAAAGGGAATTGCCTCTCTGCTTTGGTTTTTCGCCGGGCAGCATCGTTGGCAACTATATGAATGTCATTTCGCCTGCCACCGCGCTACCAAGAGCTGTCAGCTCCACGCAATCTTCCTGCTGAGGGAGGCACGGCCTTGGCCTTACTCGGTGGTCTTGGCTGCTGCTTTGCAAACATTAGCTAGCAATGCTGCCTGCTCGGCCCTTGGCCCTTGCTGCCCCTGCAATTGCGCCGGATTCATTAGTGAGTTGTGTCAAGCGGTCGCTTTGACGATTCTCGAAAATCGTCTGTCAAAGAACTAGACTGCCCTGACCTTATAACCCTCAACTGACTTAGCTGTAATCCAATCACATAGCCATCGAGGCTTATGAGCGAATCGTCCTGTTTTTGAGGATAGTGGCAAACGATCGCGATGCTTCTGGGACGTCTTGGCCTGAGCTGCTTTTCTTACCCAATAGAATGCAAAGGGCAGCTAGTAACAACCGCCTGGCTGACAGCAGCATGTGCTTGCTTCATGTCTGTGTGTGTGTGATACCAGTTTCTGGCTAACCCGGCTGCTGGCAGCAGCAGCTGCACCGTCAGACGTGCAAGCAACAGCAAGCAGACACCCAAACGTTCGAGTGTGGGCAGTGGTGGAAGTCGGTGCCTGCATGTGGCATGCAATCACGATGGCCGCTGTTGCCGCCGCAGAGCTTGATTGACCCGATGTAGCGACCATGCCCTCGACGTCCTGCTGAAAGCTGCTGCTGCTCCTGCTTCGCTCGCTGCTTCCATCACTGCTGATCGCTGTGACAGCAGCAAAATCTCTCTTGTGCGGTAAGTGTTTCTCAGCTACGACAGCAGTGGCATCACGGGCCGTATGCAGCAGCACTCAATGTCGATGCGCTTCACCATGTCGAACCAGCCTTTTTCCACAGCCCAGTTCTGTCACTTGATCTCAGGGCTTCAGCTTTCTGCCGATGCTTGAGCTGTGGTGCCTCATTCACCGCATCTGCTCTGCTGAGCAAACTAATGCATTTCTCGCCTTCTGCTCTCTCACAAACTGCACCTCATATTCGGCTCCGTTATTATGAGACCATCTCACGCCTGACTCTGCCTGCTCGTGGCCTTTCCCGCAAGCGCAGATGCATGCCTGTCGCTGGCTTGCCATTGCAACGGTTGGCATTGCAGGCAAAGCTGGAGCATTCTCCGATGGAAAGGACTGCGTTGCGGTGGTGCTAGGAGTCGACAACCTGTCGCTCGTCGTCGCCAGAAACGTCGAGCATCGCTCGATGGATGACATCGCTGACGGTGAAGGCATCGATCCAACCGATCACGCCGATGCAGCACTCGTCAGCGCTAGATTAGACCGAGCGCGAGTTTGCAAGCGTGATGCACCGATCAGGCTTGGCTCCGAGTACCGATCGTCACAGCGGCGGGTCGTCAAGGAGACACATTTTGGAGAGAGCGAGGAAGTAATGACCGATGTCACCGTCGTCTGCGAGCAGGGCTGGCTCACGCTGGAGCCGGCTGCTGCTGCTGCGCTGTCGGCAGAGGAAAGTCCAGTAACGGCAGTCGAGCCGACGGCCATCTTGGCCGATGCAGTCGGGCTACGCTCGCGTGTGCACCAAGGCAGAGTCTACACTGGGGACGTTCGGCTGTCCACTCGCCGATCGGCAATTCCCGTCGAGCCGTTCTGCAGCAGCGCTGAAACTGCTGGCGACCCGCTCCTGCCAAAGTCTGAAGAGGGCGGCGGCGCAGTGACAGCCGACAGGAACGACGGCTCAGCTTCGAGCAGCATTGATGACCGAGTCAACGTGGCTACTGCATCGGGCCACGGTCTAGAATCTGTAGCATCTGGGTCCGCATCGGAATGCCCAAGTATGGTCGCTGAGGAAAATGGCCAAACCTACATTGTTGCGACACCTAGCAAGATAGACCTGTCTGGTCTTAGTAGTAGCAGCTCAAGAATCGGCATTCGGCATTGTGAGATTCGTGAAGGATCAGCTGCAAGCCACCGTGGCGGGCATCCAGCAGGGGATGAGGACACTCCGGACTGTACAGTTGAAGGCACATGCTTTGAAAAAGCAGTGAAGCCAGTCGTGCATTCAAATCCTGGTGTTACGGCAGAGCTGAGCTCACAGCTTGTGGCAGCATCGACAAACGTCGAGCCAAGAAAACTCTTGCACATCCAGAACGATGACGTGCATCAAAATATTGAACTCGCAGCTCAAGTGGTACCAAGGCAGATGGAGCAGCACGTGCCCACTTTCAGTGCAGAAAGTTGTAATAGCTTTGTTCTAGAGGTGGGGGCTTTGGTACAACAAACCATCGCGATAAAGCCAGGGCTGTCTGCACTTGAAAGGAGCAGATCTCGGAATCTCGGCAAAAAGCTAGTGGCACCAGTGACAACGTCTGTAACTCCTGAGGACACTTTGCATGAGGCAGACGGTACCGATCACCAGCATAACTCCATGCCGATTGCTTCAACTGACTTGGCATCCTATGAAAGCATAGATTCAGCAGTCGATGAAATGCCACCTGCCACTATCATACCGCTATCGAAGCAGATTGATGTTTCAGACGACAAAGACATCAATACACGGTGTGCTAATGACATAACAGATCGCTCGAAGGAAGTAGACTTGCAGAAGTTGGAAAGGCTTGAACTGTCTCGTGAAGAAGATGTGAAGCCAATCGTTGCTCATTCCACTTTTTGGGAAGCCCCTGCCAGAACGGAGCAAAGGCTGCTAAGACCTGTGACGCTCAGAACGTTGGATGGAGACGATGGACTCCAGAAGGATGCTTTAGCAACTTCGTCTAAGTCAACATTCTTCGAATATAAAAATATGATGAAGTTCACGGAAGATCACACCCTGCAAACAAGTCAACTCGATTCGGCTTTGCAAAGCTCTTCACTAAAACTTTGTGATGAAGCAATGTCTAGAGGTGAGAGTGCTTTAAATGAGGCATCACCCACAGTTGGACCACGTCCTATTCTTCGGATGCCTTCGTCTTCACCTGGCCTTTCTCCAACGGGTCAACCTTCCAATGGCGACGAGCAGCCTCCAAGTTCCACGACTGTTTTCTGCCACATGGAGGCTACCGTTCAAGCAGAACAGTTGTTTCTCAAAGAGCCACCGGAAGCAAACATGGGAAACTCTGCAGTAGCTATAGAAAGCCAGATTGAGGTAGACCTGAAAAAACATGCGGAACAATCTGACCATTGCAGCATTCAACCTCACGCACATACTGGCAGTAATGAGAAACACTTGCTCGTGCAAGCTGCATTTCCATCTATTAGTGAACTAGCTGGATGTGATATGCCATTGCAAATGGAGCTCACGCATGCTGATATGGAAAAGGATTCGTCTTTTCTTGGGTCAGTGCGATGGAAGTTGCACCCAATCCCTCAGCCGCAGCCAGAAAACCAAGTCATTTCTGGACAAGATAGATCTGTAGAATGGCACACTATTTCAACTGTCATTTCAGAAACTTTCAGCGAGTCACAGGTGGAGAAGTTAGTCTTAGCGCACACAATTGAGAGCACTGAGCCACCTTCACTCACCACGGCAGCCTCCCAGGAGGTTAAAAGCTCCTCTGTGATTCACGAACTGACTTCTTGCGAAGTTAGCACTCATAATCCTGACAACAAATCAGTAATTGTGCTAGAGCCATCTATGAATGTCAGTGATGGTCACCTCAAGAAGGAGACTATCCAGCAGCTGCATATAATCAATCATTTACTGCCCACAACGACTATATGCAAGACCGCAGCAAATATCATAGAAACGAAGGAAACTGTGGTTTCTAAGCCAGTGGATGATAATAAACAGCATGCACTTTTTGAGCCTCGGCTTACGGAAATGCCTGTGGCACCATTGCAAAGTGAGGCACCATTTGAACTGCTCGACAAGAACTTGAATGACAAATTAGAATCCACCTTCACCATGTGCCATCAGCTGAAACCGCCTGGGAATGAGGAGCAGTCTGACATAGATTCCCAATTACTGACAGTAGAGTCAGGGACAGCCAAGTTGGGATGCAAGCAGTCACTGAAGATTCCAACAGAAATTCCCCAAATGGGAAATGACCAACAAACATCAGTGATAGCCCTTCCCATCTCGGATTCAACTATCCTGCAGAATGAGTCGTCTTTGCTAGAGTATCAGTCTCTGAGCCACGCACAGATAGCAAACGTTCAGGTCGTTATGCGTCAGGAGACCCCAGTCAAAACAGATCAAGTTCCAAGGCGGCACCCTAACTATAAGGATGCTGAAAAAGTTGGCCCCATTGTTTCCTCTGACCTGAAGGTGAGAGAAAATTTATATAGCACCCACTTGGCCTCAACCGAAGACATTGCTGATATCGAACCATGTCTTCCACAGGTTGACGTGATCACAAACAAGTCTTTACCTGAAACCGAGCCAGACATGCCTCATGTGGCTCGCATACTCGCCGGAGTCATTACTACTGAAAATTGGTGTACCGATCGGCTGCTGAGTCAGACAGCTGAACTGTCACACTCGTCTCATGATACCGCTAAGGCTGGTGCAGACCCATCTGTCGTACCTGCACCTGTATTGTTAATGACGGCAGAGCATGGCGAACGACTAAGAGAAGAGAATACTCGTGATATCAGTAAAGAATCTCATGTGCTTCCTGCAGAAAGTATTCCAATTCTGAATGATGTTCTTTCAGTAGATGAAGTGAGTTGTATAAGCACATGTGCAAGAGTTGACCATACAGACTTTCAGGTTGCTCGTGTGCAGCCAGATACTGTCCTACGAGAAGCATCTATTTTCGAAACTATGCTAGATTCAAGCACCGGATCTGCACTTCTAGAATGCCAAAGGACGCTGACCGAGATAGAACGGCCATTGACATTTGAACCTATCACAGGCATCGGTGGACAAGTTAACCGGAGCCTGACACGTGCCACGCTTGTGGAGTCGGGCAGCGGCATGCACAAAGAATCGCAAAACATCAGCAGGCAGCTAACTGCTGGACTGCCTGCTAATCATTTGTCGTCATGGCTACCCCACTTAGTTGCTCAGAGTGAAACTGAACCGGGACGTCAATTAAAAGCTGAAGCTTCAAGTGAAGCCGCCGTGCTATCGTTGCAGGAGCCGATCGCTGAGGAAGCAACACGTCCAGGTACATTTGACTGAGCCGATAGAGATGCAATCAATGATGAGGTAGACAGCCAGAAGGCTGTGGTGGTCTGACCATCTATAAATAGGCATTTGAAAATCTGGCAACTGTGCTGTCATGTCTTCTTTTGCAGGATGTCTCGTAGTTTTGAAAGCATACATTTGTTGTAAATTTTTTAAGCAAAGCCTAAAAGAGCGCTGTTGAAAATGCCCTATCAATTGCCTACACCTACGTGGCATACCTGTAATTGTGGTACTAAAATGTAGGCAAAGTAGTAACTTGAGCCAATTTTTGGGCGAGTAAGATGCCACTTCTGCTGCCATGCTAGTAGCCAATGTGTGCTAATTGAATTGTAGCAGCCTTTATTAAGCTGCTGCCTTTGAATACCAGACACTGCTGTTGTAAAGACGTCTTGCAGTTGCATGTATGCTTTGTCTGTCATGTCATTTACATAGAACAGAATTTGCAGCCAGGCAGTCTCTCTCCGTGCAGTTCTGCTTAACATGCACCGACATTTTATTGCATCAAAAACACCCAGCAATCTTATGTATCCACAGTGCAAAAGAATAAGCCTTCACCATGAATATTCTCTAATGCCTAAGTCTGTGAGTGTGCCTCTTATTATGCCGATTTTAGAGAACTATACCTCTGGAACCCTGTGCTATCTAGCATGAGATGCATCTAGAAGTGATTTTCCATTTTCGTGCACCTATAACCATTTCACCTATCAGCAAAGTTTTCATAAAAGGATTAATAGTGTTTTTCCATTCCTTTTTCCCTGGAATGATAAGCATATAATCATTATGTATAAAACAGGCATTTTTAAAAGGTCGTAAATACTCTAAAAAGGACCATTAAATAATTGAGCTTGACAGGTGAATTCCTATACTTGAATATATGCAACACTAGAGGTAAAAAAGGCAAAAGAACAGTTCCGCCCACTGCTAGCATGCATCCATACTAGGCGAGAGATCAGAACGATATGCCCGAGATCGTTCCATCTTTACTTTCTGCAGACTGTAAACCAAGCGCTCCATCGTCACATGCAGCCGATCGCTGCTCTGCAAATGTCTATCACGAAGAAGGGGGTGCCGTGCCTCCTGGGTTGCCTGCGGGAGCTGCCACGAGCAAAAAATTTGACGATGTAGTAGATCGCCGAGATGCAGCTGCCATGCAAGAGCCGATGACGACTGCACCCAGCAGTAACGGTGCAGCAGTCCTTGTTGATGTCAGTCAAGTGGCTGTCAGCGGCTGCACTTCCAGCTCAGCCAAGGAGCTTGCTTCCATACCAGGTCGGTCGCTAGAGCATTCCGTCTGCCTATGGCGATTGCATCTCTGCTTCTGACTTGTTGCCAGCATTTGACGAGGCATGCTCGTGCATGGCTGTTTGCAACAAAGGCGGCATCGGTGTGGAAATTCTCACAATCGACAAGCTGTGTGCGATTGCATGAGTGCTGACCAGTCTGGACTACTTTGTTGATGCAGACTGCCCAGTGGCAACACAGAAGCCACCGGGCGATGCAAGAAGCATCGACCGTCACGACGAAAGCTCACGAATCGACGGTGAGCAGCTGGGACCGGGGCATTGAGGGCTGTGCGCCCAAGTGGGCTCTGTCCCTACTCATGCTTCAGCTGTGGCCAGTCGCTTGGTGACTGGCCAATGATCTTGGTAGTGGTGCCGATGGAACCAGCTGCCGACGACTAACGACTAACTTTAACCCGTGCCGCCAGCACCTTTGGTGGCTCCTTCTAACCACCGCTCGACGCGACGGGCATACCCTTACCGTGCATGCTTCACTTGCTTGCTCGCGAGCACGGGAGTGTGTGGAAGCCGCTGCCTGTGCCGAACTGTTCGCACATGCCGTTCCGGTGCGTGTGCACATGTATGTATGCACGTGCATGACACTCGATGCTGCTGGTCGCATGCAGCTCCAATCGGGCGGCCGAGAAATGCAGCTGCTTGCCACTGTCTGGCGCTTTCCATTCATCGCCTGCTTCACCCAGCCCGCTGCGAGTCGGCATGTGGCCTGCGATCAATCTGCTTGCTGCTTGGTGGCTGTCTGCGATGCCAGCCTAGGCGCTTTGCAGCCTGGCCAGGGTTTGACTGCGACATAATGGGTACGATGCGAACACGAGGAATTGCGCCACCTGCCGTTAGTGCTTAGGGAATGCCGATTGTGAATAAACGAGTGGGCTGGCCGAGCGGTGCGACACTCGCCGAGGCCGGCAGCTCAGTAGTCTTGCGACAGCGGCAGCGCCGAGGATTTTTTGTTGCTGCTGGATTTGTGGTTCGGCGTTGGCAGTAATTTGAGCGTGTCTTACTGGTCTGTGGCAGAGCATCACAGGACCTGCTGCTGCTTGCTGCCACAGCTGGTGCTTGCTGCCACAGCTGGTGCTTGCTGCCACAAGTGCTGCTGCTGAGCCTGGATCCAGCCGCCTGTGTTCCGATGCTGGCAGCGCCAGCCGTCATAATGTTGGCAAGCAACTGCATCTTGGTGATGGGTCTGCATGCAGCCCGGCCGCTTTTTGGAGATATTTGCCTGATTTCGGTGCTGCATTTCAACCAACGCATGGAAGATGGAGTGTACCAGACTGGGGTGTGGGCGTCTTGAGATTCGGCTGTGCGATTGGATCGAGGCCATATGCGTGCATGGGTTTGGCTAGATCAGGCATGCCAGCCATTCTGTACTTGCCTTGCCGGGAATGCTTAGCATGCCTAATGCAGAAGCTGTATGTGTTTGTAGCTGCAGTGTGCACACAGCTGCCTCCTGATGCGCTGGCTATAGGGCTCACCTGTGCAAGCATCACTAGCAAGTGCACCACATGGAGGGATGTTGTGCGTTCACAAGAGCTGCTGGCATACGAGTCGGCTGCAAGGTACCGGGCTGATGTCTCGTCTTCAAATGGAGTTTGCTGTGGGTCTCCGAGAAGCAATGATCAAGATCAAAGCCTGCTCAAATCTGCTCCCGAACTCCTCAGCAATGATGCTAATGTGAAAAACTGTAGCCGCTTTTTCAAAGCCAAATTTCAAACTGACTGCAAAAGCACAGAATGTGACCAGTCACAGGACTTGTATCGTTTTCATGATGTCCCAACTAGTAAAGTTTCATATGCCATTTGGAAAGCACCTCCTGTGCATGTTGCAGTGAAAAGTGATGAAGCTGCTTTGGTTTCGACTACTAAAGTCTGTGGCTCTCTGCTTGACAGTGAACTCATTAGTTTTGACTCTCGAAATGAGATCATTCAAAAAGAGACTTCTAGAATGACAGCACCATCGGAAAATGTTGAAAATGCTGAGGTCAAAGTGTGTCATGCACGTGAACACCCAATAGTGAACTTCGAAATCTTGCCACCGCAAAGTGCTTGCAATGACCACTTTGAATTAAGGGAAGTGCCTGATCAACCGTTCGTGATTCTCGAAGCAGGAAGCCAGACTTCCTACTCAAAGAAGACCACGGATGGTAGTCTCACAAATATACTTAATGATAACAGTTCCAGTCTGTTGGCTTTGGATTCAAATGGAGCATGTGAGAATCAAGCATACTTAGCCATTCAAACATTAAACGTGATACAGAAAGACGAATGTGACGACAGCATCAGAAATATCTCTCTACAATCCTGTGCATTACATGATGAAGTCACTGCTGTTAGAGTGACTCGGGCTGCTGAAACCAGTGAGTGCTTGATAGCAATGCAACACATGGGATCTGATCAGACAAGTCGCATTGCTGGTGATAATGCCATGCTAAAAATGGCTGTTTTTGGCTTGGATGATTCAGCCAATACTTCAATCGCTTGCCCTACAGTCCCAATCGAAAGAAGAGCAAATACACTGGGACATGGCCACCTAGATGCAGCAGAAGCAATGCCTTTGGTCGTTTCATTATTTTACTCAGGTGGCAGCCCCTCTAAAGATGCTCCTACTGGTGGCCAATCACCTGCTAGCAGCTCTGGGCTGCCATCCACTGACCCTGAGCTCGGTCATATAGGCGAAGCTGATTCAGGTAAGAAGAATCCAGCTGATCGCTTTCCAGCTTCCCTCGTGCTAGCATCATCGAAGGCCACCACTGCGATCGTCACCGAGGCTTGTCAAGATACCTTTGCTACATTATGCGAGGCAGCTGGGCAAAGTGTGACTGCTTTTGAACAGGCAACAGCAGATAACCAAGGCTATTTATGTGCAGAACGCATAGTTACTCCTGAAAGGAATGCTGCTACTCAGACGTCTGCTGAAGACCGGCGTGAAGCCCGTAGTGTGCACTGCTGCACCAGTAAAGCAGGAGTAGCTGCTCCAGCAGCTCTGGATCACTGCAGCCACATGGCATCGGATGTTTATAATCTCCTAACCTCTGTTGTGCCCTGCATTGAAAAGGGATTTGTAACCATGCCCACTTGTAACTCATCGGAAGGAGGAGCATTTGATAGCCAGCCAGATTTGAAAAAGTCAACGATCGAGGGCACAGACAAATCATACGATCTAGTATCTGATTGTGAGACAGCCTACAGATCTTCTGATATCGTAGGAATGTGTCTACAGCCCGAAGACACAGGTAGCACTGTATGTGATCCATCGCCTCATCGGAAAGTTTATTCGATCTCATCTGGATCGCTTGGCAGTCTCACTGCCGATAGCTTAAGACGTGCGGTTAATAACCGTAAGGATCAAATCATAGCTAGTTGTTCTGTAGATCGGCCAGAGAATACTATCCTAGCCCAGAGTCAAGCGGTAAAGCAGGAAACAGGTGCAGGATTAACCTCTCAAATTGGTATTAAACCACAACCTGACATGCCAGAAGGGCTCTCCACTGAGATTGCTGTTCGACTAGACCAGTCACTACTTTTAGCATGTAACCAAGCCTGCAGGCACAAGCTTGATGCAAGGGTAGATCTGTCATCTTTGGCAAAAGGAAGCAGTGCAACCGAATTTCAAGCTACGACCAATTTGGCGATAGGTAATGAAAAAGCAAACGAATATACCACTGTAATGGTCGATGCAGGTGAGGTGATGAGTTTGCCTCTTCCATCTCTCTATCATGACGACCTTCCCACCAACGACTTTCGATCTGGCAATGATAGTTCTATTGCACGAAGTTTTTCCCTGGCCGACGAATCATTACAGGGGAATCTTGAGTGTGCTAGCACAGTCGGCATCGGGTTAGTTGCCGAACGTTCCTGCCCTGAAACTGCTGCTTCATCAGCTGGCAGCAGCCATGTTAGTGACACCATAGTGACAACAGGTAAAGGTAAAGGCCCTGTCGTCTTCATCGTAGGAGCTGATCGTTCCATGCAAGTGCTCTTTGTTCTTGTACCAGTCGTGCTTGCTTTTATAATTTTCAAGCTAGCGAAATTGAATAATTCATCGTGATGACGGTGGAAATTTTTAGATCATTCTGCTGCTGCTTCCACCATACATCGCGAGGTCAGCCTTGGTGCCTACTCAATCAACAGATCACCTGATAATATAGAAAGCTTCACCGGTGGCTTAGAGACTGCAACCAACGTAGCTGTTCCGGGCAATTCTAACCTCAATAATTTCATAAGTCGCAGTGACTTTGAGTATTCACCGGTTGTAGCTGATGCTGTTGAAGGTGCAATTTTTTCGGGCAGCTGTAAGTCTGCTCAGCCCACTGACACTGTGACATTAACGCTGGCCTCCGCAGCAATGCCATCTGCCACGATTACAGCCTCGTCGGCCACTGGGTCCAGTCCTTCTGAACAGGAGCCTCAAGGTAGCACGCGATGCCAGCTTGCACTGAGCGATGCTGGCAGTGAGAGTGACCCGAAATCAACAACTGAAATGGGCAGCCAGGTAGTTGCTACAGGTGCTGATGGTAGCAAGCAGACTGTCACCAGCCCAGCACATGCTTCCTCTGTTATCGCTTTGACATTAGGCCGTCAAATGCCTGACGATGGTGTTAGGGCATGGGATATAGGAAATCGGTTGATGGGTGACGATGATAAGCAAGCGGAGCCATGCTGTGGGCCTACTGGGTCCCTGCTCGTGGACACGAATGCTAGCACTGGGCTGCCGAGAAGCAACATGCAAGGCTTCGATAACTGTTTGGCCGGCGGTGGTCCCAGCATCGGCCTTATTCCCTTGTGCGATCAGGCAGGAGAGGCCATGCTGCAAATCTCTGCAAATGGAGAACCTTGCCTAGCTACAGCTGGCCCGAGGCCGGCCGACCCCTGCGGCAACGATGGACAAGCGCAGCCTGCCCCACAGCGACGCCCTCTCTGCGAGGCAGCAGCACCAGCATACGGTCACGATATCAGCGAGAAGGTTCCGACAGCGTCTGCAGTGTTGGCACCAGTGGCTGCTGCCGACATGAATTCTACCGGTTTGGCAGGCCCCGTTCAAGAGCCTGGGCTTTCCGAGTGCACCGGGACAAATGAGCTGACGATCCCATCAACGGTGCTGAAGGGCCGGCAGCACCCATCGGGCAGCTTCAATGAGGTTTTATCAATTTCTGTCCTTTGCTGGACATCGCTGTCTGACAACGACGACGATGGTGACAAAAGCATGGATTACGACGACTCAAGTAATGCCGATAGCCTGGTGTTTGACGAGAATGGGCTAGCTAGCTTTGCTCCTCATTGCTCTTCACCGAAAGCTGAATTTGGTCAGGCACTTAGCGATGTTCACAGCAACAGTGCAAGTGTCGACTTGCCACCCGACGATCACCAGCCTCGCTCAAAAGATAACCCTTTGCTGCTAAGGCCTTCAACGAAACCCGTGGCCGACTACGTTCAAGGTGAGGTCGGTTTGCGAATGGCTGCTGCCGTGGCTGCAACATGTGCTGCAACAGCCTATGAGCCTGATCGCATGCTGCCGGCCGGAGCTGCTTGAGCATTGCTACTCGTGTGTCCAAGAGCTGTGCAGAGAGGCACTTGGCCAACTGTCATAGTTTGCCGATGCAAGCATAGTACACTGCTCAAAAACCAATTGACTCTCTAGATGCGTGGCTTAATATAGTGCATATGAAGATTGCATGTATATTCTGAGACTGGTGGCCCGGTTTTCATTTTGGCTAGATTGTGCATCAATAGGCAACAGTTATCTTTTGGGCTATTTTCTTGGGAAGTTCTATTTTTTTGCTCTACTCAGTCCGTGATGAAATCCCAGGGTACTGCACTAAACTGAAGCATGCTAGCAACACGAGATCGCATGGTTTCCTCATTTTGGAAAGGCGGCTGAAGAAATATATTCAAGTAGCCGGTGAGTACAAGATAATGTGGCACCCAGAGTAGTCACGTAAGCATTACTGATAATAATAACGATAATAATAGGTCGTTAGTATGGCACTTGTAAGAGCTTAATCTCTATCCATGTACCTAACAGCTCACTGCAATAGCCTTTGCAGTCAAGGTTTAGTGTTATGTACGGTATCTAGGATGTACAAGATAGCAAGTGTCTTGCTTAGGCAGCACGCCGAAGTAAACTTGAAAACACTCAAGGCTACAGGTTAGTAAGACCTATCGCTACCAGCATGTACTGAATCGTGCACTGGTATACATACAAAAAAGCATTAAGCAAGTTGCAGGCCTCCTAAGCCACAAGCTGCAGCTAGTGGGACTTCTGCAAGCCCTTCTGTGTGGGCATAGCACAACATACTACTCACTCTTGCGCCGTGCCACTGCCAGCCGACGCTTGGTTTTACCAAGTCATTTGTGAGAATCCACTTGGAAAGGTGCTCAAATTGATGTACACCACTCCAAATATTCGTGTCCACCAGAAAGATCTGAAACTGCCCATCATCGCCATGAATAACCCATTCACAGGAGACTCAAAATTACAAAAGTGAGCTCCGAGTAAGACAAAACAAGGAAAGTTGCATGGAGCGATCGGCTCCTAGATATGGATGTCCTGAAATCTTGTTTTCTTGAACAGTTAGTGCTCGCGTACCTACACACTCGTACGTATTCAGTTTAGCTTCGGTGAGGAGACATTATCGGCTGAGCAAGTTGCCAGCTCCTGCGGCTTGACTGGCTGCACCACCAGTGAACGTGTCCAAATGTCTTGGTGCGTGAGTTCGTGTCTGAAAGAAGAAAACAGCTTTCGCAATGGAAGCAGCGAAGCGACTGCACTTTTCTAGAGAAAGGGGCTCTGGTACCGAATGCTGCTGACAGCGCTCGCTGCCCGCACTCAGTTCTCGCTGTCTGCTATTTCCAATAGTCAACTGGGCTTGTAGGACAGCATGCCCAGTCGACCAAAGCTGACAATGCCGCGAATGCTGGCTTCGGCTCAGCCGATGATTCCATCGCTCTTGCCGATGCTGCTACTGCTGCAGTCATGGCAAGCATGGAGGGCAGCTGGGTGTCCTCGACCTGGATGCCCAGGCCCGAGCCACCGATGGCGAACCTCGCCAGACCGGTTTGCGACGACGGGCTGGCCGCAGACGGTGAGCTCGGCTGCTGTGCTCCTGCTCTGAGCAGGAGGTCTGCCAGCGATGTAGCCAGCTCTTGCTGGGATGATGGATACCTAGACAGCGGTGTCGAGCAGCAGCCGTCGGAGGAGGAGGAGGAAGAGGTGCTGGTCAACGAGTGGGAGGAGAACGATTGCGAGGGCTACATTACCGCCGATGGCACCGTGGTGTACACCAAGATCGTCAAGAAGAAGGTGCACGAGGACGTGCGACTCTCATTGGCCACCCGGTCACGCCATCCGTCGTCGCCGTCTGCCTCGTCAAAGACGCCCGAGGCAGGCGTGTCGTTGCAGTTCCCTTTCGATTCCTTCGGTGGATTGGCTTCGGTGGCAGGTGATGAGGCCACAACGTTCTCTTTGCCTTCACTGCTGCCCAGAGATTCCGGTGCAAGCGAGATCGACTACGAAGAGGTTCGACCCGATGGCTCGCTTGTGCATCGCCACGTGACCGTCACCGTGACACTAGCACCTGACAATGCCGATCAAGAGGGCAGCGAAGGTTCGTGGTGCCTCAGGCTTGCTGCTGCTGATGCTGCTGCTGCCGTTGCTGCTGCTCCTGCTGGTTTGCTTTGGCTGCTGTTTTAATTTGCTGTTGCTCCTGCTGCTTTTCTTAGCCATTGGCGCTTTGTTGCTTCTGCTACTGCATTCTGACTCTCGATGCTTTACTGCTGCTGTTACTGCTTTGCTGTTGCTGCTGAAGTTTTACTGGGGCTGCTGCTTTACTTTGCTGCAGTTGGTGCTGCTTTGTTGCACCTTCTTGAAGCAGTAGCTGCTGAAAAAGCAGATGCTGCTTGCTTTTGTGGTGGCTGAGGGCTTGGTGTCGCTATAGCAGTGGTAGGTTGGACTGGCTGGTTGGTGATGCTTACTAGCTATTTCTGTGCCTACTTGCTGGTCGGCGGCTGTCTACTCACTGCGGCAGCTGTGGCACAAGATCACTGCTTCTAGCTATGTTGGGATGTAGCTATTTTACTTTTAAGTTATTGTGCACGTAGTCTGTAGTAGTTTGCTAGCAAACATCAACTGCCGCTCATTGAAAGCCTTGCTGGGAGTTGTCAAGTGACTTCTGAAGACTTCTGAAGGTGCCATTGCTGTGAGAATTATCAAGTGCCCTTGCAGCAGTTTCCTTGTTGGATTGTAGACGATCGGCTTTCCCCCGCCGGAGTCTCATGTGCCTCGGTTGCCAGCCAGCTTTCCGAGTAGCGATCCAGTATAAATTGTCGGTCAGCATATGGCTCTCAGCCGAGCACTTGGAACAATGCTGCTCGGCAGACGCCAACGTGTGTCTGCCGAACGTCCTAAAGCCTCGGTCTGCTTTTACGTGCGATTGCTGATAATCAGGCCGGACATGACTTATCAGCCTTTTCCATGTGACTGGTGTCTACACTACACTTTGATTATTACTTTTGATTAGTTTCTGAAACACTTAATCGGTGCCACGGGCTGCCACTGCGACACAGCCATTCTCCCTCTCAAGCTAGGGTTGTCTATCCACGTTTTTCGCCCGATGGTAAGAGACTCGGGTGCTAGGGAACATTTTGTGCACAAGCTGCATCTTTAACTCCCTGCTGTCATACCTGTCTGTCCTCCCCCATGTTTGGTTTTGTGTTAATCTTGATGTTATGCACACAATTACGTGAAGCTGCAGAAATGCATGTTGAAACACTGCAATGCTGCAACCTTGTTGCTGATGCATGCATCGTGCTTCTAATAAAGTAGCATCCAGCAACTACTTTGTCTTGCATGCCTCGTGGCACGATAGACTCATTGCGGTTTCAATACTGATCCACCAGTCGGCTGTAGCATGTCATTGTTTACTAATGTGCAGTGCATGGTCGTGTATCGTATTCGGTGGTATTTTTCACCAATACCTAAGCTGATCGCTCACATTGCATGGTCCACCGTTACTAGTTGTGGCATTGAATATAACACTGCCTGCTATGGCACAGATTTGGAATTGTCAATCGTGCAGATTTAAGGCATTTCTCGCTGCATTTCGGGCTGCTTTTCAAGCCAGCATATACGGTATTTGGGGGAGAGTGATTTTCCTCTTTCATGTTTTCCTTTAAGAAATCGGTCAGTCAGAAGCGACCAGTTAAGTAGTTGCTTGATCCTCAAAAGAAGCTCCGGTGCTATCGATAGGTTATTCGTCTGCAATAACAATGTCGACTGAGCTTAAGAGTCCTGACTGTATTGGAAGTATCTTATAACCTCTACTAACATAGACAGTCAATTTCTGTCCAGCGACCATTGCTCAGTACTCACTAAGCATTACGATGTAAATGCGCCCACCGTCCGGCGACCCTTTCAGCCAGCCTTAACTTAATGTAAGAGGCGAGCAATTGACTAGAAAGCGGCGTAGTGATTCAAGTGATGCAGCAGGCAATTACGGTATTTTTATGAGTATGAGTCGCACCCGAGTATAAGTCGCACCCTAAATATGGACAAAACTTCTTGAAAACAATGTTCATTGAAAAAGATTATTACTGATTATATAGCTCATTTTGTATTAACATAAGTTTCCTTTAAGCATCACAGTTAGCAAGAAACTCGTCATCAATATCACTGCTAACAACTTAATCTTTTTCAACATGAAAGTCTGAATCGTCACTTTCCTCATAGATTGCATCATCTTTAGTTCCTTCTAGCATGTTTGAAATTCCGGTCTTCTCGAATGACTTCACACTGGCTTCTGCTTTGATGCTTTCCAAAGCACATAAAACCCATTCGCAAACATTTTTGGTACTGGCTCTTCTAATTCCTCCTACTGCAGTTAAATATTGACTTGCATTTGTTGCCATCCACTTGTTTCACTTTTCACGATTTGTTTTCTTGAAGGGCTTGTTTATGCTGACATCCAGATGCTGCAACTGAGATTTCAGGTCTCCAGGAATGGCTGTCGGATGGTTTTTCATAAGCGTTGCAACTTGGTTGGTTTTTTGGGTCAGGTGTGCCGTGAATTGATCAAATACCAATATGGATTCCCTTTTCAAAAGTGTCCGTGGTCGTGCCCGAACTTTCTCAAACTACAATTTCATCCTAGCTTCATCGATCTATCCCTGGAATGGCAATGAACCAGCACTCCAGAAGGGAATATCTTTTTTGGAATTGTCTTTCTCTTGAAGGTCAACATGGGTTTGAGTCTTCTATCGACTGCCAAGCAACAAAGAACTGCTGTAAAATGATTCTTTTCATTCCCAGCTGTCTTGTTGACTGCAACTGTTTTTGATCCCTTCACCTCAGCTGTTTGATTTGAAGGACAATCAAAGTCAAGGAGTTTCATCCATGTTTCCTATTTCGCTAAACGGAACATCAATCCATTTTCTTAGTTGAATCGGAAACTTGTGGAACTTCAAAAAAACTTCTTGACATGTATCTCGCAGCTCCTGGGCCAACCTTGTTTTTGTTCTCATAGAAAAATCATGTATCTTCGGAAACCAAAAAATCCAGTTTAGATTTTTAGTAAAATCAACAGTCCCTTTTTCTGAAGCCATCTTTCTGGCCTAACAGAGAATAATTTTATTATTGACTGATATACCACTACTTATTTGATCAATAATCCATGTGTTGAGATCATCTTTGTATTGGCACCTCTTTGCTTCCAATTCCCGACAAGCCTTTTTTGCAGTAGGTTTCGTCTTAAGCAGTTCCTCATTTTTCTTCAATCCCTGACCATTTGTGTCAGGTAGACCATATTTTCGTGCAGTAGGTTTGTCTCCATTCTTTTTGGCATAATGGACAACTTTCAACTTCAACCCAGCAGTGTATGAAAATCTTTTTTTTTCAGACATTTTGGGCGAAATATAATATCTGATTTGAACTTCTAGTTAAAAAAAAATAACAAAAAAGACGTGCATCCAAAACGTAAACCGTAATAGCTGGTCAATAAAGTAAAGTACAGTATAAACTAGTTAATCCCATATGAAGCTGAGCAGCTATATGGGTAGGCAAGGAGTGGCTTTTTAATTTTGACATAATTTGACTTGCAGTTTTTAACTCGCAGGTTTATTTTTCCAAAAAATTGGAAAAAGTGGGACTCGTGCTCATAAAGATACGGTTTGTAATGCCTGATACTGGTTGGACTAAGCCCATCGGGGATCTTCTGGTGCAATATCAATGAGGCTGTTAAATCAGCTGCTCTGAGCCAATTTCTAGGAATATATAAGACGTGATAGCCCAGGAGGTAAGATGCTCGCTCTTCATGACCGAGGTCGTGGGTTCGAATCCTCCAGTTGAGCGATCCTTTATTGCAACCTGCAAGCGGTGGTTGATAGCCGGTAAGGCTCTTCTGCCTCTATAGAAATGAGGTTTTTAAATCAACTAGATTTCTTTAATGAATCCTGGGATTTCTAATTCTTGACCTTGTCTGGGCATGACTAGAAGTAACCCCAATTGGTACGACACGTTTTCTTTTCCTGAGACCTTAGTAAGCACAGTCGAGAGCAGGTGCAATTTCTTGTCCAAAGGCACCGATTCACTTGAAGAAACTAAACGCTCGACTTTAGTGGTCGGATACAGGGGCACTACTTGATTGCTAGGCTACTAATGTTAAAGGAATAGCGATCGACTGGCATTGAATGAAATATGCATGAGATATTGTTACTGGAAGATAATTTTAAAATGTCTTCCAGAAGTCATTTAAAAGACTTCGGTCGTCGTACCGAACTACTGTAAAGCAGGGCTACAGAAACTTGAAGAAAAACTGCTAGTTCGTAACACCCCTGGCCATTTGCTACGGCTCGTACGGGTAGGTAATCCTATTACTTGATATATATTAGGCAACTTATTTTAAAGTAGACACTTAAGCAACTTCTGTGCCGAGGGCTTGAGAAAAGCCTTAGCCCACCCTCGGGTAACAGACCTGCTCAGAGCCTGAGCTCGGAAATTCAGGCGATTTCCAGGGTGTTCCATTAGGTCCGTCCGAGTCACTTCTAATTTACCGATTCGGAAGCAAAACTTACGCTGCCACGTGTGCTGGATGCAGAGGGCGAAGTCTGTAGCCTCAGTACAACAGGCCGGACGTCTGTGCACCGAAAGCAGCCGGAAACACAATTTAGCTTCGTCTAAAAATAAGTTAATTAAGTTGGCGCATCCCATTTTTACATATCCTCATATCCTGCAGGCAGCACATGAGAAAACATGCAGCTGATTTAACAGCCTCGTGTGTATAGCGGCAGCCGAACTTATGTGTCTATCAGTGGGCAATAAAGAATCGCCCACTAAAGGCCTTTAGCCACGACCTGAGTCATGAGGAGCGGGCACCTTGCTCTGGGCTAAGATCCAAAGGCCTCTTTAGTCCCTCTCTAACCAGAAAAATGAGGCAGCCTTGTCCCCTCCCCGATTTAGGTAGATCTGTGCTGCATTCGGAATAAATGAGCCCGTTGCAGCAGTACATTTAGTGTCCCAAAAAAGGTAAATGTTCCAAATCTTTGCAATGATCGAAGGGAGGCATGCGAGAAAGTAAGTCCAGAAAAAATGTCACCTCGAGAAGTTTAGAGTGAGCCTCCTCTGGGTCACCGGTCCACCACTTCACCAATTGAACTAAAGATACTGCTGTTTCTGCTGTACTCGGTACTCGTCATTGAGCCACGGCTGGCTATTTCCTACTGTGGGCTCAATTCTGAAGGAATCAGCCGCCTCTGAGGAAGCACTCTGACACGACTCACCGAATGTGTAATGCTCAGAAGGGCCGAGTGTGCGTCAAATGAGACACTATTTCTGGTGCGCCTCCATCTCCACCTTATGCGATCCACCAGGCGAGAGGAATGAGGAAGGGTGCGATAGAAAATGGATGCCCAAATTCGGGCAGCTCATAAGTCGGGCGACCAAGCGGCCGGCGTGTCTCTGGAGGTCGGCCTGAAAAGCATTATATATGCACCTCTTTAAAATACGGTGGCCGCCAAAAGTTGGAAGCCCCTCTAGGAACCAACTCGTATCCCATGCGGCGGGAGGGCGAAGCCACACGAGCCTTTGAGCCCCAAATATAGCAAGTTGGCGTCGGCTCCCTCGGGAGAAATGTCTTGAAGCTCTCTGCCTTCCGACTCACTGCCAGAAACACCATCATGCCGCTCGGTCTTTCGGGGGAGGGGTCTGAATTGGCAATTTCATGCTGGTCTGCCTCGGTGTCTCAGTTAGTTCAAGTCCTGCGACGATCCCGAGCTGGTCTTCGGCTTTTTCTTTTTAACATAGTGAGATTTGATTAGACTAAGCGGGCCGGCGCACCCCATGAATAAAACAGATGGAGTGTCCACTCCAGATTCGATCCTCACTCGGCTACGTCTACGGAAGGGCGATGCCCGGCGCCATTACGCAGCCCCTACCCAACCCATTCGGAAAGTAGTGTATCACCTGCTCTGATCACCAGCTACGATTGGCCAGCTCATGTGAGATCAAGATTAAGTGCCTTAGTGAGTCAATAGCTAGACCCTCGTCTCCACAATCGTTGTCAAATGCCACTCTTGTTTGAGGCTGATCACATTTCTGCCTATAAGGATTGAGCATTGCTTCTAAAGCCAGGCTTAGACGGTGAGTCTTGCTTCCTAACTACTCGAGTCTTCGGTCTATACGTCACCAATACCGCGGGGACTGTCCAGACTTAGGAGTACACTTGGCGAAGACTCAGCAGCCTGAGCTGGTTCGACTTTTTTCAGCCAAGACTTAGCAAGTGATCTATCCTAGACGCCGTTCAGGCCACGCCATATGCGCCGCTTAGCAAGGAATGCCAGACATTCTCGGAGAAGTTTCCCATGATTTTTGCTACTATAAGCTAGCGTGAAACTGCATCCCAGCAGAAGCCAAGTTCCGAAAGTATAGTACGCACATCTGTATGAAACAATTTTCATGCTATATCAACATTTCATTAAATTCGTAGTGGTCCTTTCGATGCTAATCCACTGTTAGTGTTCAGTCGTAATGGCCCACTATGATGCTTCACCCCACTACCTCATTACCGAGATCGTCGGTTCGAATCCTTTTGGTGGGTGATTCTCTATACCAAAAAGGTTGTTAAATCAGCATGCATCTGTTTTTGTTTTTTACTATTTTTTAAGGTTACGTTCTCATTGGTAGTGCGGCTGGGCATGGGCAGCCAATGCAGGTCTCATTGTTTTTGGTTGATTGGCCTGCTTCGAGGCACTGAGACAGACTGACGCGATCGCAACACCTGGCGGAGCACGGCTAGCTACCCGTCGCTCGTGTGTGTCTGCTCAGCCCCTGCACCTTCCTGCCACGCCAAAGCTGACGTGGCGCGACAATCCGTTCTTGGTGAGAAAGTAAGATCGGTCGGAACTTGCGATTGATAATGAAGAAGCTATTCGCAGCTGTGCAGCAGGATGCAAAGGAGTCGAGGCGAAATTCCTACGAATTTATTTCAGAGCGAGATATATTATTTTACCAGGGATATTCCAAGTGGGATATTCTAGATTTTTTCATTTTTGTATTTTATATTAATGTATAGTTTTCTATTTCCGAATGATGAGCAAAGGTTTTGGGTTTTTGGTCACAGAGCAGAATCATGATAAACCGATAGACTTGACGCTGTCAGCGGAGGGTTGCTACAGTTAGTCGGCGGCAACTTGCATTAATTCAGCTATCACACACAGTGGAGATTGCAGCAGATCCATTTAAAAACGCTTCAATATCGTACGATCAGCTGCAGGATACTTTTGGATACTGTCCTTCATTGCGGCTACAAGCTCATAAATATAGATATGTGAGGTCTAGCTCGTCCCAGGCACTAATGTCTACAGTCTCACGCTCGTCTAAGACTAAACAATGTTCCACGTATCACACAATACGTGCATAACTTACCCCCTTAGTTTTCGCCATAAAAGTTATACAGAGAAATTGTGTATACTTACTTGTATCATTAATAAAAAGCCTCAGGAGAATGTGACTAACAGTCCCACCAATGTCCTCGGAATCCCCGTGCAACAGATTTTTTGCAGAAGTTGATCCATATCTCGTCAATTTCGTCCGACTAGTCGGCCTCAGCTAAATGCTCCAACGTCTTCGGTGCACTAGGATCCTGCCTGTGGCCTACAGTGGTCACCATTCTCCGGTTACCAAAGCTTAAGGCGGTGTAGTCTTTGGCGGGCCGCTTGTTTCGACCCATAACAACGCCGTGCCGAAGCAGCAATACCTCAGAGAACTCAATCTCTCTCTCTAGGTGCTTTACATTTGCTGCAAAGGGAAATGCAATTGAATGGTGAGTAATATCATGCTTGATAAAAAAACAACATGAATAACATGTTTATGGGTGACATGCACAGGGTCAGCATGCAAATGTGGTTAGTGGCAGCATGCAAAGTGTCATCACTTGCATAAGCACGTGAAGGACAAATCACAGGGACCCACTAAATGCTGTCCTAAATATGTGTGTTTGTAAGTTCTTTTAAAATGTGTTCAAGTCAGGGGATATTGTGACGCAAGTCGGGAGGGAGTTCCAGGCTTTGGGAGAATGCGAACTAAATGCACGGTCTCCAAAGGATTTGAGGTTTGTACGAGGTATTGGTATTTTAATTTTTGAAACACTTTTCAGCGGCGTTCAGGCTGTGTAGCACCGCGGTGAAATCGCGTTCGGCACTTCAAGCCGCCGCCAGCGCGTGAGCAGTGGAAACTGAGCGAACTTTCCGTCACGCGGCAAATGTATGTATTGAACTCAAAACCACAGTTGAAAGCTACGCCCCGCATTTCTTCCTCACCTTTTTGCGATAGCGAGACAAGTGCGATTCTGCAGACTTCATTTTGAGGCCTTGATCCTCACCCATTTCGAGGCCGATTAGCATTAGGTTTGGAAGCCTAAGGAAATACCTGCCGCGCTGATTTGGCCCAATGGTTAAGGTGCTCGCCTCAAACGACAGAGGTTAAGTTGAACGTGTTTTAAAACCAAGGTAGTGGGTTCGAGCCCATAGCATATGGAAAGCGCCTAAATAAAGATCAAGTTCTTTTAAGGCATGCAAGTGCAAACAAATTATATGTAGAAATTACATCCGTATTTTACATTTGTCTTATGATTCCAAGAATTCGTTCGTTTTCGCAGAGGGTGACTATATAACTTTGGTATCAGGACGATTCATCCACGATTCATAGATGGACGATCAATCCAGAATAATATTTATAGTTTTTAACACGAATTGCCGAAGGACTGCATTTGAAAACGTTGAAAGAAAGATCCTCAAAAGGGTTTAGGGTTTCTTGTCAGCATGAACAATCTGTGGATGAATCGTCCGTGAATGAATCGTTCGTGGAGGATACGTCATCTCGATGAATCGCCCAGAATGAACTGTCTGTGGATGAATCGTCCGTGGATAAATCGTCCTAGAACCACAACATTGACTCTCGCCTTAATCAAATAGAAGTTGGTTACTGACAAAGAATTTATTTCGGATGACCGCATTGCATTGTATCCGTTTGCGAGGCGTCGAGCGAAGAATAGGGTCGACAGGTCAATTGGCAGGCCGCTGGACCGTTAGCTAGCTCCTTGGTCTTAGCCTGCGGACAAGGCGCTCGCTCTTCGCCACCCAGATCGTATGTTCGAGTCGTGCAGTTAGCGGTTCTTTATAGCAGTTATTATTATTATTATTATTATGCATACCAATTGGCGGTCCTTTATAGCTCTCTGCAAGCAGCGGCGATAGCCATTAAGACTACTCTGCCGGTCCACGGTAGACCAGATGGTAAGGTGCTCGCTCTTCACGACCGAAATTGTAGTTTCGAATCCTGCAGTAGGTATTGTCCTGCATTGCAACTGCAAGCGCTGATGACAGCACTTAAGGCTCCTCTGGCGCTATACAAATGAGGTTAAATTAATCAGCTAATATTTATTTTTTATTTATATAAATGAAGCTGTTAAATCAGCTAACCTTTTTTGTTTTAGTGGGGCTATTTCCCACACGCGGCGAAATTCTTTTTCCGCATTTAGTCTTAGAGCCCACAGCCTCCTGCAGCTTTGTATTTTGAGAAAAAGGTACTCCGTGGAAAGCAAGATGTCTAGACGTGAGTCAATTTCCCAATCTCGTTATCCCGACAGCCCAATGCAGAGGAACGAGACGCTAACGAGGCAAATTTCTCTGCTTAAAAGCGAAGCGCAAGGCGTCTAGCAAGCGCGCTAATCGAGTGCCAAACGGAATCCCTGCTCGGCAGGAGCACCTGCCTCGTCGATCAGAACACTGAATTGTCGCGACTGTCCACTCCTGCCCCGCGACTACCCTCCCCCTCCGGCCTCTGCAAGGTCGGCGACTCGCGCTATAATAATAATAGTAATAATAATAATAATACAGTTGATAAAGCTCCCTTGAAGTACTCAATCTCTTTTTAGGTGCTGTTCATTTTCTTTGCAGCAAATTTAAAGCGCCTAGAAAGAGATTGAGTTCCCCCTGAGGGCGCTTTATCAAGTGCATTGCTATTATTATTCTTATAACGCAAGTCATCGCCTCTGCAGAGGCCACAGGGCAGAGGTCGCGGGGCAGGAGCGGACAGACGGGGCGGACATGCGGAGCTTTGGCATTCGGTGTAACTCGTCCCTGGCGGTCCCTGGCCGAGCGCCATTTAGCGCCCACGGACCGGGTTGCGCCACTGTCTATCCGCACTTTTTTGATAATTAAGTACTTTTGCACTCGTGCGAAAATACACCTGGAAAGAAAGTCGAACTGCGCTTGTCGAAGCGGCGCGCCCGGCGCGCGTGCGTGCGCGTCGTCTCCCTCAGTAAGCTCGTCCAGCCTATTGAGCGCGGAAAGCGATGCGGAGGATGGCGGTACATCGAGCCATAGCAGGAAGCCGGAAGCCGTGGCGGAGCCGTGGCAGGAAGCGCAGTCATTCCTCTCGCACTCCGGCAGTCTTGCCAAGTCCGCTTGGCTTTGGCTCGATCGATTCAGCGGCCGATGTCGCTTTGTCTTAATTCTCTTTCGGTTCGTTGACATTCGGCGGACGCCTGCATTCAAGAAAATAGCAAACCCTTAGTGTTTGGTTTCAAACCAAATTGATTTTGGCGAGATGCTTAAAACGGTCGTTTTGCCATTTTATTGCTTTTTCCTTTGATTTCGAAGACACACTATTCAGTTTCTTTCTTCCTACTTCTGGCTCTTACTTCTGACCGGCGGCTCATTTAGCTGAGTTCTTACTCGAAAACACTGTGCCCTCTTCAAGCAACGTTTATTCATCACACTCACCGATGAGAACGATTTCAGGTCCATCGCCGACATTCACATTTAAAAATTCATTGGGGAACGATTTGGCGTAAAACCACCAAATTCGATCAAATCGAGGGTATTGGATGGTGGCTTGGAATATCCTTGCTGCGTTCCTTCAATCCCTGCTGCAGGCTTGGTTTTACAACTGAGTAGATGTTGCTTCGTCTTTTGACACGAATCCGCACAAGTGGACGAACAATATAGGCGTCAATGCCGAGACAGCTTCGACATTTCCTACTCAAATATCTCGGAGAAATGGACAGATACATCGCTGGCAGGGCGCCAACCATTGTTATTGTCGTGTTGCGGCAAGGAGAGTGAATAATAGGGACGTCCAGTGTGCGACACTGTGATGGGGTGTTTAAAACCACTAAAACTGAGGCTGATTTTTGGTTGGTTTAAAACCGGAGGTTTCAAACCAGGTTTCAAACGAACCATTCACAGGGAACCATCAAACAATACACATGCCAATGCACTTCCTCCGTACGCGGCTGAAGAGCTTACTTTAATGGCTAAACAATGTTGCCATATTAAAAGAAGTTCAGGGTAAAAATTACTTACTATTTTTCGGATTAAAAATAGGATAAGTAATTATACAGCGGGCGTGCTGCTCCGAAGGTGAGTGACTTGCGAATGTCTTATATATGCATATGCATCAATTATATATATGTATATATATATATATATATATATGTATACATATATATATGTATACATATATATTCGCATATACAGTGCTCTAAGAGCTTTGCTTATCTATCTTATCTATTAATATCTATCTATTATCTCTCTCTATGTATATATCTCTATCTATATCTAATCTCTCTATCTTTTAATTCTCTGTTTCTATTAATTATCTATCTCTATTCTCTATTAGTTCTCTATATTAATTATCTATATAAGGGTCTTTAAATAAGCCACAGGGTTCGAGCCCACGGCTCAGTCGTCAAAGACGAACATTTCATCCCCTCCTCCCCCCCTGGCCCAACCAGGGCTGCAGGGTCATCAGGAAATACGACTAGATTTAGGATAAGCTAACGAGATATTAGTCGTTTGGGCCGGAAGCTGGAAGCGCCGTCTCGGCGCCGGTAGGTGCGGGACAGAAAACTGGTTGGTTCCACAGAGAAGAGATGACAAGCAAGTCTACGCATACCCAGCGAGCATCGGGCCGTACGCCTCGCTCGGGTAAAAGGTGAACCAGTAGAGCTACACGTTGCCGCTACTCCGACAGTGAGACCGGCTGCGATTTTCTTCTTCTCGGCCAATCAGCAGCGGCTAGAGTTTGAAATGTTCCGTTAAGCTTTGCGTTGGAACTGCAGAAGGTCTCGTAAAACGCACGCATTCCCGACGTTGCGCCGAAAATACAGGAAAGTGCCCGAGGCGAGTAGCAGCAGCGGCGGCAGCTACTTGCGAGTCCTATTTGGCAGTCAGCGTTCGTACGCAGCGACGGGAATGACCAAAGCTGACTATAAAGAGAAGCTCGCGCGCGCGCGTGGGGGGCGCGTCGCAAGAAGCGGACCAAGCTCTGCGTATAAAGCTAAACGACGCACCGATCAGCGTCGACCGCAAGCTAGCTGAAGCAGACGCCCGGCGGCACTCAACCGCACAGGATTTGCATCTCGCGTGAATCTCGCGGTGCAGTGCGGGAAGCGGCAGCAGTTCCCACCGAGCAGACAGACAGGTTGCGGCTGCTGTCCTTGGCCAAGGCGCTCTGGGAGCGTCGTCGTCTGAATTCCCGATGACACTAAACAGGCGTTAGGTGGCTGCTGCCTACATTCAGCTGACGCTGACAGCTTTACTCGAAGGTTTTCAATCTTAGGAAAGGTCGGCGTTCGCCCCCCCCCCCACGCCAGTACACGTTGCCTTGCCAGCACAAGCGCTACGTAAGGCTTCTTTCTGCGATAAATGCAAGCTTTCCGTAGATTGGCGGCAGAGCAAACATGACTAAACGAAGCTGGTGGCCGTCGAGCCGCGCGGTACCGAGTGTCCGGCCGGTAAGCCAGCGAGCATTGCGGTCCTAATAATACTAATAAAAATAATAATAGCAATACGACATCATTTGTCGAGCCACTAAGAGAACTAGATCTCTTTCTAGGAGCTTTTAATTTACCGGAAACAAAACGGTACCGAAAACGGCATGGCTTGCGCGCCCTTGAATAAGCAGCCAACTACAAAAAGAAAGCTCGTGAAGCTCTTAGCAGCGGCGCTGGTCGCACAGCGAGCGGCTCGGTAGGCGTGGCCGGCGAGCGCTTGCTCAGATTGACCGCCTTTGGCGTGGCGGCAGAGGCGGAGCGACACTAGCTTTACTAGCTTTACTTCACTACTAGCTTTCTTTCGCTCCTGTTCGCAACGCACGCGAGGAAGTTTTTGAGTGGAGTCTGCGTCGGCTTACATAGTCTGGCTTAAAAGGGTCGTTATCGGACGGCAGCTTTTTACGTGCGAGACGGCGATAAGAAAATTGTTTGTTTCAGATCGCTCGGCAACAAAATCGAATGCATAAAACCACAAACAAAATTAAAAGGATGCGCGATTCAGGTTCTTGTCATTGGCCAAGGCCTTGCAGAGTCTTCTCGTGCGCTTCGGCATGCAAGTCTCAGGGAGGGAGATACGCTCGCGCTGCTTTTGCAGCGCATTGTCGAGCGCCTGGATAAACTTTTTAGCCTACTTAGGGAGCAATGTAAGTGACGGGCTGTTACTGCTGTTGTTATACTATTATTATGCCATCGCAGCACTCCAACTACGACCCTCCAGATGGCTATCGAAAGCGACGATCGGGATAGGTGTCGCTTAGACTTGGCCACGTGACCTCCCGCGGTGCGGCTAGCGACTCTGAGCTCAGCTCGCGCACCTGTAGCAGTGCCCCGCCGTCGCCGCCACGCATTCCTGACGCCTGTTCCGGCCTTCGGCAGAGCGCACGCTCACGCCATTCTGCTCTAGGTTCGGAGCGCGACGCTCGACTTTCGCGCCCTGGCAGCACTTCCGGAAAGGAGACCGACCTTACTGGCTCCACTACGGTTACAGCGAGCGCCGGAGGACGCAACAACGGGCGCGACGACGGACGCCGCGCGGTGCGGCTCGTGCAAAGACGCTCGCGGCGGCCAGCGGCGGCCAGCGGCGGCCAGCGCCTTCAAACCGGCGCCTCGCTGGCTCGCGTCGCTTTCAGCGGCGGCCTGCTGCGCTTCCACCGTTTCATTTAGGAAGAGCGACTACTCGTCGGCGGATGTCGGACCAGCGGCGCACGCGACCAAGACTTGCCTTGCGCGCCTCTGAGCGCAGTCCGCTTCGACCGGACCGAAGAATTCGGCTCTAGCGGGTGCGGCGGCGGACGGGATCGCGGCGCGCGCTCCGCATCCGGCGGCGGCTGCTGCTGGAGCGCACCCAGTTTTCTCTCGTTTTCCCGACGGCTGTCCGCCGTCGAAGAGCTTTCGGAGACGAGCTCGCCGGACGCTCACGCGGAGCCGAGTACGCCGCCGTCGACGAAGAGCGCTTCGACGGCGGGGGTCTACTCGCGGGCAGTGGACGGCGGTCAGGCACAGAGCGGAGGCGCGTCGCATTGTCGCCACAGAGCTGACATCGCCCGCAGTCCCCGGCAGGCCGACGCGTTGCGCGAACTGCAGTTCGGCGACGAGTACGGGCTGACCGCGGCCGACGGCGACGCCACGCACTACGACGGCGACGCCACGCTCCGCGAATACGCCCTCGGGGTCCCAACATCTCATCGCCGCTGCTGTGGCGGCGGCGGCGGCCTCGTGAGCTGGGCGGCGGCAGGTTACATCGACGGTGGAGGCGGCGAACGCCATGCGGCGGTGTCCGTGTGCGATCGCCGCGCTACGGAAGGAGCCTGCGAGACGGACGACGCGAATGCGGCGGCGGCGACGCCAGCGACGCCGCCGCCGCATCGGCTGGATTGGACCGCACGCTCGTCACCGGACAGCGAGCGCAGCGACGCCGGTCTCTCGGCGTCGCTGCGCGAGTTCGAGCAGCTGGAGGCGGCCATCGATGAGCTGTCGCGCGACGAACAGCGAGCGGAGACGGCGGCCGAGGCTGCGTGGTGTGTCGTCATGGCCACCGCCGGAGCCGCTCGAGCTCGGCAGCCGTAGCGACAGCGCAGGACAGCGAGCCCTCATTTTATTTTCAAGACTCCTACTTACTCTACTCGGGTGCGCAAACGAGCGTTGGCTTCTGGGTGAGCCAACCGCTGCCGCAGCGGCGGGCAGCACGATGTAGCCGCTGCCATTGTGACGATAAGAATAAAAGACGGGACGTGTAGCCGAGTCTAGTTCTATGACCCTCAGATTACCTCTGGGTGTGACGCAGTTTGTGTGGCAATGCCACGCAAGAGTTGACGGAGCAGGAACCGGAATTTGGCGACAGTGCATGCAATAGCCCAGTAGACTGTGCATCGGGCAGCGAAATGGAGAGAAGGAGTGGCGACGGACATAATAAAGCTGAAGGATGTATCACTTGTTAAGATTGACGTTGGTACAGCGATAGACCAGTATACATGCATGGCTAGATGCGTTGAGAGAGAGAGAGAGAGAGAGAGAGAGAGAGAGAGAGAGAGAGAGAGAGAGAGAGAGAGAGAGAGAGACAGAGAGATAGGGAGAGAGAGAGAGAGAGAGAGAGAGGTAGATAGAGAGAGAGCGAGAGAGAGAGTAGAGACGGAAGAGATTTAAGTATACATAAAGGCCACAAGAATGTAATGTACCAATACTATTGCAGAGCAGCTTGATTTCCTCATATTAGCCGCTTTGCTTTTTTTCAGCTGCGAAAGTATGCCGGGCTGCCGAGCGGAGCGGACAACTTGCAATAGGAGAACGGCTGAAGACAGGTAGTCCGTCCGGCTTATGTTCATCCACCTGGCGTATATGCATCGCAGATGGCTCGGCGGAGGAGGCGCTACCTGCCGCTTACCAAGCGAGGTAGCCTTTTGCCGAATGAGGTGCGGTTCACGTCTACGCGAAATATGAGGTGGCCACGCGAAAGAGCGTTTCTGGCACAACCTACCACCCGTTAGCAAGGGATCGTGAGTTAGAGGCGTTTACTTAAAAGAGAAACACGCAAATAGTGTACTTCACTTGAGGTTTACTTCAAGCTTACAATGTCGCTGCGCGTCCAGTTCATTTTTACTCTCGCAGGCTATCGCCGAAACGAGCAATCTTTCGGGGGAAATACGTCCTCCACACTTGGGCCGCCTACGTCTACAGTGGGGAACGACCCGAATAGACGGAGGGTCCGGACGCACGGAACCTGGACCCTGACTGGATAACTAGGATTCCGCCTCCACCGTCGCATGAAGCAGGAATACTTCGAACCACAACTCCTGACTGTAGAACTAGAGCTCCGCTTCCATCGTACAGGCAGGAAAACCTCCACCCTCGCAAACACAAAAATACTGGGTGCCACTGACCCACCCAGAAATACCACCTCTGCAATGCCCCGGGCTACGCGCGCGCGCGTACACACACACACACACACACACACACACACACACACACACACACACACACACACACACACACACACACACACACACACACACACACACACACACATAGACACACGCAAAACACCAAATGCTAGCCACGGGCGCCATACGACCATTTTCGCTGGCGTCTACCGAATTCTCCTTTCGCTGACTCGCTGTGTCCCGTCGTTCGCCGGCGAACTGCCGGCCCTCCTCCCTTGCTTCCGGAGAAAACAAATCTGGCAACTTCCGGCGACGGTGTGAAAACGGAGATGAAGACGAAGATGGAACGTGGAGCGAGCGTTGCTCTGCCCTTAAATAGCCACGGCCACGGGGTTGACAGGCCAGCCGACATCGACTGCTCGTCCCCTAACGCGACCGCGGCGCGTCCTCAGGCTTACAGCTCGAGAACGCAGGTGCTTTTCCGCCATCACTCTCGTTCTCACGGAAACCGCCTACTTCGACCAGGGTGTTCTAGAGGACGCAGGCCCCTTTCAGTCACCTTTCTCGCTCTCACGGAAACCCGCAATGCAACTCTCGGACTGCTGGCGGCGACCTTGGGCGATTGTGGCCGTATTCCCAAATTGCTAGCCGGGACTGTGGGGTCAAGAGGCCGCAGCCGCCAATCGATCGCCTTCACGATCGTACTGCGACGGCTGCGTCCTCTTGCTCAATGCTCTAGGACTGAAGTGTTTCCCGCTGAGCAGTTCTTGTGCACCCCAAAGTTGAGCCACGCCGGTGCCGGTGCTAAAACATATCCATCCGTCGTTCGTACATCAGACGTACGTGCATCAGAGACCAAGCAATCTACTCGGTATTCATTGCTGACGTCAAACCTAAGGCAGCTCCTATAGCGATGCAAGCGGACGGACGACTTTTAATCAGTTGAAGAGTTGAAGCAGTTGACCCAGCTAAGCGCGGCTTTGAGCTCCCTCGGTTGAAGAGCTCCGTTAGAGCATCGCTTGGGTCTAAGGAAATCGGCTGGCATTCAAGATCATACGTTTAAATCATGTGGTCAAAATTCTGACTCCAGAGACTGTTAATAAATGACTAAAACCAACGAGCAAAGAGAGAACACAACGGAATTTCCATGGTGACACTAGATAAGAATTTTTTTAATGCGTAGCAGCCGAAATTAGAAGTAATTGAGCTCTTACTTAATTTATGTGCTAAGAATCTTGCATTGGCAAGGCAAGGGAATACGCCTGACGACGAATCAATGTGTAGCAACATGCAAGCCAGAAAAAAATATTGAAGTCTAGTCGATGCTTGATAGGAAGCCAGCGAGGCTCAAAAAGAAGCGGAGCGATGTGGTAACTAAGCCGTTGACAAATCAAAAAAGCTGCTAAATTCTTCATCCGTTGCAGATCATTTAGGGCACAGGTCAGGACCATTAATAAAGGAAATCGATGTCAAAAAGCGTGAATCTATTTGACTGTGACAATCCTGTCCAAGCACACCCTGATCAACCTTGGGAATTGCAGACTGTGCTTGTCGAGTCCCATGAGTGTTTCCCATAGGCAAAGGCAAATGCAAGCGCATGACGTAGGCAGTGGAAGTAACCTATTGCACATCATAGAGAAAACTTGGCACGAGTACAGAAGAGCGATCCGATATGACAAAAGTTGTTGAACATACAATTAGCCACGGGTTGCACTAGGCTAACATGCTTAGCTAATATAAATGTGGGATCGGTGTCACGTAAATAAGAAGCAAACAATGAAAGTGAACGGAGGTGTAATATTTCAAAGAATTTGTGAAACCTGACATTAGCCTTGTCAGCCAGGGTTGTCATAACGATGTAGCTACACTTTTTCAGATAGCGATTGGGATCAGGTGATGTCTAAAGGGCAACAGAAATAAATGCTCGGAGGCAGCAGTCAGTGTCGTAGGACGAGGTAAGTCTAAATCAAATAGTCTCCGCTCGTGATTTCTGCTCAAGAAGCCAACCAGCACACGAGATTAGGCAAGCATATCCCAGCATGACTTCGGAGCTGCAGGGTTGGCTCTGGTTGGCCAAGACAGACCTGCAGGGCAGTCAGACTTGCTGTGCGTGACTGACTGCTATATTATTACTGATAATAATAAAATTAGATTTTCATAAAGCACGTTAAGATAACGGAATCTCTTTCTCATCACTTTACATTTTTATTAAAGGAGCATGTAAATATGGTTTATGATCACGTGGACCAGGACAGCGAGCATAAAAACAATGGAACAATTCACGCAAACCAAGGGAATGCAGTTAGGAAATGGAGGTGCGCTTTTAGCTTCTGCTCAATGTCCTGACCCAGTGCATGTAACCCCTAACCATGTTATTCATTTTGTTTGTTTTTCAAGCATGATTTTACTTACTATTCTATTGCGTATCACTTTGCAGCAAATGTAAAGCGCCTAGAAAGAGATTAAGTTCTCTGAGGGCGCTTTATCAAGTGCAATATTATTATAATGTCGTCAAGTCAGGGGGTGTCATGCACTGCACCCAACCAAAAGTGGATGCTGCCGCGGCATGTAAAACCAAGTGCAAAAACTACAGAAGCTGCCCGTGAAAGACGCTGGGTTTAGCACACTCAAATCCTAAGTGACTTTCAGTGGACATGCGGAATCCAGTAAACTTCATCTTACAGAATAAAGAGCAGGCGAGAAGCAAAGGAGAGTCAGGACGACACTCGAGGTAGTGACTGGCAAAGAAGTTCCAGCTGAGAAGTTTGTTTCTTTCCAGGTCGCTCTTCAACGAAGCTGAATGTCTAAAACAAAAAAAGAAGGAGAAAGGATGCGCTATTCAGGTTCGTATCATTGGCCGCGGCCTTGCAGAGTCTTCTCGTGCGTTTCAGTATGCTAGTCTCAGGGAGGGAGATACGCTCGCGCTGCTTTTGCAGTGCATTGTCGAGCGCCTAGATAGAGACTTAACACACTTTGGGCGCAATATATACGACAGGCTGTTACTGCCGTTGTTATGCTATTATTGTTCCACCTCAGCACTCCGACTACGACCCGACAGATGGCTATCGAAAGCGACGATTGGGAAAGGTGTCTCTAGGTCTTAGCCACGTGACCTCCAGCAGTATGGCTAGCGGCTCTGGGCTTGGCGCGAGCGCGTGCAGCGTCGCTTTGCCGCCGCGCTTTCTCGTGGCAAGTTCCAGACGTCTGCTGAGCTCAGAGACACATTAGCGCCATCTTGCTTTAGTGCGCGACGCTCGAAGTTTGCGCCCAGGCAGAATTTTTGGAAGGGAGACCGATCCTATCGGCTCCGCTACGGTTACAGCGGGCGCCGGCGGACGCGACGACGGACGCCGCGCGGTGCGGCTCGTGCAAAGGCGCTCGCGGCGGCCAGCGCCTTCAAACCGGCGCCTCGCTGGCTCGCGTCGCTTTCAGCCCTGCTGCGCTTCCACCGTTTCATTTAGGAAGAGCGACTACTCGTCGGCGGATGTCGGACCAGCGGCGCACGCGACCAAGACTTGCCTTGCGCGCCTCTGAGCGCAGTCCGCTTCGACCGGACCGAAGAATTCGCCTCTGGCGGGTGCGGCGGCGGACGGGATCGCGGCGCGCGCTCCGCATCCGGCGGCGGCGGCTGCTGCTGGAGCGCACCCAGTTTTCTCTCGTTTTCCCGACGGCTGTCCGCCGTCGAAGAGCTTTCGGAGACGAGCTCGCCGGACGCTCACGCGGAGCCGAGTACGCCGCCGTCGACGAAGAGCGCTTCGACGGCGGGGGTCTACTCGCGGGCAGTGGACGGCGGTCAGGCACAGAGCGGAGGCGCGTCGCATTGTCGCCACAGTGCTGACATCGCCCGCAGTCCCCGGCAGGCCGGCGCGTTGCGCGAACTGCAGTTCGGCGACGAGTACGGGCTGACCGCGACCGACGGCGACGCCACGCTCCGCGAATACTCCCTCGGGGGTATCGGATGGGTCCCAACGTTTCATCGCCGCCGCCTTGATGGCGGCGTCGCGAGCTCGGCGGCGGCGGCGGCAGGGTGCATCGACGGCGGAGGCGGCGAACGCCATGCGGCGGCATCCGTGTGCGATCGGAACCGTGGGCCGGTCAGGCTCCACCCCATCCCTTCCACATGTCGGTGCAAGATACAACCGCACTATAAATCTATTGTACATATTGACTGCTCGTCTGCATTCCCTGTTGCTCCGTTTGCAAGTTAACCTGCTTGCACTTAATAGAGTCGTTAAGTGAGGATGAAATCCGATGTACGCTCTTTAAAATCCCCACTTCTTGGCGCTAGCGGGAGCCAAAAGACGACCAATCGTTTTTCGCGTTCGCGAGCGCAGCGAAGTGCCGAATAAAAACGGCCTCGCTCGCCTAATCCGGAAGAGACGAGAGTACGCTGCCGCCATGCTGATCTTTTAGCACGAGCTACCGCGAGTCTTTCCGATGGGTTCCTCAACGGACGGCGGAGCGTCCGCTTGGCTCGGCTCCGTCGTTCGCCGGCTGCATCGTCCGCCGAAGAAGGTGTCAAAGCGCGACGTCGGCCGAACGTCGAAAGCCGACCATCGGGCAATCCGATCCGTTCGGTCTGGTCGATTCGGGCTCTCCGGGAACTCGTGCTTAGGAGCGGCGATCGATGCGTGAGCGGAAAAGCCGCGATGGCGTCAGATCGGAGCGTTTCGCTGTTCGTGCTGGCCGCTGATGCATCGAAGTCGCGGGCTACAAGCCCACATCCCCATCCCTTGGAGTGCTGGCAGCAGGGTTTGAAACAGCCCCATTGGAGAGTCGGAGGCTGCAGTGCCATTCGAGTGGGCAGCTTCCTCAGGGACCAGCCAACACGTCGGTCGACCCCCTCCCCCAATGAACTTTCGGAGCGGCCGGCTTTGCTCTAAAAGAAGAAATAAGCCCGACAGACTGATCCAAGACCTTAAGCCAACAGCATGCCTCGAGATGGAGTCAGTCCGTGGTAAAGGATTCCTGAGACTTTTGTGAGCTTCTACTAGGCCACCACCTCTTGCTGCTGCTGCATATATCCCGCAGCTTCCGAATACGAAAGCTTGAATGATTGCTAATAATTTGGGCAGAAGAGCACGACGTGTATAATCCTAGTGGTTCGCCGGCAGAAGACAGCACGAAAGACTGCTGGAAAGAAAGCCCCGTCGTTGCCGTCGTCGGGAGAAGAGATTTCTTCCTTATTCGAAAATATGAGAAATGGGTAGCTGATTGCAATGCATGCAGGGCACACGCTTACTTGGCGCCGAATAAATTGAAAGAAAAATACAAGCCCGTTAATTGCCCGACCGACGATTATGTTGAGGGAATCCATCTGTAACCGCAAAAGCGTTTGTCCCCCCCTTCCCGGGGGGGGGGGCTTTACCTGTAGACCGTGCAATGCAGCGCTGTAATGAGGTAAAAAACACAAGCAGCCACAACTAGGCTCCGTAAGCGACAGTTTATTAAGGGCTGGTTACGGTAGCTGGCTACGCTCTGACGCAAGAGTTTTATGCAGCCCGTACCAGTCTAACGGAATTAAGTACGAGAACACCCGAAGCCTGAGTACAGTGACCTATCCCGTGCCTGCAATCACTAGCGACGATCCCGAACCCACTATGGCACCTCATGATACGACCAGCCAACTGGGCAGCCGGTAGACCGCAACTGTGCAGTCAACGTTGCACTTGGCTGTTCGTCGCCGTAGGTTCGACCTCTCATGCTCTCGAAGCGTAGAATCTCGCATCGACTACTGAACCTGCAGCCCCGAGCTCTGTCAGTCGACTCCCTTTTATTCTCTCTCATCTGAACTCCTGAACTCGCGAGCAGCTGATACTTCCTTGGACCCCACATTTGGCGTCCGTTCTCAATCTCAATCACACGCTTCCACCTGTAATTTATTAGATGGCTCCTGCGAAAGCTTGCCATCCTCTCGCTCTTGTTCTAATGAAGTACGTTAGTCAGTCCACTTCCTGACCGCTTTTAGTCTGTCCAAAGCCCCATGCTAGCATGAGAGATTTCGCTATCAGATTGCCCTCTGGCACCTCTGCCAATTAACTAATGTGTCTCGCAACCAGGTTTTGCTTCGCTAGATCCACCGGCTACGGGTTGCTCTAAGTGCCCTAGTCGAACTCGCTAAGGCAAGGTTTGTATCGCAGCTAACCTAAGAGATACCTGCTTGCACATCTGCTGCACCTACAAATGGAGTTGAAAAGCCGTAGCGGACCTGAATAAGGATTGTTTCTAGGTATATTCAAAAAAATAAAGTATAATAACAAGAGGTTATTGTAGTACCTTTTAAATAACATCTGCTGGAGAATAAAACAACGTTCAATGACACGTTTGGCTTCACGCTTAAATCAGCATGCACACGCTTGCACACAAGTATTACGCTTAGCCATACACACTCACGGCTACCGGCTAGTAAGACCCCTGGTTGGTATTATGCACCGAATAATGCACACATGGCAAGCACGCAAGCCGTACAAATGCAAGCCTGGCGAGCTCACTGAGGACAATGGAGACAGCTGACCTGAGCAGATGGATCTACAGCTGAGATTTCAATTATGAGAACAGGAGATGCTTGCATCTGGAAAACGCCAGCGATACTCAAGCATGTCGATTAGTGGTGCATTTGTATTTGTGTCATGAAGAATGATTACCAACCTTTTGATCAACATGTTAATTTAGGTACATATTTAAACTCCATGTGATGTCTCGCTTGTACGGTTACAAATGAAGGGCCTGTCTGGGCCAGTGTTAGCGATGGTCTGCTTGTCAATGTATTACTGCTGCCCAACCTTTGAGCTGCCATATGCCTATATGCAGACTTCAATTTTCAAACAGGATACCGTGTGCCCGTGCAAAATCTCCAGTACGCCCTAGTGTATGAAGTTGTAGCCATTAGTATCGTACACCATTTACAGGATAACATGTGTCCGTTAAAAATCTCCAGTACGCCCTAGTGCAATTACCACTTTAAAGATTCCTTTGTAGCGAAGGATAAATAAACAAATAGCATTATGGGCACACCGGCAGAGGTTCCAGTCACCCGAATACAGTCAAATTGATACTTCTATGACAAATTGCCGTGCAATGTATGGTATATCTATGCGATGTGACCGCCTCTCTCGTAGCTGAAATCTTGCTCGAACATTCTGCTGATAAAGTAGTAGCCATTAGTATCGTCCATCATTTTTCTTAATCTCCTAATCGCTCGCATCGCAGCACATCAGATAAAGCGTCGGCCTTTTAATACGATGCCATCCTTCTGATAAAAAATGGGAGCTAATCTTACACACCATTCTACTAAGGCCAATTCTAAGGTCATGCATCTATTAGGCCCTACGAACCAAGAAGCACACTGAAACACTCTCTATTCCACTACAAGCTGCTGCTTTTCCTGAGAAAGAAAAGTCTGGTATTGGCAAGGCAAGGGAATACGCCTGACGACGAATCAATGTGTAGCAACATGCAAGCCAGAAAAAAATATTGAAGTCTAGTCGATGCTTGATAGGAAGCCAGCGAGGCTCAAAAAGAAGCGGAGCGATGTGGTAACTAAGCCGTTGACAAATCAAAAAAGCTGCTAAATTCTTCATCCGTTGCAGATCATTTAGGGCACAGGTCAGAACCATTAATAAAGGAAATCGCTGTCAAAAAGCGTGAATCTATTTGACTGTGACAATCCTGTCTAAGCACACCCTGATCAACCTTGGGAATTGCAGACTGTGCTTGTCGAGTGCCAAGAGTGTTTCCCATAGGCCACAATACTTACACTAACGAACTTGTGCAGCTGAAACGCGAACACAAATGCATGACGTAGGGAGTGGATGTAACCAATAGCACATCGTAGGGAAAACTTGGCACGAGTACAGAAGAGCGATCCGATAGGACAAAAGTTGTTCCAAACTCGATCAGCCACGGCTGGCACTTCTTTAACATGCTTGGCTAATATATGGTGGTGGGATGGGTGTCGCGTAAATAAGAAAAGAAAAATGAAAGTGAACGGAGGTTTAACATTTCAAAGAATTTATTAAATCTGACATCAGCTTTGCCGGGGCTATAACAAAGATGTAGCGACATTTTTTTCTGTTGATCATTGAGATCAGTGATATTTAAAGGGTAACGAATGGAAATGCTTTGAGGCAGCAGTCCATGTCATAGGAAGAGGTAAGTCTATATCAAGTAGTCTCTGCTTAGGATTTCTGCTCAAGAAGTCAATCAGAAAACGAGTTTAGGCAAACATATCCTAGCATGACTTTAGAGCTGGAGGGTTGGCTCTGGCTGGCCAAGACAGGTCCGCAGGGCAGGCAGACTTGCTGAGCGACTGACTGCATACTAATACTGATAATAATAAAAATAAGACTTTCGTAAAGCACATTAAGAAAACTGACTTTATTTCTCGTCACTTTACATTTGCAATAAAGGAGCATGTAAATATGGTTGGTTTTAACGCGGGCAGGAAAAGCGAGCACAAAGACGAAACTAGGGAATGCTTTTAGCTTCTGCTTAAAATCGTCAAGTCAGGGGCAGTCAAGCACTGCACCCAACCGAAAACGGATGCAGCCGAGGCATGTAAAACCAAGTGCAAAAACTACAGAAGCTGGCCGTAAAAGACTCCGGGCAATCACTGCCACCAGTTCGAATGGATTTATTCGGCAAACTGCTACTGCACAACTCTGCTCCAGAAAGACCCTACTTGTTGAAAAGGCAGACAAAATATGTGCAATACTTTTACCCACAGACAACACTTGATTAATCGATAACGTGTATTTATTTTTCCCGAAATTGACTACAATAATAAACTTTTCAGATTGTCATAGCCGTTGTCTCCGCCGTTCACGACTGCAACACAAAAATTACAACGGCGATGAGGTGTCATGAAACTCTGCAGACGTGCAGCATGTATCGTTAGCGACAAATAGAAAAGATCACTTCAAATCCTACAAGCAAAATATCTTAACAGAGAACTTCACCAAATAAAGGGACGTACCGTACCTGCTGTGTCGAGAGGACTCAAGTCACTCGCAATCTTTCGACGATCGCGAGCCTAGGTGGCAGTCACTTTTTCATAAGACGACGAGTTCAAGGTGAGGCCGGAATGGTCGTTCACGTCAGTGTCGTCTTCATCAATCAGGTGGAGAAGGTATTCAAATCTGACGCACACATCCTCCTCGGCTGCATCGTCTCCGGATAAAGGAAAACTGCAAACGTCGAAAGGCCGACAGCTGTGCTTGGCACGGCGAGTTGCACGAAGGCTGGGCTGGCACGGAAAAGCGAAGCTTGCTTGACCTGTGCCGCCCCCTGCTGCTAGCACAAGGAAGACGTTGGACTGCAGACGCTGGCAAAGCTAAATCAGCCGCTACAGCCTGCAGACACATTTGGCTGAGTTTACTGAGGGTGCAGGACAAATCTATTGCTATTATTATTCTTATAATTATTATTATTTGCGATCAAGCGAGTAAGCATTTCAGATCGAAAAACGAGCGATTCGACTTGAAGAACAGCTAGAGCGAGAGCAGGCAAAGCCGCGCGGTGAGTCGAAGGCACAGCTTTACGGCCAATCGTTCAATAAGTCCGACTCTGACGAGGCAGGGAAGGAGACAGACAGGCAGGCAGAAGAGCCTGGATTTAGGAAGAAGAGCATTGCAGCCAGATGTCCAATCCAGCAATCCAACCATGTCTTGAAAATCTCGCCGTCACTTGGAAGCTGACTAGAAGGTGCTGGGTAATTGCATCTCGGAGAAACTTGGCAGACGCGGTTGTGGCATATGCGAGCCTACGTTTCATGCAAGAAACAGATGCTACTACTTGCCATTTGCAGTCACGTGCATTACTAATTGCCGTTACCCGGGGGAGGGGAGGAGAAAGGGAGGAAGGGGGCCTACCGACGTCGATACGGCAAGGAGTTGCTCAAAACTGCTAGCGTGCCTAGAGTACGCAGTGCCATCCGGACCTTCTGCCTGACCTGTCTCCACTTTACAAGCTAGGACATCCCGGCCGTTATGGTCGCTAGACCGTCGGACTGCACTAGTCAGCTGATTCATGAGGGCAAGCGACACGTTAAAGAGTTCTTCTAAAATGCTTGTGCCCTTACACAATTTCCGCACCCTGAGCCGCTCGCAGAGTCGACGACTCACACAAGCCCATAAGACCTAGCTTGGACTTGCACTTGCAAAGCTTGCCAGCCAGCAGCTGCAGCAGCAGCTGACGGCACCCTAGCAAAGACCTGCACAAACACTAGAATCTCATAATCATACAAAAGAGCAAATAATCACTAAAAAGTTTGAGGTAAAAAAAAGACTTGAGATTACAAGCGCATGCTGTAAAAATGGCCAGTTACGAATAATTCCTTAATACCCAAGGCCTTACGGTACTGCAGTGGCAGCATAAGCAGCAGGAAGTTGGGCATTGCTCCGTCTGCAATGGTGCTAAGCTGACATGCTGCAAACGTGGTTAAAGAAGCTGGCTAAGCATTCAAGCGTTGAACATTAAATGAAAGTAGCCGGCTATATGGACACTAGTTAATCTTGCAAGCAGCAGCACATATAATTTAGTGGCGTAGATGGAAAAAGCGGAACAATGTGGTGTCACACACATCAAGGCCAAGCATATACCACAAGGCAGGATTGGTAAAGAGAGGCAGTAAATGTTGAAAACGATGCCTGCAGCTACTTTTCTTTGCATACCGGGCGTAAAAAAAACTAGCACAATAGCTCGGTTAGCTTTACTAGCAAGTTCGTAAAAGGTCTTGGCTTAGAGACGATACAAATTTTGATTGCACAAAGAGTTAGCGAGACCGCTGATAAACCTTCCGGCACAGCTGCTCAACTGAGGCAGCTGCCCCGGTGAAGGTTGTGCCGGCATCGCGTGCGCAAACCATGAATTACTTTAGCTGAATCGAGTCGGCAGCCAAGCTCTTGCGGCCGTCAATGGAAGGTTGCACCATCGCCGGATATTCCAAGCATCGCCTCGATTCTGCCGCCATCTCCTCGCCACGGCAGCACCAGCCGACGGGAGCTTCGAGGCCACAGCCACTACTGGCGACCGCAGGCAGCAGGATGTGGTTTCGCTTCCAGTCGGAAAAGTGCTGCCAGTACCGTCGGGCTTCTGCGGTTGCGATGCTGGCCGCGCTGCTCACCGGCCGCCGGTCGCAAGGTGAGGCAGCCGTCGAGGCGGCGGCAGCGGTCTTCTTATGTAGTTCATGTGCTGGGGCGGTGGCGACGGCATTGGCATCGAATTTCACGCTGGCTGGCCGGACCAACTTAACTGCGACGGCGGCTTTGTCGGCAGCCACGAGCTCTGGCGGAGCGGCGGCAGCAGACGACAGCGGCGCTGAGGCGTCGTTGGATGAAGAGCTCTGGGAAGGCACGGGCGGCACGGCTCGGCCGCCCCGCGGAGCGGCAGGCAACGGCGGCCAATCGCAGCACAGAGAGGCCTGATCCGGCGGCCCAGGCAGGTGCATGTGCGGCATTGCCGCAGCTGTCGTCGTCAGCCATGGCGACCGCGACCAGCAGTGCATCTCAGCACAGCACGGGCTACAGTGCCGGCGCAGACGAACCGGCGACGTCATGCGGAAGTGCCGCCAGGCCGGCTTCGCCCCGTCAGAGGCCCATTGTGGTGGCAAAGGCAGCCACTCATCAAACCGCTGAGGCAAACCGTGTTTGTATGGCAGCCAGCATATCCGAGCCGGCCCGGTGGGGCCAATTCGCGTAGCACTAGCCGTAATCCGATGGTTGAGGCAGCCGTAGCTGCACACGCGCGACGCTAACCCCGACCAAGGCAGCCCCTGCAGCGAAGGCGCGGCGCCAGATGCTAGTTCCAAACCCCTGGCGCTGCCGTGCCGAGGTTTGAGCCACAGCTGCCACCACACGACCGGTAAATTAGCCTAGGGCTGTGCAGCATCCGACCACGAGAGCCGGTGGCAGCAGGCAGGTGCAAGCCACCGGAAGATGGTGGCTGCCTCGGCACGCCCACTCACGTGATACTGCAGCTGCTCGTGTGGCCGCTCAGAGTACAGGTCGCCGTCAGAGATAGAGTCGTTAGACTCGGCTGAGCCGGGAAGAGAACAGCTGGAACGGCAAGAGACAAAACAGCTCCCCAGCTAGACTGACTGGTCCGGCAGCTCTGCAAGACGGCCTCGATCAGATTTCATCAATGCAAGCAACATAATGCAAAGCAATATCGGTCGAACACCTAACGAGGGCAGGACAGGCAGAGCGATTGTCCAAACTCACTAAAAATTACAGGATTGGCTACGATGCAACCGCATAGAAGCCAATTGCATTTGAAAAGTCAATAATATCAAAAAGCATATAATGTTTATCAGGACACTTTGTTTAGGGTCTAAAGAGGACTAAATATCCTCCATACACTATAAATGTATTGTAAAGTAGCAAGTTACTCTTGGACCGATTGCCTCACTTTAAAAAGGTCAAAGGTGATTTAGCTAGCATCGCCTCAGGGAGTCGTGCGTCCGCCGACAAGAAAAGGTTGACACTGATATATAGAAGCCTCCTTCTATATAGTGACAGAAGAGCCATTGAGGCTATCACCACTGCTTGCAGTGGTCAATAAAGGATTAATGACTGCAGGACTCGAACCTATGATGTGGGTCGTGAACACTGAGCACGTTACTTCCTGGGCTAATACTAAAACTACAACTAAACGTTTGGAAAAACATTCACGGTATAGCATTCATCACTGGCAGTGAATACCGCACACATACTCATGCACAGGCATTCCCAGCTTGAGCTGAAACGTCGATCAGACGTGTCCAAGCAACCGACTATGACTTATCCTTTTCAGCAGTCCTGAGCTGCGACTTCCATGCTACTGACTACCTCAACTGCTCTCCTGACTCTGCTATGCTTCTCGCCTTCTCTTTGTTGTGTAAGATGAAGTCTGATGGCTACCCAATGAGTACCAAAAGCCGCTTAAGCTGTGAGTTCGCTACGCAAAACTCTCCTGCCTAACACCCAGTCTTGATGGCTTTGTGGACTTATAGACAGAGATACATTACATTTCATTATATTACGAAAGTAAGCAGCCACCTTCCCAGAACTTGTTTTGCCCGAACGCAACTCTGCCAAAAGCAGAGAATCCACCGGATCCGAGTGGAGCACGTGCACATCGGCACCAGCTTCACGACTTTCCTCGAGCCCCTCACGTGGTGATCGCGTGCACGTCGGCAGCAAAGTCGAACTGAGGTGCTGGCGAGCTCACGATCGGGAGGGAGCCTGCCTCCAACCCTCACTCCGAAGGTTCCGGTGGCAGTCCGACCTGGGCTACGGCCATGTGACGAGACCACAGTGACGGGAATCGATACGTTCTAGAACTTTCCATTCTGCATCAGTTGGAGGGCGTATTCGCAGCATCCGTGCACCTTGGCAGTGGCTGCCAATGCTCAGGCACAGCTAGAAAAGTCTGATTAAACTTGAGCTAAGCAGCTGGAACGCAAGTGTTGCTTCGGCACCACTGTTTCAGTCCCCCCCCCCCCCATGGACCGGGGTCCCTCTGCAAGTCACGACAGTGGACCCTCCTCGTAATTACTGGTAAAAACGAGAAGTGGGCTACATTTGGCAGCAGAGACGGTACTGGTACCAGCCGCCCGCCGGACCAAAAAAAGTGTTACTAACAGGCTGAACGCCGGCTCGTGGCCGAAGCCAAGCGGCCGAGCAGTCCCTGCACTTGTCACTGGCTACCAGTCAATTTGCCAGAGGCCGTCGTCAGATGATCTCCCACGGCCCGGCGAACCAGGCACCCCCGATCGGGGATTGAGAAAAGCTCTGTGGAAAGTACAGCTACATTTTTGACCGACTGGCTGGACAAAAGGGCCCCTCTGTCCGGCAAGGGTCTAGCGCCAACGACGATCCGCTCACTGTGTAATGCCGACTGAACGCCAGCGACCATCGAAGATCGACCCTGAGTGGCAGCTTGAACATTCGGCAAGACTGCTGTATGAACAGCGGGTCGCAGCACCTGGCATTCTATAGCAGCCCGGTCCAAGTTTGGCACAGCCAGATCTCCAGCGGTCAGTGCCAAGCAAAACAAGCAGTTAAATGGGCACGTACATTCGTCATGTGGCACCCGAGCCTCACGATTCGAGCAGCACTGCCAAAAATTAGCCATTAGGTGCGACGGATTCCGACACAAACCAAGCTTTTCTCGGAGGAATAAACAGCTACTGAAGTGCCTGGTCACAAAAGGAATGTCCGGCTGCCACCGAACTGCAGAATAATAATAATAATAATAATAATAATAATAATAATAACACATTTGACATAGCCACCTCGGAGAACTCAATCACTGTCTACGAACTTGACATTTGCGGCTAAGTAAGCACGATTGAATGATTAGTGGTAGCATGCTTAATAAACAAGAACAATGGTTATTCGGTAACCGCACTAGACTGCAGTTAGTTTACTATTCGGACACCGCAGGCAAGGGGTAAACCGCAATCAGCCTTGATGGATGGTGAAGTCGAATAATTACCAGAGCACGTAGTTATACCCGTCAATGCTCTTATATCGCTTTACGAAAGAGGCCGTTAAATCGGCTAATAATTTTTCTGCTGCCCAGATAGTGAGCGTGCGATTTCGAGCAATGGACTGATTTCTCAGAGCCAGTACGGTAGCAATCTGCTAACATTGCTATGTGTCGTCTAATTGTGGTTAGTCGATTAGTTTTAAGTTTACTTATGCTTATATCTGGTGCACTGAGGGTACTGCTGCAGAGCCTAACGAGGTGGTTACTGACACGAAGCATGTTCCTCGGTGGTTTTTCCCTTAACAATTCTGTTTTTGTCCTTTTAAGCGGTTGTGCGTTATTTTCTAGTGTGCTTTGCCTGCCAGTACATTACTGAATAAGTGATGCTGACCACTGGTCCACAGACACCCGGTGTTAGTACCTGGCTTACCTTTGCATGCTAGCCTTAGCATTATGATCTTTTGCTATTGCATTCTTTAGCCAAAGTAAAACGCCTTTTTTAAAGAGCCGAGACTAGGAAAAACGACTTCGTGATATCGTCTGCTACCGCTGCGGCCAAGTGTTTCTTTTGCAGGTGCCAAGCACCTGCTCGAGCAGCTGCTGTCAAGGGACCTTGAGCCTTGAGTAAACGAACTGTCCTAGCTGAGTACAATGAAACATACGGCGGCTGAAGACCGGTGAATGGCTCGACGACAGTAACACTGAAAGGAAGTGCAGCCTCAAAGCTTGGGTAGTCGCTAAGGTGGCTGGCGAAGCTGCGGCATCCAGGACCCGAGGCCGTGGCACCGGCTCGGAGTGCCATGAAGGCTTGGCGACAGCAGCAACCCGTCGTGTCAGGGACCAGCCATTAGTCAGACCGGCAGGGCAGCTAGTGGTGATGCTAGCTCGGATCACGATGGCGCTCAGACCTTTGTCGAGCTTTCCCCGATCGTCCAATCACCAATCAGCCAAGGCACGTGGCTGCCAAGCGGCTCCTCGAGCGATTGCTGTCACGAGACGATGCCCTGAGCAAAAATCGTGTCGTAATTGAGTACGATAAAAGGCTGCTGTCCACGTGAACGGCACGACGAGATTAGCTCGGAACGAAAGTGCAGCCTCGATGCCTGGGAGCTTGTTCAGATGGGCTATGAAGTGGCGACGTTAAGCACCCGATGACGTGGAGCCAGCACAGAGAGTCACGAAATCTTTGCAAAGGCAGCAACAGGACGTACTGTTGAAGCAGCCACTGTTGATACCAGTGGTGGTAGAAGAACCTGATCAGACATTTCACGAGCATCAGCCGCGATCGCCAAATCCCCGATGCCTAGGCACGTGGCTGGCTGATTTACAACTGCTCGGCCAATGGCACGAAGTCCTTGAGCGACCTGGGCCGCTAGAGACCTGGACTGTCGAAGTTCCTTCGTCCTTAAGGCAATGGAACGTGCCAAAAAGGCTGACAGGACCCACGGGGGTTTAAGTGTACTTCGACGAACGACCCGGGTTTCCAAAGGCAGCAAAAGTGCAATAAATGCTGGCAGGACTATGCGACCACTTCGGGTAGTGGCAACAGCAGCAGCCGAGGCTGCTGTTTCCTGATGGCTTTAGATATGATTGACGACGATATTATTGTCATGGCCGTGACATTTAAAATAAAACTGATAGCTTTACCATCGCTCTGTACACATCAACAGTAGCATAGTCGCTTACGAAATGCACCGTGTGCAGAGTATCAGCGGCTGCTAGACGGGTTTCTATTAGCCTAAGTAAAATGACTTTTCAAAAGAGCCAAGACCTCCCGTTAAAACGACTGCGAAATATCGTTTGCTACCGATACGGCTAAGTGATTATTCAGGGAGAGGGCCTAGCGCCTGCTCGTTAAGATGCTCTCAAGGGACCATGCCTTGAGTGAACACGGCGTCTTAGCTGAGTACGACGAAACGTACGGCCGCTGGACCCGTGAATGGCGCGACCAGAGTGGCACTGAAAGAAAGTGCAGCCTCGAGGCCTGGGAGCATTTTACATGGGCTACGAAGAGGCGACCTCAAGGACCCGACAAAGTGGCACCGGCACGTAGTCTCGAAATTTTGGCAACGACAGCAATCGGACATGCTGCTGAAGCAGCCACTGTTGATACCAGTGGTAGTCAATAACCTACTCAAATGTTTCACGAGCATCAGCTGCGATCGCAAAATTCCCGATGCCTAGGCACGCGGCTTCCTGACTATTGACCGCTCGAATAATCGCACAAAGTCTTTTAGCTACCTAGGCCGTTGGTTCACCCTACTCCGCTTCAGCGGCATATCGACAATCGATCACGTATTTGGCCTGTTGCGAGTCCCTGGGCTGTCAATGTTCCTTCGTCCTCCAGGGAATGGAACGTGCCGAAGACACTGACAATACTGACAGCAGTTTAATTGGAGTTCGACGGCCGACCCGGGGTTCCCAGAGACAGCAAAAGTACAAATATTGCCAGACGGACTACGTTGCGGCCACTTCAAATAGTGGCTGAAGAAAGGCTGCTTTTTCCTGCCAGCTTTGGCTATGATTGACGACGATATTATTGTCTTGGCAGTGACATTTAAAATGAAACTGATAGCTTTACCGTCGCTCTGTACACATCAACAGTAGAAGTGTAGTCGCTTACAAAACAGTACCGTGTGCATAGTATCACCGGCTGCTAGACGGGTTTCCATTAGCCCAAATAAATTGCCTTATTTAACGAGCCATGACTGCTCAGCTAAACGACTGCGCAATATCATTTGCTACAGCTGCGGCCAGGTGTTTCTATTCGAGGGGGCCTAGCGCCTGCTCGTTAAGATGCTCTCAAGGGACCATGCGATGACTGAAAACGGCGTCTTGCTGAGTATGACTAAACGTACGGCGGTTCGACCCGTGAATGGCGCGAGCAGAGTTGCACTGAGAGAAAGTGCAGCCTGGAAGCCTGGCAGCTAGTCCGGATGGGCTACGAAGAGGCGACCTCGTGTGAGCGAGGCACTGGCAACGGCACAGAGATCCGTGAAGGCTCAACGATGGCAGCACCGGCACGTACTGTTGGAGCAGCCACTGTCGATACCAGCGGTAGCAAGAAGACCTGCACTGAAAGGAAACGTGGCACCGAAAGGAATTGCAGCCTCGAAGCTTGTGAATTTGCTAAGGTGGCCTGCAAAGCTGCAACCACCAGCATCCGAGGCACCGGCTCGGAGAGCAAAGAGGGCCTGGCGATGGTAGCGACTAGTTAAGCCGGCAAGGCAAGTCGTGGTGATGCTAGCTAAGATCACGATCCACATAAGACCTTTGTCGAGGTTTTGCCGCGATCGCCGAATCACCTAAGCCAAGGGACATGGCTGCCAACGAGCTTCTCCAGAGGTTGCTCTCAAGAGACGATACCTAGAGTGAACAAGGCTTCCTAGTTGACTACTACATAACATATGGCGCTAAACCCGTGAATGGAGCGACTAGAGTGGCACTGAGAGAAAGTACAGCCTGGAAGCCTGGCAGCTAGTCCAAATGGGCTACGAAGAGGAGACCTCGTGTGAGCGAGGCAGTGGCAACAGCAAAGAGATCCGTGAAGGCTCAACGATGGCAGCAACAGCACTTGCTGTTGGAGCAGCCGCTGTCGATACCAGCGGTAGCAAGAAGACCTGCACTGAAAAGAAACGTGGCACTGAAAGGAACAAAGCCTCGAAGCTTGGCGATTCGCTGAGGTGGCCTGCAAAGCTGCGACCACCAGCACCCGAGGCACCGGCTCGGAGAGCGATGAAGGACTGGCGATGGTAGCGACTCGTTGAGACAGCAGGACAGATGGTGGTGATGCTAGCTCGGATCACGATCCAGATCAGACCGTTGTCGAGGTTTTGCCGCGATAGCGTGATTACCTCAGCCAAGGCACATTGCTGCCAACCTGCTTCTCGAGAGGTTGCTCTCAATAGACGATGCCTAGAGTGAACACGGCTTCCAAGTTAAGTACTACGTAACATATGGCGCTAAACCCGTGAATGGAGCGACTAGAGTGGCACTGAGAGGAATTGCAGCCTACAAGCCTAGCAGCTAGTACAGATGGGCTACGAAGTGGGAACCTCGTGTGAGCGAGGCAGTGGCAACGGCAAAGAGATCCGTGAAGGCTCTACGATGGCAGCAAATGCAGGTGCTGTTGGAGCAGCTGCTGTCGATACCAGCAGTAGCAAGAAGACCTGCACTGAAAGGAAACGTGGCACTGAAAGGAATTGCAGCCTCGAAGCAAAGGAATTCGCTAAGGTGGCCTGCGAAGGTGCTACCACCAGCAACCGTTGGACCGGCTCGAAGAGCCATGAAGGGATGGCAATGGTAGCAACTCGTTGAACCGGAAGGGCAGCTAGTAGTAATGCTAGCTCGGATCACGAACCAGATCAAAATTTTGTCGAAATTTTGCCGCGATAGTGAAATCACATCAGCCAAGGCACGTGGCTGCCAACCAGCTTCTCGAGAGGTTGCTCTCAAGAGACCATGTAAAGAGTGAACGCAGCTTCCTATTTGAGTACAAAAAAAAATGTGGCGGCTGGACCCGTGAATGGAGCGACCAGAGTGGCACTGAGAGAAAGTACAGCCTGAAAGCCTGGCAGCTAGTCCAGATGGACTACGAAGAGGAGACCTCGTGTGAGCGTGGCAGTGTCAACGGCACAGAGATCCGTGAAGGCTCAACGATAGCAGCACCAGCACGTGCCGTTGGAGCAGCCGCTGTCGATACCAGCAGTAGCAAGAAGACCGGCACTAAAAGGAAACCTGGCACTGAAAGGAATTGCAGCCTCGAAGCTTAGGAATTTGCTGAGGTGGCCTGCGAAGCTGCGACCACCAGCACCCGAGGCACCAGATCGGAGAGCAATGAAGGCCTTGCGATGGTAGCAACTCGTTGAGACGGCAGGGCTGGTGGTGGTGATGCTAGCTCGGATCACGATCCAGATCAGACCTTTGTCGAGGTTTTGCCGCGATAGCCTAATCACCTAAGCCAAGGCACATGGCTGCCAACGAGCTTCTCGAGAGGTTGCTCTCAAGAGACGATTCCTATAGTGAACACGGCTTCCTAGTTAAGTACTACGAAAGTTATGGCATATAGACCCGCGAATGGAGCGACCAGAGTGGCACTGAGAGAGAGAGTGCAGCCTGGAAGCCTGGCAGCTAGTCCAAATAGGCTACGAAGAGGGGACCTCGCGTGAGGGAGGCTGAGGACACGGCACAAAGATCCGTGAAGAATCAACGATGGCAGCAACAGTACGTGCTGTTGAGCAGCCGCTGTCGATACCAGCGAAAGCAAGAAGACCTGCACTGAAACAAAACGAGGCACTGAAAAGAATTGCAGCCTCGAAGCTTAGGAATTTGCTGAGGTGGCCTGCGAAGCTGCGACCACCAGCACCCGAGGCACCGGCTCGGGTGGCCATGAAGGCCTGGCGATGGTAGCGACTCGTTGAGACAGCAGGGCTGGTGGTGGTGATGCTAGCTCGGATCACGATCCAGATTAGACCTTTGACGAGGTTTTGCCGCGATAGCCTAATCACCTCAGCCAAGGCACATTGCTGCCAACCAGCTACTCGAGAGGTTGCTCTAAATATACGATGCTTTGAGTGAACACGGCTTCTTAGTTAAGTACTACGAAACACATGGCGCTGGACCCGTCAATGGAGTGACCAGAGTGGCACTGAGAGTAAGTGCAGCCTGGAAGCCTGGCAGCTAGTCCAGATGGGCTACGAAGAGGCGACCTCGCGTGATCTAGGCTGAGGACACGGCACAGAGATCCGTGAAGGCTAAACGATGGCAGCAACAGCACGTGCTGTTGGAGGAGCCGCTGTCAATACCAGCGGTAGCAAGAAGACCTTTACTGAAAGGAAACCTGGACTGAAAGGAATTGCAGCCTAGAAGCTTGGGAATTTGCTGAGGTGGCCTGCAAAGCTGCGACCACCAGCACGCGAGGCACCGGCTCGGAGAGATATGAAGGCCTGGCGATAGTAGTGGCTCGTTAAGACGGCAGGGCAGGTAATGGTGATGCTAGCTCGGATCACGATCCACATCAGACCTTTGTCGAGGTTTGCCACAATAGCCTAATCACCTCAGCCAAGGCACGTAGCTGCCAACCAGCTTCTCGAAAGAGTGCCCTCAGAATACGATGCCCAGAGTGAACACGGCTTCCTAGTTGAGTACTATGAAACATATGGCAGCTAGACCCGTGAATGGAGCGACTAGAGTGGCACTGAGCAAAAGCGATGCCTGGAATCCTAGCAGCTAGTCCAGATGGGCTACGAAGAGGCGACCACATAAGAGCGAGGCGGTGGCATCGGCACAGAGATACGTAAAGGCTCAACGATGGCAACGACAGCACATGCTGTTGGAGCAGCCGCTGTGGATACCAGCGGTAGCAAAGACACCGGCACTGAAAAGAAGCCTGGCACTGAAAGGAATTGCTGCCTCGAATCTTGGGAATTTGCTGAGATGGCCTGCGAAGCTGCGACCACCAGCACCCGAGGCACCGGCTCGGAGAGCAATGAAGGCCTGGCGATGTAAGCGACTCGTTGAGACCGCAGGGCTGGTGGTGGTGATGCTAGCTCGGATCACGATCAAGATCACACCTTTGACGAGGTTTTGCCGTGATAGCCTAATCGCCTAAGCCAAGGCACATGGCTGCCAACGAGCTTCTCGAGAGGTTGCTCTCAAGAGACGATTCCTATAGTGAACACGGCTTCCTAGTTGAGTACTACGACTCTTATGGCATCTGGTCGCGCGAATGGAGCGACCAGAGTGGCACTGAGAGAGAGTGCAGCCTGGAAGCCTGGCAGCTAGTCCAAATAGACTACGAAGAGGCGACCTCGCGTGAGCGAGGCTGAGGACAAGGCACAAAGATCCGTGAAGAATCAACGATGGCAGCAACAGCACGTGCTGTTGGAGAACCCGCTGTCGATACCAGCGATAGCAAGAAGACCTGCACTTAAAGGAAACGTGGCACTGAAAGGAATTGCAGCCTCAAAGCTTAGGAATTTGCTGAGGTGGCCTGCGAAGCTGCGACCACCAGCACCCGAGGCACCGGCTCGGAGAGCCATGAAGGCCTGGCGATGGTAGCGACTCGTTGAGACAGCAGGGCTGGTGGTGGTGATGCTAGCTAAGATCACGATCCAGATTAGACCTTTGTCGGGGTTTTGCTGCGATAGCCTAATCACCTCAGCCAAGGCACATTGCTGCCAACCAGCTTCTCGAGAGGTTGCTCTCAATAGACGATGCCAAGAGTGAACACGGCTTCCTAGTTAAGTACTACGAAACATATGGCGCTAAACCCGTGAATGAAGCGACTAGGGTGGCACTGAGAGAAAGTACAGCCTGGAAGCCTGGCAGCTAGTCCAAATGGGCTACGAAGAGGAGACCTCGTGTGAGCGAGGCAGTGGCAATAGCAAAGAGATCTGTGAAGGCTCAACGATGGCAGCAACAGCACGTGCTATTGGAGCAGCCGCTGTCGATACCAGCGGTAGCAAGAAAACCTGCACTGAAAAGAAACGTGGCACTGAAAGGAACACAGCCTCGAAGCTTGGTAATTCGCTGAGGTGGCCTGCGAAGCTGCGACCACCAGCACTCGAGGCACCGGCTCGGAGAGCGATGAAGGACTGGCGATGGTAGCGACTCGTTGAGACAGCAGGTCAGGTGGTGGTGATGCTAGCTCGGATCACGATCCAGATCAGACCTTTGTCGAGGTTTTGCAGCGATAGCGTGATTACCTCAGCCAAGGCACATTGCTGCCAACCTTCTTCTCGAGAGGTTGTTTTCAATAGACTATGCCTAGAGTGAACACGGCTTCCAAGTTGGGTACAACGTAACATATGGCGCTTAACCCGTGAATGAAGCGACTAGAGGGGCAATGAGAGGAATTGCAGCCCGGAAGCCTAGCAGCTAGTTCAGATGGGCTACGAAGTGGGAACCTCGTGTGAGCGAGGCAGTGGCAACGGCAAAGAGATTCGTGAAGGCTCAACGATGGCAGCAACAGGACGTGCTGTTGGAGCAGGCACTGTCGATACCAGCAATAGCAAGAAGACCTGCACTGAAAGGAAACGTGGCACTGAAAGGAATTGCAGCCTCGAAGCTTAGGAATTCGCTGAGGTGGCGTGCAAAGCTGCTACCACCAGCAACCGTTGGACCGGCTCGGGGAGCCATGAAGGCCTGGCGATGTTTGTCGAGGTCTTGCCGCGATAGTGAAATCACATCAGCCAAGGCTCGTGGCTGCCAACCAGCTTCTCGAGAGGTTGCTCTCAAGAGACCATGTAAAGAGTTAACACAGCTTCCTAGTTGAGTACAAAAAAATATGGCGGCTGGACCCGTGAATGGAGCGACCAGAGTGGCACTGAGAGAAAGTACAGCCTGGAAGCCTGGCAGCTAGTCCAGATGGGCTACGAAGAGGAGACCTCGTGTGAGCGAGGCAGTAACAACGGCACAGAGATCCATGAAGGCTCAGCGATGGCAGCAACAGCACGTGCTGTTGGAGCAGCCGCTGTCGATAACAGCGGTAGCAAGAAGACCGGCACTAAAAGGAAACCTTGCACTGAAAGGAATCGCAGCCTCGAAGCTTAGGAATTCGCTGAGGTGGCCTGCGAAGCTGCGACCACCAGCACCCGAGGCACCGGCTCGGAGAGCAATAAAGGCCTGGCGATGGTAGCGACTCGTTGAGACAGCAGGGCTGGTGGTGGTGATGCTAGCTCGGATCACGATCCAGATTAGACCTTTGTCGAGGTTTTGCCGCGATAGCCTAATCACCTCAGCCAAGGCACATTGCTGCCAACCAGCTACTCGAGAGGTTGCTCTAAATATACGATGCTTTGAGTGAACACGGCTTCTTAGTTAAGTACTACGAAACATATGGCGCTGGACCCGTGAATGGAGCGACCACAGTGGCACTGAGAGTAAGTGCAGCCTGGAAGCCTGGCAGCTAGTCCAGATGGGCTACGAAGAGGCGACCTCGCGGGAGCAAGGCTGAGGACACGGCACAGAGATCCGTGAAGGCTCAACGATGGCAGCAACAGCACGTGCTGTTGCAGCAGCCGCTGTCGATTCCAGCGGTAGCAAGAAGACCTGCACTGAAAATAAACGTGGCAAAAAAAGGAGTCGCAGCCTCGAAGCTGAGGAATTTGCTGAGGTGGCCTGCAAAGCTGCGACCACCAGCACCCGATGCACCGGATCGGAGAGCAATGAAGGCCTGGCGATGGTAGCGACTCGCTGAGCAGGCAGGGCAGCTAGTAGTGATTCTTGTTCGGACCACGATATAGATCAGACGTTTGTCGAGGTTTTGCTGCGATAGTCAAATCACCTCAGCCAAAGCACGTGGCTGCCAACCAGCTTCTCGAGAGGTTCCTCTCAAGAGACCGTGTATAGAGTGAATACAGCTTCCTAGTTGAGTACAAAAAAAATATGGTGGCTGGACCCGTGAATAGAGCGACCAGAGTGGCACTAAGAGAAAGTGCAGCCTGGAAGCCTGGCAGCTAGTCTAGATGGCCTACGAAGAGGCGACCTCGTGTGAGCGAGGCAGTGTCAACGGCACAGAGATCCGTGAAGGCTCAACGATGGCAGCACCAGCACGTGCTGTTGGAGCAGCCGCTGTCGATACCAGCGGTAGAAAGAAGACCGGCACTGCAAGGAAACCTGGCATTGAAAGGAACACAGCCTCTTAGCCTGGCAATTCGCTGAGGTGGCCTGCGAAGCTGCGACCACCAGCACCCGAGGCACCGGCTCGGAGAGCAATGAAGACCTGGCGATCGTAGCGACTCGTTGAGACAGCAGGGCAGTTGGTGGTGATGCTAGCTCGGATCACGATCCAGATTAGACCTTTGCCGAGGTTTTGCTTAATCACCTCAGACAAGGCACATTGCTGCCAACCAGCTTCTCGAGAGGTTGCTCTCAATAGACGAAACCCAGACTGAACACGGCTTCCTAGTTAAGTACTACGAAACATATGGCGCTAAACCCGTGAATGGAGCGACTAGAGTGGCACTGAGAGGAAGTGCAGCCTGGAAGCCAAGCAGCTAGTTCAGATGGGCTACGAAGTGGGAACCTCGTGTGAGCGAGGCAGTGGCAACGGCAAAGAGATCCGTTAAGGCTCAACGATGGCAGCAACAGCACGTGCCGTTGGAGCAGCCGCTGTCGATATCAGCGGTGGCAAGAAGACCTGCACTGAAAGGAAACGTGGCGCTGAAAAGAATTGCAGCCTCGAAGCTTAGGAATTCGCTGAGGTGGCCTGCGAAGCTCCGACCACCAGCAACGGTTGGACCGGCTCGAAGAGCCATGAAGGCCTGGCGATGGTAGCGACTCGTTAAGCCGGCAGGGCAGCTAGTGGTAATGCTAGCTCGGATCACAAACCAGAACAGAATTTTGTCGAGGTTTTGCCGCGATAGTGAACTCCCATCAGCCAAGGCACGTGGCTGCCAACCAGCTTCTCTAGAGGTTGCTTTCAAGAGACCATGTAAAGAGTTACCACAGCTTCCTAGTTGAGTACAAAAAAATATGGCGGCTGGAACCGTGAATAGAGCGACCAGAGTGGCACTGAGAGAAAGTACAGCCTGGAAGCCTGGCAGCTAGTCCAGATGGGCTACGAAGAGGAGACCTCGTGTGAGCAAGGCAGTGTCAACGGCACAGAGATCCATGAAGGCTCAACAATCGCAGCCACAGCACGTGCTGTTGGAGCAGCCGCTGTCGATAACAGCGGTAGCAAGAAGACCGGCACTAAAAGGAAACCTGGCACTGAAAGGAATTGCAGCCCAGAAGCTTGGGAATTTGCTGAGGTGGCCTGCAAAGCTGCAACCACCACCACGCGAGGCACCGGCTCGGAGAGATATGAAGGCCTGGCGATAGTAGTGGCTCGTTAAGACGGCAGGGCAGGTAATGGTGATGCTAGCTCGGATCACGATCCAGATCAGACCTTTGTCGAGGTTTGCCACAATAGCCTAATCACCTCAGCCAAGGCACGTAGCTGCCAACCAGCTTCTCGAAAGAGTGCTCTCAGAATACGATGCCCAGAGTGAACACGGCTTCCTAGTTGAGTACTACGAAACATATGGCCGCTAGACCCGTGAATGGAGCGACTAGAGTGGCACTGAGCAAAAGCGATGCCTGGAATCCTAGCAGCTAGTCCAGATGGGCTACGAAGAGGCGACCTCATAAGAGCGAGGCGGTGGCATCGGCACAGAGATACGTAAAGGCTCAACGATGGCAACGACAGCACATGCTGTTGGAGCAGCTGCTGGGGATACCAGCGGTAGCAAAGACACCGGCACTGACAAGAAACCTGGCACTGAAAGGAATTGCTGCCTCGAATCTTGGGAATTTGCTGAGATGGCCTGCGAAGCTGCGACCACCAGCACCCGAGGCACCGGCTCGGAGAGCAATGAAGGCCTGGCGATGTAAGCGACTCGTTGAGACCGCAGGGCTGGTGGTGGTGATGCTAGCTCGGATCACGATCCAGATCAGACCTTTGTCGAGGTTTTGCCGCGATAGCCTAATCACCTAAGCCAAGGCACATGGCTGCCAACGAGCTTCTCGAGAGGTTGCTCTCAAGAGACGATTCCTATAGTGAACACGGCTTCTCAGTTAAGTACTACGAAACATATGGCGCTGGACCCGTGAATGGAGCGACCAGAGTGGCACTGAGAGTACGTGCAGCCTGGAAGCCTGGCAGCTAGTCCAGATGGCTACGAAGAGGCGACCTCGCGTGAGCAAGGCTGAGGACACGGCACACAGATCCGTGAAGGCTCAACAATGGCAGCAACAGCACGTGCTGTTGCAGCAGCCGCTGTCGATACCAGCGGTAGCAAGAAGACCTGCACTAAAAGAAAACGTGGCACGGAAAGGAATTGCAGGCTCGAAGCTTAGGAATTTGCTGAGGTGGCCTGCGAAGCTGCGATCACCAGCACCCGAGGCACCGGCTCGGAGAGCCATAAAGGCCTGGCGATGGTAACGACTCGTTGAGACAGCAGGGCTGGTGGTGGTGATGCTAGCTCGGATCACGATCCAGATTAGACCTTTGTCGAGGTTTTTCCGCGATAGCCTAATCACCTCAGCCAAGGCACATTGCTGCCAACCAGCTACTCGAGAGGTCGCTCTAAATATACGATGCTTTGAGTGAACACGGCTTCTTTGTTAAGTACTACGAAACATATGGCGCTGGACCCGTGAATGGAGCGACCTCAGTGGCACTGAGAGTAAGTGCAGCCTGGAAGCCTGGCAGCTAGTCTAGATGGCCTACGAAGAGGCGACCTCGTGTTAGCGAGGCAGTGTCAACGGCACAGAGATCCGTGAAGGCTCAACGATGGCAGCAACAGCACGTGCTGTTGCAGCAGCCGCTGTCGATACCAGCGGTAGCAAGAAGACCTGCACTGAAAATAAACGTGGCACTGAAAGGAGATGCAGCCTCGAAGCTTAGGAATTTGCTGAGGTGGCCTGCAAAGCTGCGACCACCAGCACCCGAGGCACCGGATCCGAGAGCAATGAAGGCCTGGCGATGGTAGCGACTCGCTGAGCCGGCAGGGCAGCTAGTAGTGATGCTAGCTCGGATCACGATATAGATCAGACGTTTGTCGAGGTTTTGCTGCGATAGTCAAATCACATCAGCCAAAGCACGTGGCTGCCAACCAGCTTCTCGAGAGGTTGGTCTCGAGAGACAAAGTATAGAGTGAACACAGCATCCTAGTTGAGTACAAAAAAATATGGTGGCTGGACCCGTGAATAGAGCGACCAGAGTGGCACTAAGAGAAAGTGCAGCCTGGAAGCCAGGCAGCTAGTCTAGATGGGCTACGAAGAGGCGACCTCGTGTGAGCGAGGCAGTGTCAACGGCACAGAGATCCGTGAAGGCTCAACGATGGAAGCACCAGCACGTGCTGTTGGAGCAGCCGCTGTCGATACCAGCGGTAGAAAGAAGACCGGCACTGCAAGGAAACGTGGCATTGAAAGGAACACAGCCTCTTAGCTTGGCAATTCGCTGAGGTGGCCTGCGAAGCTGCGACCACCGGCACCCGAGGCACCGGCTCGGAGAGCAATGAAGACCTGGCGATGGTAGCGACTCGTTGAGACAGCAGGGCAGGTGGTGGTGATGCTAGCTCGGATCACGATCCAGATCAGACCTTTGCCGAGGTTTTGCTGCGATAGCGTAATCACCTCAGACAAGGCACATTGCTGCCAACCAGCTTCTCGAGAGGTTGCTCTCAATAGACGATGCCCAGACTAAACAACGCTTCCTAGTTAAGTACTACGAAACATATGGCGCTAAACCCGTGAATGGAGCGACTAGAGTGGCACTGAGAGGAAGTGCAGCCTGGAAGCCTAGCAGCTAGTTCAGATGGGCTACGAAGTGGGAACCTCGTGTGAGCGAGGCAGTGGCAACGGCAAAGAGATCCGTTAAGGCTCAACGATGGCAGCAACAGCACGTGGCGTTGGAGCAGCCGCTGTCGATACCAGCGGTGGCAAGAAGTCCTGCACTGAAAGGAAACGTGACGCTGAAAAAAATTGCAGCCTCGAAGCTTGGGAATTCGCTGAGGTGGCCTGCGAAGCTCCGACCACCAGCAACCGTTGGACCGGCTCGGAGAGCCATGAAGGCCTGGCGATGGTAACGACTCGTTCAGCCGGCAGGGCAGCTAGTGGTAATGCTAGCTCGGATCACGAACCAGATCAGAATTTTGTCGAAATTTTGCCGCGATAGTGAACTCACATCAGCCAAGGCACGTGGCTGCCAACCAGCTTCTCGAGAGGTTGCTCTCAAGAGACCATGTAAAGAGTTAACACAGCTTCCTAGTTGAGTACAAAAAAAAATTGGCGGCTGGACCCGTGAATGGAGCGACCAGAGTGGCACTGAGAGAAAGTACAGCCTGGAAGCCTGGCAGCTAGTCCAGATGGGCTACGAAGAGGAGACCTCGTGTGAGCGAGGCAGTGTCAACGGCACAGATATCCATGAAGGCTCAACGATGGCAGCAACAGCACGGGCTGTTGCAGCAGCCGCTGTCGATAACAGCGGTAGCAAGAAGACCGGCACTAAAAGGAAACCTTGCACTGAAAGGAATCGCAGCCTCGAAGCTTAGGAATTCGCTGAGGTGGCCTGCGAAGCTGCGACCACCAGCACCCGAGGCACCGGATCGGAGAGCAATGAAGGCCTGGCGATGGTAGCAACTCGTTGAGACGGCAGGACTCTTGGTGGTGATGCTAGCTCGGATCACGATCCATATTAGACCTGTGTCGAGGTTTTGCTGCGATAGCCAAATCACCTCAGCCAAGGCACATGGCAGCCAACGAGCTTCTCGACAGGTTGCTCTCAAGAGACGATTCCTATAGTGAACACGGCTTCTCAGTTAAGTACTACGAAACAAATGGCTCTGGACCCGTGAATGGAGCGACCAGAGTGGCACTGAGAGTACGTGAAGCCTGGAAGCCTGGCAGCTAGTCCAGATGGCTACGAAGAGGCGACCTCGCGTGAGCAAGGCTGAAGACACGGCACAGAGATCCGTGAAGGCTCAACGATGGCAGCAACAGCACGTGCTATTGGAGCAGCCACTGTCGATACCAGCGGTAGCAAGAAGACCTGCACTAAAAGAAAACGTGGCACGGAAAGGAATTGCAGGCTCGAAGCTTAGGAATTTGCTAAGGTGGCCTGCGAAGCTGCGATCACCAGCACCCGAGGCACAGGCTCGGAGAGCCATAAAGTCCTGGCGATGGTAACGACTCGTTGAGACAGCAGGGATGGTGGTGGTGATGCTAGCTCGGATCACGATCCAGATTAGACCTTTGTCGAGGATTTGCCGCGATAGCCTAATCACCTCAGCCAAGGCACATTGCTGCCAACCAGCTACTTGAGAGGTTGCTCTATATATACGATGCTTTGAGTGAACACGGCTTCTTTGTTAAGTACTACGAAACATATGGCGCTGGACCCGTGAATGGAGCGACCACAGTGGCACTGAGAGTAAGTGCAGCCTGGAAGCCTGGCAGCTAGACCAGATGGACTACGAAGAGGCGACCTCGCGGGAGCAAGGCTGAGGACACGGCACAGAGATCCGTGAAGGCTCAACGATGGCAGCAACAGCACGTGCTGTTGGAGCAGCCGCTGTCGATACCAGCGGTAGCAAGAAGACCTGCACTAAAAATAAACGTGGCACTGAAAGGAATCGCAGCCTCGAAGCTTAGGAATTTGCTGAGGTGGCCTGCAAAGCTGCGACCACCAGCACCCGAGGCACCGGATTGGAGAGCAATGAAGGCCTGGCGATGGTAGCGACTCGCTGAGCCGGCAGGGCAGCTAGTAGTGATGCTTGCTCGGACCACGATATAGATCAGACGTTTATCGAGGTTTTGCTGCGATAGTCAAATCACCTCAGCCAAAGCACGTGGCTGCCAACCAGCTTCTCGAGAGGTTGCTCTCAAGAGACAATGTATAGAGTGAACACAGCTTCCTAGTTGAGTACAAAAAAAATATGGTGGCTGGACCCGTGAATAGAGCGACCAGAGTGGCACTAAGAGAAAGTGCAGCCTAAAAGCCTGGCAGCTAGTCTAGATGGGCTACGAAGAGGCGACCTCGTGTGAGCGAGGCAGTGTCAACGGCACAGAGATCCGTGAAGGCTCAACGATGGCAGCACCAGCACGTGCTGTTGGAGCAGCCGCTGTCGATACCAGCGGTAGAAAGAAGACCGGCACTGCAAGGAAACCTGGCATTGAAAGGAACACAGCCTCTTAGCTTGGCAATTCGCTAAGGTGGCCTGCGAAGCTGCGACCACCAGCACCCGAGGTACCGGCTCGGAGAGCAATGAAGACCTGGCGATGGTAGCGACTAGGTGGTGGTGATGCTAGCTCGGATCACGATCCAGATCAGACCTTTGCCGATGTTTTGCCGCGATAGCGTAATCACATCAGACAAGGCACATTGCTGCCAACCAGCTTCTCGAGAGGTTGCTCTTAATAGACGATGCCCAGACTGAACACGGCTTCCTAGTTAAGTATTACGAAACATATGGCGCTAAACCCGTGAATGGAGCGACTAGAGTGGCACTGAGAGGAAGTGCAGCCTGGAAGCCTAGCAGCTAGTTCAGATGGGCTACGAAGTGGGAACCTCGTGTGAGCGAGGCAGTGGCAACGGCAAAGAGATCCGTTAAGGCTCAACGATGGCAGCAACAGCACGTGCCGTTGGAGCAGCTGCTGTCGATACCAGCGGTGGCAAGAAGACCTGCACTGAAAGAAAACCTGGCACTGAAAGGAATTGCAGCCTAGAAGCTTGGGAATTTGCTGAGGTGGCCTGCAAAGCTGCGATCACCAGCACGCAAGGCACCGGCTCGGAGAGATATGAAGGCCTGGCGATAGTAGTGGCTCGTTAAGACGGCAGGGCAGGTAATGGTGATGCTAGCTCGGATCACGATCCAGATCAGACCTTTGTCGAGGTTTGCCACGATAGCCTAATCACCTCAGCCAAGGCATGTAGCTGCCAACCAGCTTCTCGAAAGAGTGCTCTCAGAATACGATGCCCAGAGTGAACACGGCTGCCTAGTTGAGCACTACGAAACATATGGCCGCTCGACCCATGAATGGAGCGACTAGAGTGGAGCTGAGCAAAAGCGATGCCTGGAATCCTAGCAGCTAGTCCAGATGGGCTACGAAGAGGCGACCTCATGAGAGCGAGGCGGTGGCATCGGCACAGAGATACGTAAAGGCTCAACGATGGCAACGACAGCATATGCTGTTGGAGCAGCCGCTGTGGATACCAGCGGTAGCAAAGACACCGGCACTGAAAAGAAACCTGGCACTGAAAGGAATTGCTGCCTCGAATCTTAAGAATTTGCTGAGATGGCCTGCGAAGCTGCGACCACCAGCACCCGAGGCACCGGCTCGGAGAGCAATGAAGGCCTGGCGATGTAAGCGACTCGTTGAGACGGCAGGTCTGGTGGTGGTGATGCTAGCTCGGATCACGATCCAGATCAGACCTGTGTCGAGGTTTTGCTGCGATAGCCTAATCACCTCAGCCAAGGCACATGGCTGCCAACGAGCTTCTCGAGAGGTTGCTCTCAAAAGACGATTCCTATAGTGAACACGGCTTCTCAGTTAAGTACTACGAAACATATGGCGCTAGACCCGTGAATGGGGCGACCAAAGTGGCACTGAGAGTACGTGCAGCCTTGAAGCCTGGCAGCTAGTCCAGATGGCTACGAAGAGGCGACCTTGCGTGAGCAAGGCTGAGGACACGGCACACAGATCCGTGAAGGCTCAACAATAGCAGCAACAGCACGTGCTGTTGGAGCAGCCACTGTTGATACCAGCGGTAGCAAGAAGACCTGCACTAAAAGGATACGTGGCACTGAAAGGAATTGCAGGCTCGAAGCTTAGGAATTTGCTGAGGTGGCCTGCGAAGCTGCGACCACCAGCACCCGAGGCACCTGCTCGGAGAGCCATGAAGGCCTTTCGATGGTAGCGACTCGTTGAGACAGCAGGGCTGGTGGTGGTGATACTTGCTCGGATCACGATCTAGATCAGACCTTTGTCGAGGTTTTGCTGCGATAGTCACATCACCTCAGCCAAGGCACGTCGCTGCCAACCAGCTTCTCGAGAGGTTGCTCTCAAGAGACAATGTATAGAGTGAACACAGCTTCCTAGTTGAGTACCAAAAAAATATGGCGGCTGGACCCGTGAATAGAGCGACCAGAGTGGCACTAAGAGAAAGTGCAGCCTGGAAGCCTGGCAGCTAGTCCAGATGGGCTACGAAGAGGCGACCTCGTGTGAGCGAGGCAGTGTCAACGGCACAGAGATCCGTGAAGGCTCAACGATGGCAGCAACAGCACGTGCTGTTGCAGCAGCCGCTGTCGATACCAGCGGTAGCAAGAAGACCTGCACTGAAAATAAACGTGGCACTGAAAGGAGATGCAGCCTCGAAGCTTAGGAATTTGCTGAGGTGGCCTGCAAAGCTGCGACCACTAGCACTCGAGGCACCGTATCCGAGAGCAATGAAGGCCTGGCGATTGTAGCGACTCGCTGAGCCGGCAGGGCAGCTAGTAGTGATGCTAGCTCGGATCACGATATAGATCAGACGTTTGTCGAGGTTTTGCTGCGATAGTCAAATCACCTCAGCCAAAGCACGTGGCTGCCAACCAGCTTCTCGAGAGGTTGCTCTCAATAGACGATGCCCAGACTAAACCCGGCTTCCTAGTTAAGTACTACGAAACATATGGCGCTAAACCCGTGAATGGAGCGACTAGAGTGGCACTGAGAGGAAGTGCAGCCTGAAAGCCTAGCAGCTAGTTCAGATGGGCTACGAAGTGGGAACCTCGTGTGAGCGAGGCAGTGGCAACGGCAAAGAGATCCGTTAAGGCTCAACGATGGCAGCGACAGCACGTGCTGTTGGAGCAGCCACTGTCAATACCAGCGGAAGCAAGAAGACCTGCACTAAAAGAAAACGTGGCACGGAAAGGAATTGCAGGCTCGAAGCTTAGGAATTTGCTGAGGTGGCCTGGGAAGCTGCGATCACCAGCACCCGAGGCACCGGCTCGGAGAGCCATGAAGGCCTGGCGATGGTAGCGACTCGTTGAGACAGCAGGGCTGGTGGTGGTGATGCTAGCTCGGATCACGATCCAGATTAGACCTTTGTCGAGGTTTTGCCGCGATAGCTTAATCACCTCAGCCAAGGCTACTCGAGAGGTTGCTCTAAATATACGATGCTTTGAGTGAACACGGCTTCTTAGTTAAGTACTACGAAACATATGGTGCTGGACCCGTGAATGGAGCGACCACAGTGGCACTGAGAGTAAGTGCAGCCTGGAAGCCTGGCAGCTAGTCCAGATGGGCTACGAAGAGGCGACCTCGCGGGAGCAAGGCTGAGGACACGGCACAGAGATCCGTGAAGGCTCAACGATGGCAGCAACAGCACGTGCCGTTGGAGCAGCCGCTGTCGATACCAGCGGTGGCAAGAAGACCTGCACTGAAAGGAAACCTGGCACTGAAAGGAATTGCAGCCCAGAAGCTTGGGAATTTGCTGAGGTGGCCTGCAAAGCTGCGATCACCAGCACGCGAGGCACCGGCTCGGAGAGATATGAAGGCCTGGCGATAGTAGGGGCTCGTTAAGACGGCAGGGCAGGTAATGGTGATGCTAGCTCGGATCACGATCCAGATCAGACCTTTGTCGAGGTTTGCCACAATAGCCTAATCACCTCAGCCAAGGCATGTAGCTGCCAACCAGCTTCTCGAAAGAGTGCTCTCAGAATACGATGCCCAGAGTGAACACGGCTTCCTAGTTGAGTACTACGAAACATATGGCCGCTAGACCCGTGAATGGAGCGACTAGAGTGGCACTGAGCAAAAGCGATGCCTGGAATCCTAGCAGCTAGTCCAGATGGGCTACGAAGAGGCGACCTCATGAGAGCGAGGCGGTGGCATCGGCACAGAGATACGTAAAGGCTCAACGATGGCAACGACAGCACATGCTGTTGGAGCAGCGGCTGTGGATACCAGCGGTAGCAAAGACACCGGCACTGAAAAAAGAAACCTGGCACTGAAAGGAATTGCTGCCTCGAATCTTGGGAATTTGCTGAGATGGCCTGCGAAGCTGCGACCACTAGCACCCGAGGCACCGGCTCGGAGAGCAATGAAGGCCTGGCGATGTCAGCGACTCGTTCAGACGGCAGGGCTGGTGGTGGGGATGCTAGCTCGGATCACGATCCAGATCAGACCTGTGTCGAGGTTTTGCTGCGATAGCCTAATCACCTCAGCCAAGGCACATGGCTGCCAACGAGCTTCTCGAGAGGTTGCTCTCAAGAGACGATTCCTATAGTGAACACGGCTTCTCAGTTAAGTACTACGAAACATATGGCGCTGGACCCGTGAATGGAGCGACCAAAGTGGCACTGAGAGTACGTGCAGCCTGGAAGCCTAGCAGCTAGTCCAGATGGCTACAAAGAGGCAACCTCGCGTGAGCAAGGATGAGGACACGGCACACAGATCCGTGAAGGCTCAACAATGGCAGCAACAGCACGTGCTGTTGGAGCAGGCACTGTCGATACCAGCGGTAGCAAGAAGACCTGCACTAAAAGGAAACGTGGCACTGAAAGGAATTGCAGGCTCGAAGCTTAGGAATTTGCTGAGGTGGCCTGCGAAGCTGCGACCACCAGCACCCGAGGCACCCGCTCGGAGAGCCATGAAGGCCTGGTGATGGCAGCGACTCGTTGAGACAGCAGGGCTGGTGGTGGTGATGCTAGCTCGGATCACGATCTAGATCAGACCTTTGTCGAGGTTTTGCTGCGATAGTCAAATCACCTCAGACAAGGCACATTGCTGCCAACCAGCTTCTCGAGAGGTTGCTCTCAATATACGATGGCCAGACTAAACCCGGCTTCCTAGTTAAGTACTACGAAACATATGGCGCTAAACCCGTGAATGGAGCGACTAGAGTGGCACTGAGAGGAAGTGCAGCCTGGAAGCCTAGCAGCTAGTTCAGATGGGCTACGAAGTGGGAACCTCGTGTGAGCGAGGCAGTGGCAACGGCAAAGAGATCCGTTAAGGCTCAACGATGGCAGCAACAGCACGTGGCGTTGGAGCAGCCGCTGTCGATACCAGCTGTGGCAAGAAGACCTGCACTGAAAAAGGAAAACGTGGCGCTGAAAAGAATTGCAGCCTCGAAGCTTAGGAATTCGCTGAGGTGGCCTGCGAAGCTCCGACCACCAGCAACCGTTGGACCGGCTCGGAGAGCCATGAAGGCCTGGCGATGGTAGCGACTCGTTGAGCCGGCAGGGCAGCTAGTGGTAATGCGAGCTCGGATCACAAACCAGGTCAGAATTTTGTCGAGGTTTTGCCGCGATAGTGAAATCACATCAGCCAAAGCACGTGGCTGCCAACCAGCTTCTCGAGAGGTTGCTCTCAAGAGACCATGTAAAGAGTTAACACAGCTTCCTAGTTGAGTACAAAAAAAATATGGCGGCTGGACCCGTGAATAGAGCGACCAGAGTGGCACTGAGAGAAAGTACAGCCCGGAAGCCTGGCAGCTAGTCCAGATGGGCTACGAAGAGGAGACCTCGTGTGAGCAAGGCAGTGTCAACGGCACAGAGATCCATGAAGGCTCAACGATCGCAGCCACAGCACGTGCTGTTGGAGCAGCCGCTGTCGATTACAGCGGTAGCAAGAAGACCGGCACTAAAAGGAAAACCTGGCACTGAAAGGAATTACAGCCTCGAAGCTTAGGAATTCGCTGAGGTGGCCTGCGAAGCTGCGACCACCAGCACCCGAGGCACCGGATCGGAGAGCAATGAAGGCCCTGCGATGGTAGCGACTCGTTGAGACGGCAGGGCTGGTGGTGGTGATGCTAGCACGGATCACGATCCAGATAGGACCTTTGTCGAGGTTTTGCCGCGATAGCCTAATCACCTCAGCCAAGGCACATTGCTGCCAACCAGCTACTCGAGAGGTTGCTCTAAATATACGATGCTTTGAGTGAACACGGCTTCTCAGTTAAGTACTACGAAACATATGGCTCTGGACCCGTGAATGGAGCGACCAGAGTGGCACTGAGAGTACGTGCAGCCTGGAAGCCTGGCAGCTAGTCCAGATGGCTACGAAGAGGCGACCTCGCGAGAGCAAGGCTGAAGACACGGCACAGAGATCCGTGAAGGCTCAACGATGGCAGCCACAGCACGTGCTGTTGGAGCAGCCGCTGTCGATACCAGCGGTAGCAAGAAGACCTGCACTAAAAATAAACGTGGCACTGAAAGGAATCGCAGCCTCGAAGCTTAGGAATTTGCTGAGGTGGCCTGCAAAGTTGCGACCACCAGCACCCGAGGCACCGGATTGGAGAGCAATGAAGGCCTGGCGATGGTAGCGACTCGCTGAGCCGGCAGGGCAGCTAGTAGTGATGCTTGCTCGGACCACGATATAGATCAGACGTTTATCGAGGTTTTTGCTGCGATAGTCAAATCACCTCAGCCAAAGCACGTGGCTGCCAACCAGCTTCTCGAGAGGTTGCTCTCAAGAGACAATGTATAGAGTGAACACAGCTTCCTAGTTGAGTACAAAAAAAAATATGGTGGCTGGACCCGTGAATAGAGCGACCAGAGTGGCACTAAGAGAAAGTGTAGCCTAAAAGCCTGGCAGCTAGTCTAGATGGGCTACGAAGAGGCGACCTCGTGTGAGCGAGGCAGTGTCAACGGCACAGAGATCCGTGAAGGCTCAACGATGGCAGTACCAGCACGTGCTGTTGGAGCAGCCGCTGTCGATACCAGCGGTAGAAAGAAGACCGGCACTGCAAGGAAACCTGGCATTGAAAGGAACACAGCCTCTTAGCTTGGCAATTCGCTAAGGTGGCCTGCGAAGCTGCGACCACCAGCACCCGAGGCAGAACACGGCTTCCTAGTTAAGTACTACGAAACATATGGCGCTAAACCCGTGAATGGAGCGACTAGAGTGGCACTGAGAGGAAGTGCAGCCTGGAAGCCTGGCAGCTAGTTCAGATGGGCTACGAAGTGGGAACCTCGTGTGAGCGAGGCAGTGGCAACGGCAAAGAGATCCGTTAAGGCTCAACGATGGCAGCAACAGCACGTGCCGTTGGAGCAGCTGCTGTCGATACCAGCGGTGGCAAGAAGACCTGCACTGAAAGAAAACCTGGCACTGAAAGGAATTGCAGCCTAGAAGCTTGGGAATTTGCTGAGGTGGCCTGCAAAGCTGCGATCACCAGCACGCAAGGCACCGGCTCGGAGAGATATGAAGGCCTGGCGATAGTAGTGGCTCGTTAAGACGGCAGGGCAGGTAATGGTGATGCTAGCTCGGATCACGATCCAGATCAGACCTTTGTCGAGGTTTGCCACGATAGCCTAATCACCTCAGCCAAGGCATGTAGCTGCCAACCAGCTTCTCGAAAGAGTGCTCTCAGAATACGATGCCCAGAGTGAACACGGCTGCCTAGTTGAGCTCTACGAAACATATGGCCGCTCGACCCATGAATGGAGCGACTAGAGTGGCACTGAGCAAAAGCGATGCCTGGAATCCTAGCAGCTAGTCCAGATGGGCTACGAAGAGGCGACCTCATGAGAGCGAGGCGGTGGCATCGGCACAGAGATACGTAAAGGCTCAACGATGGCAACGACAGCATATGCTGTTGGAGCAGCCGCTGTGGATACCAGCGGTAGCAAAGACACCGGCACTGAAAAGAAACCTGGCACTGAAAGGAATTGCTGCCTCGAATCTTAAGAATTTGCTGAGATGGCCTGCGAAGCTGCGACCACCAGCACCCGAGGCACCGGCTCGGAGAGCAATGAAGGCCTGGCGATGTAAGCGACTCGTTGAGACGGCAGGTCTGGTGGTGGTGATGCTAGCTCGGATCACGATCCAGATCAGACCTGTGTCGAGGTTTTGCTGCGATAGCTTAATCACCTCAGCCAAGGCACATGGCTGCCAACGAGCTTCTCGAGAGGTTGCTCTCAAAAGACGATTCCTATAGTGAACACGGCTTCTCAGTTAAGTACTACGAAACATATGGCGCTGGACCCGTGAATGGAGCGACCAAAGTGGCACTGAGAGTACGTGCAGCCTTGAAGCCTGGCAGCTAGTCCAGATGGCTACGAAGAGGCGACCTCGCGTGAGCAAGGCTGAGGACACGGCACACAGATCCGTGAAGGCTCAACAATAGCAGCAACAGCACGTGCTGTTGGAGCAGCCACTGTTGATACCAGCGGTAGCAAGAAGACCTGCACTAAAAGGAAACGTGGCACTGAAAGGAATTGCAGGCTCGAAGCTTAGGAATTTGCTGAGGTGGCCTGCGAAGCTGCGACCACCAGCACCCGAGGCACCCGCTCGGAGAGCCATGAAGGCCTTTCGATGGTAGCGACTCGTTGAGACAGCAGGGCTGGTGGTGGTGATACTTGCTCGGATCACGATCTAGATCAGACCTTTGTCGAGGTTTTGCTGCGATAGTCAAATCACCTCAGCCAAGGCACGTCGCTGCCAACCAGCTTCTCGAGAGGTTGCTCTCAAGAGACAATGTATAGAGTGAACACAGCTTCCTAGTTGAGTACCAAAAAAATATGGCGGCTGGACCCGTGAATAGAGCGACCAGAGTGGCACTAAGAGAAAGTGCAGCCTGGAAGCCTGGCAGCTAGTCCAGATGGGCTACGAAGAGGCGACCTCGTGTGAGCGAGGCAGTGTCAACGGCACAGAGATCCGTGAAGGCTCAACGATGGCAGCAACAGCACGTGCTGTTGCAGCAGCCGCTGTCGATACCAGCGGTAGCAAGAAGACCTGCACTGAAAATAAACGTGGCACTGAAAGGAGATGCAGCCTCGAAGCTTAGGAATTTGCTGAGGTGGCCTGCAAAGCTGCGACCACTAGCACCCGAGGCACCGGATCCGAGAGCAATGAAGGCCTGGCGATTGTAGCGACTCGCTGAGCCGGCAGGGCAGCTAGTAGTGATGCTAGCTCGGATCACGATATAGATCAGACGTTTGTCGAGGTTTTGCTGCGATAGTCAAATCACCTCAGCCAAAGCACGTGGCTGCCAACCAGCTTCTCGAGAGGTTGCTCTCGAGAGACAAAGTATAGAGTGAACACAGCTTCCTAGTTGAGTACAAAAAAAATATGGTGGCTGGACCCGTGAATAGAGCGACCAGAGTGGCACTAAGAGAAAGTGCAGCCTGGAAGCCTGGCAGCTAGTCTAGATAGGCTACGAAGAGGCGACCTCGTGTGAGCGAGGCAGTGTCAACGGCACAGAGATCCGTGAAGGCTCTACGATGGCAGCACCAGCACGTGCTGTTGGAGCAGCCGCTGTCGATACCAGCGGTAGAAAGAAGACCTGCACTGCAAGGAAACCTGGCATTGAAAGGAACACAGCCTCTTAGCTTGGCAATTCGCTGAGGTGGCCTGCGAAGCTGCGACCACCAGCACCCGAGGCACCGGCTCGGAGAGCAATGAAGACCTGGCGATGGTAGCGACTCGTTGAGACAGAAGGGCAGGTGGTGGTGATGCTAGCTCGAATCACGATCCAGATCAGACCTTTGCCGAGGTTTTGCCGCGATAGCGTAATCACATCAGACAAGGCACATTGCTGCCAACCAGCTTCTCGAGAGGTTGCTCTCAATAGACGATGCCCAGACTGAACACGGCTTCCTAGTTAAGTACTACGAAACATATGGCGCTGGACCCGTGAATGGAGCGACCACAGTGGCACTGAGGGTAAGTGCAGCCTGGAAGCCTGGCAGCTAGTCCAGATGGGCTACGAAGAGGCGACCTCGCGGGAGCAAGGCTGAGGACACGGCACAGAGATCCGTGAAGGCTCAACGATGGCAGCAACAGCACGTGCCGTTGGAGCAGCCGCTGTCGATACCAGCGGTGGCAAGAAGACCTGCACTGAAAGGAAACCTGGCACTAAAAGGAATTGCAGCCCAGAAGCTTGGGAATTTGCTGAGGTGGCCTGCAAAGCTGCGATCACCAGCACGCGAGGCACCGGCTCGGAGAGATATGAAGGCCTGGCGATAGTAGTGGCTCGTTAAGACGGCAGGGCAGGTAATGGTGATGCTAGCTCGGATCACGATCCAGATCAGACCTTTGTCGAGGTTTGCCACAATAGCCTAATCACCTCAGCCAAGGCACGTAGCTGCCAACCAGCTTCTCGAAAGAGTGCTCTCAGAATACGATGCCCAGAGTGAACACGGCTTCCTAGTTGAGTACTACGAAACATATGGCCGCTAGACCCGTGAATGGAGCGACTAGAGTGGCACTGAGCAAAAGCGATGCCTGGAATCCTAGCAGCTAGTCCAGATGGGCTACGAAGAGGCGACCTCATGAGAGCGAGGCGGTGGCATCGGCAAAGAGATACGTAAAGGCTCAACGATGGCAACGACAGCACATGCTGTTGGAGCAGCGGCTGTGGATACCAGCGGTAGCAAAGACACCGGCACTGAAAAGAAACCTGGCACTGAAAGGAATTGCTGCCTCGAATCTTGGGAATTTGCTGAGATGGCCTGCGAAGCTGCGACCACTAGCACCCGAGGCACCGGCTCGGAGAGCAATGAAGGCCTGGCGATGTCAGCGACTCGTTGAGACGGCAGGGCTGGTGGTGGTGATGCTAGCTCGGATCACGATCCAGATCAGACCTGTGTCGAGGTTTTGCTGCGATAGCCTAATCACCTCAGCCAAGGCACATGGCTGCCAACGAGCTTCTCGAGAGGTTGCTCTCAAGAGACGATTCCTATAGTGAACACGGCTTCTCAGTTAAGTACTACGAAACATATGGCGCTGGACCCGTGAATGGAGCGACCAAAGTGGCTCTGAGAGTACGTGCAGCCTGGAAGCCTAGCAGCTAGTCCAGATGACTACGAAGAGGCAACCTCGCGTGAGCAAGGCTGAGGACACGGCACACAGATCCGTGAAGGCTCAACAATGGCAGCAACAGCACGTGCTGTTGGAGCAGCCACTGTCGATACCAGCGGTAGCAAGAAGACCTGCACTAAAAGGAAACGTGGCACTGAAAGGAATTGCAGGCTCGAAGCTTAGGAATTTGCTGAGGTGGCCTGCGAAGCTGCGACCACCAGCACCCGAGGCACCCGCTCGGAGAGCCATGAAGGCCTGGTGATGGCAGCGACTCGTTGAGACAGCAGGGCTGGTGGTGGTGATGCTAGCTCGGATCACGATCTAGATCAGACCTTTGTCGAGGTTTTGCTGCGATAGTCAAATCACCTCAGTCAAGGCACGTGGCTGCCAACCAGCTTCTCGAGAGGTTGCTCTCAAGAGACAATGTATAGAGTGAACACAGCTTCCTAGTTGAGTACAAAAACAATATGGCGGCTAAACCCGTGAATAGAGCGACCAGAGTGGCACTAAGAGAAAGTGCAGCCTGGAAACCTGGCAGCTAGTCCAGATGGACTACGAAGAGGCGACCTCGTGTGAGCGAGGCAGTGTCAACGGCACAGAGATCCGTGAAGGCTCAACGATGGCAGCAACAGCACGTGCTGTTGGAGCAGCCGCTGTCGATACCAGCGGTAGCAAGAAGACCTGCACTGAAAATAAACGTGGCACTGAAATGAATTGCAGCCTCGAAGCTTAGGAAGTTTCTGAGGTGGCCTGCAAAGCTGCGACCACCAGCACCTGAGGCACCGGATCCGAGAGCAATGAAGGCCTGGCGATGGTAGCGACTCGCTGAGCCGGCAGGGCAGCGAGTAGTGATGCTAGCTCGGATCACGATATAGATCAGACGTTTGTCGAGGTTTTGCTGCGATAGTCAAATCACCTCAGACAAGGCACATTGCTGCCAACCAGCTTCTCGAGAGGTTGCTCTCAATAGACGATGCCCAGACTAAACCCGGCTTCCTAGTTAAGTACTACGAAACATATGGCGCTAAACCCGTGAATGGAGCGACTAGAGTGGCACTGAGAGGAAGTGCAGCCTGAAAGCCTAGCAGCTAGTTCAGATGGGCTACGAAGTGGGAACCTCGTGTGAGCGAGGCAGTGGCAACGGCAAAGAGATCCGTTAAGGCTCAACGATGGCAGCGACAGCACGTGCTGTTGGAGCAGCCACTGTCAATACCAGCGGAAGCAAGAAGACCTGCACTAAAAGAAAACGTGGCACGGAAAGGAATTGCAGGCTCGAAGCTTAGGAATTTGCTGAGATGGCCTGCGAAGCTGCAACCACTAGCACCCGAGGCACCGGCTCGGAGAGCAATGAAGGCCTGGCGATGTCAGCGACTCGTTCACACGGCAGGGCTGGTGGTGGTGATGCTAGCTCGGATCACGATCCAGATCAGACCTGTGTCGAGGTTTTGCTGCGATAGCCTAATCACCTCAGCCAAGGCACATGGCTGCCAACGAGCTTCTCGAGAGGTTGCTCTCAAGAGACGATTCCTATAGTGAACACGGCTTCTCAGTTAAGTACTACGAAACATATGGCGCTGGACCCGTGAATGGAGCGACCAAAGTGGCACTGAGAGTACGTGCAGCCTGGAAGCCTAGCAGCTAGTCCAGATGGCTACAAAGAGGCAACCTCGCGTGAGCAAGGCTGAGGACACGGCACACAGATCCGTGAAGGCTCAACAATGGCAGCAACAGCACGTGCTGTTGGAGCAGCCACTGTCGATACCAGCGAAAGCAAGAAGACCTGCACTGAAACAAACGAGGCACTGAAAAGAATTGCAGGCTCGAAGCTTAGGAATTTGCTGAGGTGGCCTGCGAAGCTGCGACCACCAGCACCCGAGGCACCCGCTCGGAGAGCCATGAAGGCCTGGTGATGGCAGCGACTCGTTGAGACAGCAGGGCTGGTGGTGGTGATGCTAGCTCGGATCACGATCTAGATCAGACCTTTGTCGAGGTTTTGCTGCGATAGTCAAATCACCTCAGACAAGGCACATTGCTGCCAACCAGCTTCTCGAGAGGTTGCTCTCAATAGACGATGCCCAGACTAAACCCGGCTTCCTAGTTAAGTACTACGAAACATATGGCGCTAAACCCGTGAATGGAGCGACTAGAGTGGCACTGAGAGGAAGTGCAGCCTGGAAGCCTAGCAGCTAGTTCAGATGGGCTACGAAGTGGGAACCTCGTGTGAGCGAGGCAGTGGCAACGGCAAAGAGATCCGTTAAGGCTCAACGATGGCAGCAACAGCACGTGGCGTTGGAGCAGCCGCTGTCGATACCAGCTGTGGCAAGAAGACCTGCACTGAAAGGAAACGTGGCGCTGAAAAGAATTGCAGCCTCGAAGCTTAGGAATTCGCTGAGGTGGCCTGCGAAGCTCCGAACACCAGCAACCGTTGGACCGGCTCGGAGAGCCATGAAGGCCTGGCGATGGTAGCGACTCGTTGAGCCGGCAGGGCAGCTAGTGGTAATGCGAGCTCGGATCACAAACCAGGTCAGAATTTTGTCGAGGTTTTGCCGCGATAGTGAAATCACATCAGCCAAAGCACGTGGCTGCCAACCAGCTTCTCGAGAGGTTGCTCTCAAGAGACCATGTAAAGAGTTAACACAGCTTCCTAGTTGAGTACAAAAAAAAATATGGCGGCTGGACCCGTGAATAGAGCGACCAGAGTGGCACTGAGAGAAAGTACAGCCTGGAAGCCTGGCAGCTAGTCCAGATGGGCTACGAAGAGGAGACCTCGTGTGAGCAAGGCAGTGTCAACGGCACAGAGATCCATGAAGGCTCAACGATCGCAGCCACAGCACGTGCTGTTGGAGCAGCCGCTGTCGATTACAGCGGTAGCAAGAAGACCGGCACTAAAAGGAAACCTGGCACTGAAAGGGATTACAGCCTCGAAGCTTAGGAATTCGCTGAGGTGGCCTGCGAAGCTGCGACCACCAGCACCCGAGGCACCGGATCGGAGAGCAATGAAGGCCCTGCGATGGTAGCGACTCGTTGAGACGGCAGGGCTGGTGGTGGTGATGCTAGCACGGATCACGATCCAGATAGGACCTTTGTCGAGGTTTTGCCGCGATAGCCTAATCACCTCAGCCAAGGCACATTGCTGCCAACCAGCTACTCGAGAGGTTGCTCTAAATATACGATGCTTTGAGTGAACACGGCTTCTCAGTAAAGTACTACGAAACATATGGCGCTGGACCCGTGAATGAAGCGACCAGAGTGGCACTGAGAGTACGTGCAGCCTGGAAGCCTGGCAGCTAGTCCAGATGGCTACGAAGAGGCGACCTCGCGTGAGCAAGGCTAAGGACACGGCTTAGAGATCCGTGAAGGCTCAACGATGGCAGCAACAGCACGTGCTGTTGGAGCAGCCACTGTCGATACCAGCGGTAGCAAGAAGACCTGCACTGAAAGAAAACGTGGCACTGAAAGGAATTGCAGCCTCGAAGCTTAAGAATTCGCTGAGGTGGCCTGCAAAGCTGCGACCACCAGCACTCGAGGCACCGGCTCGGAGAGCCATGAAGGCCTTGCGATGGTAGTGACTCGCTGAGCCGGCAGGGCAGCTAGTGGTGATGCTAGCTCGGATCACGATCTAGATCAGACCTTTGTCGAGGTTTAGCTGCGATAATCAAATCACCTCAGCCAAGGCACGTGGCTGCCAACCAGCTTCTCGAGAGGTTGCTCTCAAGAGACAATGTATAGAGTGAACACAGCTTCCTAGTTGAGTACAAAAACAATATGGCGGCTGGACCCGTGTGAATGGAGCGACCAGAGTGGCACTAAGAGAAAGTGCAGCCTGGAAGCCTGGCAGCTAGTCCAGATGGGCTACGAAGAGGCGACCTCGTGTGAGCGAGGCAGTGTCAACGGGCACAGAGATCCGTGAAGGCTCAACGATGGCAGCACCGGCACGTGCCGTTGGAGCAGCCGCTGTCGATACCAGCGGTAGAAAGAAGACCGGCACTGCAAGGAAACCTGGCACTGAAAGGAACACAGCCTCGAAGCTTGGCAATTCGCTGAGGTGGCCTGCGAAGCTGCGACCACCAGCACCTTAGGCACCGGCTCGGAGAGCAATGAAGGCCTGGCGATGGTAGCGACTCGTTGAGACAGCAGGGCAGGTGGTGGTGATGCTAGCTCGGATCACGATCCAGATCAGACCTTTGTCGAGGTTATTCCGCGATAGCGTGATTACCTCAGCGAAGGCAAATTGCTGCCAACCTGCTTCTCGACGGGTTGGTCTTAATTGACGATGCCTAGAGTGAACACGGCTTCCTAGTTAAGTACTACGTAACATATGGCGCTAAACCCGTGAATGGAGCGACTGGAGTGGCACTGAGAAGAATTGCAGCCTCGAAGTCTAGCAGCTAGTTCAGATGTGCTACGAAGTGGGAACCTTGTTTGAGCGAGGCAGTGGCAACGGCAAAGAGATCCGTGAAGGCTCAACGATGGCAGCAACAGCACGTGCTGTTGGAGCAGGCGCTGTCGATACCAGCGGTAGCAAAAAGACCTGCACTGAAAGGAAACGTGGCACTGAAAGGAATTGCAGCCTCGAAGCTTAGGATTTCGCTGAGGTGGCCTCCGAAGCTGCTACCACCAGCAACCGTTGGTCCGGCTCGGAGAGCCATGAAGGCCTGGCGATGGTAGCGACTCGTTGAGCCGGAAGGGCAGCTAGTGGTAATGCTAGCTCGGATCACGAACCAGATCAGAATTTTGTCGAAATTTTGCCGCGATAGTGAAATCTTATCAGCCAAGGCACGTGGCTGCCAACCAGCTTCTCGAGATTTTGCTCTCAAGAGACCATGTAAAGAGCGAACACAGCTTCCTAGTTGAGTACCAAAAAAAATGTGGCGGCTGGACCCGTGAATGGAGCGACCAGAGTGGCACTGAGAGAAAGTACAGCCTGGAAGCCTGGCAGCTAGTCCAGATGGGCTACGAAGAGGAGACCTCGTGTGAGCGAGGCAGTGTCAACGGCACAGAGATCCGTGAAGGCTCAACGATGGCAGCAACAGCACGTGCTGTTGGAGCAGCCGCTGTCGATAACAGCGGTAGCAAGGAGACCGGCACTAAAAGGAAACCTGGAACTGATAGGAATTGCAGCATCGAAGCTTAGGAATTCGCTGAGGTGGCCTGCGAAGCTGCGACCATTAGCACCCGAGGCACCGGATCGGAGAGCAATGAAGGCCTGGCGATGGTAGCGACTCGTTGAGACAGCAGGGCAGGTGGTGGTGATGCTAGCTCGGATCACGATCCAGATAGGACCTTTGTCGAGGTTTTGCCGCGATAGCCTAATCACCTCAGCCAAGGCACATTGCTGCCAACCAGCTACTCGAGAGGTTGCTCTAAATATACGATGCTTTGAGTGAACACGGCTTCTCAGTTAAGTACTACGAAACATATGGCGCTGGACCCGTGAATGAAGCGACCAGAGTGGCACTGAGAGTACGTGCAGCCTGGAAGCCTGGCAGCTAGTCCAGATGGCTACGAAGAGGCGACCTCGCGTGAGCAAGGCTAAGGACACGGCTAAGAGATCCGTGAAGGCTCAACGATGGCAGCAACAGCACGTGCTGTTGGAGCAGCCACTGTCGATACCAGCGGTAGCAAGAAGACCTGCAGTGAAAGAAAACGTGGCACTGAAAGGAATTGCAGCCTCGAAGCTTAAGAATTCGCTGAGGTGGCCTGTGAAGCTGCGACCGCCAGCACTCGAGGCACCGGCTCGGAGAGCCATGAAGGCCTTGCGATGGTAGTGACTCGCTGAGCCGGCAGGGCAGCTAGTGGTGATGCTAGCTCGGATCACGATCTAGATCAGACCTTTGTCGAGGTTTAGCTGCGATAATCAAATCACCTCAGCCAAGGCACGTGGCTGCCAACCAGCTTCTCGAGAGGTTGCTCTCAAGAGACAATGTATAGAGTGAACACAGCTTCCTAGTTGAGTACAAAAAAATATGGCGGCTGGACCCGTGAATGGAGCGACCAGAGTGGCACTAAGAGAAAGTGCAGCCTGGAACCCTAGCAGCTAGTCCAGATGGGCTACGAAGAGGCGACCTCGTGTGAGCGAGGCAGTGTCAACGGCACAGAGATCCGTGAAGGCTCAACGATGGCAGCACCGGCACGTGCCGTTGGAGCAGCCGCTGTCGATACCAGCGGTAGAAAGAAGACCGGCACTGCAAGGAAACCTGGCACTGAAAGGAACACAGCCTCGAAGCTTGGCAATTCGCTGAGGTGGCCTGCGAAGCTGCGACCACCAGCACCTTAGGCACCGGCTCGGAGAGCAATGAAGGCCTGGCGATGGTAGCGACTCGTTGAGACAGCAGGGCAGGTGGTGGTGATGCAAGCTCGGATCACGATCCAGACCAGACCTTTGTCGAGGTTTTGCCGCGATAGCGTGATTACCTCAGCCAAGGCACATTGCTGCCAACCTGCTTCTCGAGGGGTTGGTCTTAATAGACGATGCCTAGAGTGAACACGGCTTCCTAGTTAAGTACTACGTAACATATGGCGCTAAACCCGTGAATGGAGCGACTGGAGTGGCACTGAGAAGAATTGCAGCCTCGAAGTCTAGCAGCTAGTTCAGATGTGCTACGAAGTGGGAACCTTGTGTGAGCGAGGCAGTGGCAACGGCAAAGAGATCCGTGAAGGCTCCACGATGGCAGCAACAGCACGTGCTGTTGGAGCAGGCGCTGTCGATACCAGCGGTAGCAAAAAGACCTGCACTGAAAGGAAACGTGGCACTGAAATGAATTGCAGCCTCGAAGCGTAGGAATTTTCTGAGGTGGCCTGCAAAGCTGCGACCACCAGCACCTGAGGCACCGGATCCGAGAGCAATGAAGGCCTGGCGATGGTAGCGACTCGCTGAGCCGGCAGGGCAGCTAGTAGTGATGCTAGCTCGGATCACGATATAGATCAGACGTTTGTCGAGGTTTTGCTGCGATAGTCAAATCACCTCAGACAAGGCACATTGCTGCCAACCAGCTTCTCGAGAGGTTGCTCTCAATAGACGATGCCCAGACTAAACCCGGCTTCCTAGTTAAGTACTACGAAACATATGGCGCTAAACCCGTGAATGGAGCGACTAGAGTGGCACTGAGAGGAAGTGCAGCCTGGAAGCCTAGCAGCTAGTTCAGATGGGCTACAAAGTGGGAACCTCGTGTGAGCGAGGCAGTGGCAACGGCAAAGAGATCCGTTAAGGCTCAACGATGGCAGCAACAGCACGTGGCGTTGGAGCAGCCGCTGTCGATACCAGCTGTGGCAAGAAGACCTGCACTGAAAGGAAACGTGGCGCTGAAAAGAATTGCAGCCTCGAAGCTTAGGAATTCGCTGAGGTGGCCTGCGAAGCTCCGACCACCAGCAACCGTTGGACCGGCTCGGAGAGCCATGAAGGCCTGGCGATGGTAGCGACTCGTTGAGCCGGCAGGGCAGCTAGTGGTAATGCGAGCTCGGATCACAAACCAGATCAGAATTTTGTCGAGGTTTTGCCGCGATAGTGAAATCACATCAGCCAAAGCACGTGGCTGCCAACCAGCTTCTCGAGAGGTTGCTCTCAAGAGACCATGTAAAGAGTTAACACAGCTTCCTAGTTGAGTACAAAAAAAATATGGCGGCTGGACCCGTGAATAGAGCGACCAGAGTGGCACTGAGAGAAAGTACAGCCTGGAAGCCTGGCAGCTAGTCCAGATGGGCTACGAAGAGGAGACCTCGTGTGAGCAAGGCAGTGTCAACGGCACAGAGATCCATGAAGGCTCAACGATCGCAGCCACAGCACGTGCTGTTGGAGCAGCCGCTGTCGATTACAGCGGTAGCAAGAAGACCGGCACTAAAAGGAAACCTGGCACTGAAAGGAATTACAGCCTCGAAGCTTAGGAATTCGCTGAGGTGGCCTGCGAAGCTGCGACCACCAGCACCCGAGGCACCGGATCGGAGAGCAATGAAGGCCCTGCGATGGTAGCGACTCGTTGAGACGGCAGGGCTGGTGGTGGTGATGCTAGCACGGATCACGATCCAGATAGGACCTTTGTCGAGGTTTTGCCGCGATAGCCTAATCACCTCAGCCAAGGCACATTGCTGCCAACCAGCTACTCGAGAGGTTGCTCTAAATATACGATGCTTTGAGTGAACACGGCTTCTCAGTTAAGTACTACGAAACATATGGCGCTGGACCCGTGAATGAAGCGACCAGAGTGGCACTGAGAGTACGTGCAGCCTGGAAGCCTGGCAGCTAGTCCAGATGGCTACGAAGAGGCGACCTCGCGTGAGCAAGGCTAAGGACACGGCTTAGAGATCCGTGAAGGCTCAACGATGGCAGCAACAGCACGTGCTGTTGGAGCAGCCACTGTCGATACCAGCGGTAGCAAGAAGACCTGCACTGAAAGAAAACGTGGCACTGAAAGGAATTGCAGCCTCGAAGCTTAAGAATTCGCTGAGGTGGCCTGCGAAGCTGCGACCGCCAGCACTCGAGGCACCGGCTCGGAGAGCCATGAAGGCCTTGCGATGGTAGTGACTCGCTGAGCCGGCAGGGCAGCTAGTGGTGATGCTAGCTCGGATCACGATCTAGATCAGACCTTTGTCGAGGTTTAGCTTCGATAATCAAATCACCTCAGCCAAGGCACGTGGCTGCCAACCAGCTTCTCGAGAGGTTGCTCTCAAGAGACAATGTATAGAGTGAACACAGCTTCCTAGTTGAGTGCAAAAAAATATGGCGGCTGGACCCGTGAATGGAGCGACCAGAGTGGCACTAAGAGAAAGTGCAGCCTGGAAGCCTGGCAGCTAGTCCAGATGGGCTACGAAGAGGCGACCTCGTGTGAGCGAGGCAGTGTCAACGGCACAGAGATCCGTGAAGGCTCAACGATGGCAGCACCGGCACGTGCCGTTGGAGCAGCCGCTGTCGATACCAGCGGTAGAAAGAAGACCGGCACTGCAAGGAAACCTGGCACTGAAAGGAACACAGCCTCGAAGCTTGGCAATTCGCTGAGGTGGCCTGCGAAGCTGCGACCACCAGCACCTTAGGCACCGGCTCGGAGAGCAATGAAGGCCTGGCGATGGTAGCGACTCGTTGAGACAGCAGGGCAGGTGGTGGTGATGCTAGCTCGGATCACGATCCAGATCAGACCTTTGTCGAGGTTTTGCCGCGATAGCGTGATTACCTCAGCCAAGGCACATTGCTGCCAACCTGCTTCTCGAGGGGTTGGTCTTAATAGACGATGCCTAGAGTGAACACGGCTTCCTAGTTAAGTACTACGTAACATATGGCGCTAAACCCGTGAATGGAGCGACTGGAGTGGCACTGAGAAGAATTGCAGCCTCGAAGTCTAGCAGCTAGTTCAGATGTGCTACGAAGTGGGAACCTTGTGTGAGCGAGGCAGTGGCAACGGCAAAGAGATCCGTGAAGGCTCAACGATGGCAGCAACAGCACGTGCTGTTGGAGCAGGCGCTGTCGATACCAGCGGTAGCAAAAAGACCTGCACTGAAAGGAAACGTGGCACTGAAAGGAATTGCAGCCTCGAAGCTTAGGATTTCGCTGAGGTGGCCTCCGAAGCTGCTACCACCAGCAACCGTTGGTCCGGCTCGGAGAGCCATGAAGGCCTGGCGATGGTAGCGACTCGTTGAGCCGGAAGGGCAGCTAGTGGTAATGCTAGCTCGGATCACGAACCAGATCAGAATTTTGTCGAAATTTTGCCGCGATAGTGAAATCTTATCAGCCAAGGCACGTGGCTGCCAACCAGCTTCTCGAGATTTTGCTCTCAAGAGACCATGTAAAGAGCGAACACAGCTTCCTAGTTGAGTACCAAAAAAAATGTGGCGGCTGGACCCGTGAATGGAGCGACCAGAGTGGCACTGAGAGAAAGTACAGCCTGGAAGCCTGGCAGCTAGTCCAGATGGGCTACGAAGAGGAGACCTCGTGTGAGCGAGGCAGTGTCAACGGCACAGAGATCCATGAAGGCTTAACGATGGCAGCAACAGCACGTGCTGTTGGAGCAGCCGCTGTCGATAACAGCGGTAGCAAGGAGACCGGCACTAAAAGGAAACCTGGAACTGAAAGGAATTGCAGCATCGAAGCTTAGGAATTCGCTGAGGTGGCGTGCGAAGCTGCGACCATTAGCACCCGAGGCACCGGATCGGAGAGCAATGAAGGCCTGGCGATGGTAGCGACTCGTTGAGACAGCAGGGCTGGTGGTGGTGATGCTAGCTCGGATCACGATCCAGATCATACCTGTGTCGAGGTTTTGCCGCGATAGCCTAATCACCTAAGCCAAGGCATATGGCTGCTAACGAGCTTCTCGAGAGGTTGCTCTCAAGAGACGATGCTTAGAGTGAACACGGCTTCCTAGTTGAGTACTACGAAACATATGTCCGCTGGAACCGTGAATGGAGCGACCAGAGTGGCACTGAGAGAAAGTGCAGCCTGGAAGCCTAGCAGCTAGTCCAGATGGGCTGCGAAGAGGCGACCTCGCGTGAGCGAGGCTGAGGACACGGCACAGAGATCCGTGAAGGCTCAACGATGGCAGCAACAGTACGTGCTGTTGGAGCAGCCGCTGTCGATACCAGCGGTAGCAAAGAGCCCGGCACTGAAGAAGAGCACACTGGAAAAAATGGGCTACCAATAAAAAAGACCACAACAGCTAAGGAAAGGGTTGACACAGTGAGGAATGACTACAGTTTTAGGTTCAATTTAAAGATGTCATTTCAAGACACGGGTTATGTCATCCTGTCGTAAGTTCCAACGTTAGAGAGCACGACAACTGAAGGCACTGTCTTGAATGTCTTGAAATTAATAACGGGACCACCCAGGAGTTTTGTACGAGGAGTGACTACAGCACCGCAGAACATTAAAGGAGTCAGCATGAAGTGTCTTAACCAGCCCGGGCCGTTGCCGACTTTAAAACTGCTTTAGCAGACAATCGAGCATCGCCCAGTTCCCCGGCCTCTCCCTGGCGATCCTAGGCAAAGCGGAGGCAATTATTGCGCAAAACATCAAACTCAATAAAGCGAGATGGAAAGGTGATCATGGGCAAAATCTTTCCGAAAGTCAACGTGAGCTGTCACAATGTGGGCTTGCACAAGTTCAGCATCCGGATGATATCGGACGGCCGGCTGAGTTTCAGTCAGCTAAGAATAGGCCCATCCCAAACTGCGAATGTTTTTTTAAGGCTGCCCACCGTTGGTTCAGCCATTATACCGATGCTGGGACGAAGTTCAGCAGAGAAGCTTCGTAGCTCGTACAGATAGGATGCAAAGAGGTTACGCCAAGAACTCGAGGCAATGGCAGCTGCACAAAGAGCCGCGAAGGATCAGCGACATGCGATCGTAGAACACGACACCGGATTAGCCGGCATTGATGCCAGCGGCTGTCTGCCTAAAGAACCTCATCCGACCTACAATGAGCTTCACCCATGCTCACCAAGTCCCCTCAGCCTCGGCGTGATGATGCCCGACATCGGTCGGGTCAATTACAATGTGGTCAAGAGGCATGGGCCGCTGCCGATTCCTAATGCACTGCAATCAAGCCTCGCCCAGATCCCTGGCCTGCCCCAGGACGCTAGGCGGTCCAGGTCAATTGCCGGTCCCGAAATCATCGCTCTCTAAGCAATGGAACATGTCAGCCTGGCAGACAAGGTCCAAGCTTCATTATATAAAGTTCGACAGGCGACCCGGAAAGCTACATTTCAATAGTGTATCCGTTCAAGCCGGCAATGCAGGTTCAAGCGATTCCCAGTGGCAGACTGGGATACTCAGGCGGTCAAGAGCTCCGCCTTGGCAGCACTGGTGTAGGCTACAGTCGGGCAGAAAGCGAAATGTTCGCCTGGCAATCAGGTGACTTCGGGAAGTGGTAAATGCAGCAGCACAGCCTACCTTTTTTGCTGGCATTGGCAGTACTGGGAAATCACAGGCTTCGGGCCAAGATCGATCCGAGTCAAGTGCGACCAACGTGGCTCATCAATGCATTCAGATAATGTAACGTCCGGTCGAGGTTGCATGCCTTAGTGACTTGCTTGAGCGATTTCCTTCGGCTGGAGAGCTTGCTTTTCTGCCCCATCGGCTAACTAAAAAAAAGTCACACTTATTCACAGGGGCAAAGGTCATGCTCGTAACAAATTGCCCCAGAGTGGTACGATAGGAATGATTTGGGATCCAGGAAGAAGAACAACCAAGGCGAGGGCACAATCAGGCATAAAGTACTAGGAATGACGCCGACGAGAACCAGGGTTGCATTATCTGAAACTCTTTAGACGTTGAAAATGAAGCGATGATAAGGGTAGACAGGGGAATTTCGGACAGTAATTCCGTGGCTCATGCACTGCGGCCACATGCAGATACATCGAGCTTCCCTAGGCTGGATTGTGATCGCGTGATTTCTAGCACATTCGGCAGGTCACTTGGTCACTAGGTTTTCAGCAGATGGGCAGTAAGCTAGGGAAAATCAGCTAATGCAAGTGCAGTGAATGCAGATTCGAGCTCTATCTGGGATGCGTTTAAGACCGTGCTCATAAGTACCAAAATCAGGTTTCTGAATCACATCTTCATGACTTTAGAACGCCATTGGCAAGCGCCGAGCCTAGCTAGTGGGGGACCCGACAGTAGTCAACCACCTTTACTTGTATTCATCGGAGTGGGCTGAGTAATCCTATCTGAGGATCTGATCGTCGTCAAAACTTCATAAAGTACTTCGTCAAACATAAAGCACATTAAGTCAATGTGATCTCTATAAGGTCACTATACAATGCTTTGCATGATATTGAATAACTAATTGTTATAACAAACCAATACATCCTATTAAGTAAGGAATGCAATAGCCAAAGATCAACATACTACGGCAAGCATGCAAAAGCAAGCCAGGTACATACGCTGCTGGTTTGGTGGACCAGTGGTCAGCATTACTCAGGCAGTAATGTACTGGCAGGCAAAGCACACTAGAAAATAATGCACAACCAGTTAAAAAACAAAAGCAGAATTGTTAAGGGAAAAACCACCGTGGAACATGCTTCATGTCGGCTCTGTAACCAACTCGTTAGGCTCTGCAACAGTACCCTCAGCGCACCAGATATAAGCATAAGTAAACTTATAACAATAATATTAATAATAATAATGCACTTGATAAAGCGCCCTCAGAGAACTTAATCTCTTTCTGGGCGCCTTACATTTGCTGCAAAGCGAAATGCAATTGAATGGTAAGTAAAATCATGCTTGAAAAACAAACAAAATGAATAATATGGTTAGGTGTGACATGCACAGGGTCAGCATGCAAATGTGATTAGTGGCAGCATGCACAGTGTCAGCATGCATAAGCACATCAAGGACGAATCACAGGGACCCACTTAATGCTGTCCTAAATAGGTGTGTTTTTAATTTAGACTAATCGATTAACCACAATTAGTCGGCAGCATAGCAATGTAAGCAGATTGCTACCGTACTGGCTCTGAGAAATCAGTCCATTGCTCAAAATCGCACACTCACTATCTGGGCAGCAGAAAAATTATTAGCCGATTTAACGGCCTCTTTCGTAAAGCGATATAAGAGCATTGACAGGTATAACTATATGCTCTGGTAATTAAAGATCGCCAACTGCAGGATTAGAAGCGAAAAGCAACTTCGTCTTACCTGGTGGGCTGTCCAGCAGGTCACTATATTTACATTGTACTATTTCTGCAAAGTCATTGCATGCGGCATCAGGTCGCCTCGAGCATGGCAATCAGCAGTCGAATTTACGGCCTCTTTTTTATAGCGATACAAACGCCTTGACGGCTATCACAACCGCTTTTGTCTGCAGGTGTAGAATCCACGACCTACGGACCGAGGTCGTGAAGAGCAACCACCTCACCTAGTAGGCTATTCAGAAGCAAGGATGTTGATACTGAACTATCTCTGCATAGTCAATGTTGGCAGTCGCTTCCGTCGTGATGCTTGCAAACACAGCATGGAGCGAGGCGTTTCGAGCGTGGCTGTCAACTCGACGACCCCACCCACTCCTTAGGACGACCAACTTGAGCTCTATTTACAAGGACCGCATTGCTCTCTTTCGCCACCGCTTGCAGCGGTAATAAAGAATATCCCATTGCCGGATTCGAACAAACCACTTCGAGACTGAGATCGTGAAATGTAACCACCTTACCTAGTGTTTGCACTCTGCATGCAAATTTTTTCCGGTTGCCGAAGCATGAAGGAAGCCGGCAGGTTGCTGATCGTGGTAGTACTAGCCGATGCTGATGGTCGCATCCTTCCTTGTTGTAAGCCACACGTGAGCACTCCCTGGCCTTTAACGTGTTGCCTCTTATGACGTTTGCTGCTTTTGCACATCGAGCGCAAGATACTGCAAGTAGTTTGATGCAGCTTGTCGTGAGTCCGAGCCCAAGAGCCAGCGACCAAGAGTGCTCACTCATTGGCTCGGTTACCTACTTGCGTTTCAAGTTCTGTATGTGCATGCCAAAGCTGCAGAGCATGCATCCACAGCAGAATGAGCAACAGGCAGCTTGCTTGCGGCCAAGAGCAAGTCCTCGCTGCCAAGCAGTGCGATTCCGACGAGTAGACCGTTCAGACATGAAAGCCGAGAATAAACTCGGGGCAAGCGCACAGTGTGAACTAACGAGACGTATTTAGCTCGAATCGTGCTGATGCTAGCAGCAAGGGTGAGCCGGCCTGGCTGCCACCCTAATTATGAGGACGGCGAAATACATCATCAGGGTACAGCATGGGTGCTGCAGTGTTAAAGGATGCTACGGGTATGATTTTGGAACGCAGGAAGAAGCCCCTTTGGGGGCTTTTTATGGCAATGGAAAGTTACGTCTCTGAATATTTCAAGGCCAGAGTGGTCTTCAAAGTGCGTAGAGAAAGATTGAACAATTTGAGAGTGCTATAACAAATGTATTGATATTATTATCAATTGGTGCATCCCATGAGCTCCAATATGCAGTCAATCAATTCTCATATTTTGCAAATGGCACTAACGGTAGAACATCCCAATTAACTAGCCAGCTCTTCAGACACCAAACATAGCTTTAAGGACGGGGGTCACGTGGGTTTCAATGACAGCAGAGGATCGAACAATTTTGTGGGTGCTAGTCCGTAGTTCCTTTATTATTAATAAATAAAAAAATCCTAGCTGCTTAAACAGCCTCTTTTTGCATAGCGACAGAAGAGCCTTTGTGGCTATCACACTGCAAGCAGTGGCGATAAATGATCGCCCACCACAGGAATCGAACCCACGACCTCGGGACCGAGGTCGTAAAAGAAACCGCCTTAGCCAGTGTGCCATCACGGCTCACGTGGAGTAGCGTCTTTCCGGTTGAGCCGGCATCTGGCTCTCATAAACTCAAGCTCCTTAATGTGCTTAATCCAGTTCCGATCAAGCAGGTAGACCTGCACCATGTTAGTTTCATAAACGTCAGAGTGTTTGTGTGCTGTCTACATGTGATCACAAATCGTGGCTTACACACTACGGAAATCAGCCGGCGACAATAGCATTCAATTCGCTCTCCTAGAGAAACTATGATGGAAAAAACTAAGGAATGAGACTAAAACCTTCATAAGCTTATTCTATGGCTCATTAGCCTTGAAAGGGACATTAGCTTACTTAAAAGTAGATCTCCACAACATCATCGGGATACAATTTATTAGTGTGTGCACATAGTGGCCCTATAGAAACAAACCCAAAACGGTATATTCTTTAAAGACAAAAATCAATTAATATAGACCCAAAATAAGCATTGTCAACTTAGTGAAATAACTGAGGCCCACATGCACGATATGGGTAACTGTAGCCTTGCCATATCAAATAGTAAATGTCTCAAAACCAACTTAGCAAGCATCCTGCGTGCCCTCTGAGCAACAGCACTGATGTACTGCGAGCGTTTACAAAGTATGTCCCCTGAAGCCAAACACGGTTGCAACTACAAGGTATCAAAGTTAACTATACCCCGACTCCACCAGCTTATGGAAACCGTGGGCAGATTAACTTGGAGCAAATCATTGTTACTCATCACGATGCACAAGCGGTGAGTTCACTGTAACTAGAGTACCAAATGTGTCAACCAGTGCACGACACAGTAGAGATAAACAGCAATGGCAAACAACAGCTGTAGCTACTTTTAAGATAACCTGTAGAATTTATCGAGAGCCCCGTAACCTAATGATTTTCAATATTATGTAAAACATATAGCAAAATCGCAAGCAGCATCAAGGGGCCAAAATCCACACACAACGCTTAAAAATAGACGCACCTCAGATCCAATTTAACTGGTGAAGTCATAATAGCTTGATTACTCGTGGTGGCTTCGCCGAGCAGCAGTTTTCCAAAGCCGACCAAGGCTCGTTGACGCCGAGTATTAAGACGCACACCATGAGACTCCAACTTCCCGGAGACGGTCGCGACCACAGCTTAAGCTGACTACTTGCTCGCTACGGTACCAGGTTCTTTGTCGATTCAGTAAACTCAAGCCTCTTGCATAATAAATGATGATCGTTCTGTCCTCGCATACGGCTTTCCTTAGCAATCGTCGGTCGGAGATCTTTTCGCTGAGGTAATATTTCACTAGCGCCACGGAAAGATGCCAACTAAGCGACGCCTAAATTCAAACACTGAGGCCTACCCGAGGTGAGAATCAAATATGGCTCCCTGTTAGTCGCGGATGGGTACGTGACTTGGTGACTGGGAGACAATCCCTGATTTCGCGCACATCTGGTTGTCTGATCTTGTTGATATTTGACAAGTAAGCAGCATCAGTATCGCCTAGTGCCGCCATCAGAGCGAAAACGGCGACATCACAGCAACAGAATTGACCCAGATCCAAATTTTACATGACACACAGAGCCAAGTCTCCGCCACGCGGAAGCCTACAGTCAATCCAGACAAATTTGTGCCATTATAATAGTGCCTATGGAAAAACAATTATGGCCGAAGATTGGTTTCCAGCCTTGTGACCCATCGACACAGACGTCCTGCTTCGAGGTCTGGGTAGTCGAGTAACTTGCTTACGTTGCAAATTTCGGATGTGCCTTGATGCTTAAAATATAAAAAACCAGGTAACAACATAGAGTGTGGATAATTGCACTGACGTAAACGATTTAAGCTCTAGCGGAAGTTTGCGCAGGTAACCTCTTCGATCCAGTCTATTTTTTCTCAGCGCCTGTCGACCTCGACGAAGACGTAGGGGTAGGTCCGCTCTGATCGGCGTTTCTTCGCAACGGTTCGACACTGCCTTGCTAGCTCCACCGTGTGACCTTTAAAGCGAATTGGAATGTTTTAAATTTGAGATAACCACTCTCGCCAGCGCCCTTGCTGTGTTTTGATTGGGAGTGCAGTCCTACAGTAGCCGGCATCTTAGACGGCCATCTGTAGTGGAGAAAGTATGCTTAGCCGTCGACTTAGCGTGGCACTGCTTCTACCGCGATTGATTCGCCGCTAGACGTATCAATCGAAGTGAAATCAAGCCTTGGCTAATTATAGATTGATCGACATCATAGAAATATCGCCATTCAGAATCTACGCATATGTTGGAGGGAATCTCATTTCCAGCGTCGTGTGAGGCAGAACCATTGAGCAACCCATTAACATGCATGTTACACGAAAAGTGTTATTATTGTGGCCTACTTTCACGTTAGCCTGCGAGCAGATCTACCAGCTGTTTGATTCGACTGCGGAAGATAAACCTACGTTGGCGATTAGAGGCATTAGCTCACGCATGTGCTCAAACCTTTGTTTGCTTTAAACGATCCACTTTATAGTAGCCAACCGGTGACCTTGGTCGTTTATCGAGGCCTCTAACCAAGCTCAGATTCTTTGGAGGACGTTGCTCGGCACTTTCTAGTCACACATTAGGCTAGAGCGTGAGCTTTAGCCTAGATTCCGTTGCCTGGTGGCATCATGAAATTCACATTCTCGGTGCCATTGAGCCTGGACTTTGGTTCACGTCCTTCTCATGAGGTATGCTTCATGTAAGTGAATTGCTGTTTGTATCCCAATGCTTGCTAAAAAAAACTTTTGCATGCTGTTATCACTTTGGCCTAGGTCAAGGGTTTTGTCTCACCTCCCGCCAATGAGTTCTAGGCAAATTACCCACTTCTTGGAACCCATCAGTAATTCTCGACTGTGGTTGTCCATGTCGGCACATGCACTGAAATTTTTAGGCTTTTGTATTGAAACCGAAAGCAGACTAAGCATGCATGGCCAGTCCCTCAAGAATAACCACTTTGGCATTCAGAATTGAACGAGCTGCCCTAAATAGATACTTTCAAGTTAAATGAGATTAAAATTAAAGAAATTCAGACGTTGCATAGTCCGCACCTTTTAGCCAGCATGCCACTTTATTTGCTTTAGTGTGCTGGCCTACTACAGTGTGCATATTGCAAGGCAGTTGTCATGCTTTTTATAACCAAAGTGCAATACCTGCAAGTGTTTAGGATGCTTTCTTACTGTGGCCATTGCTATATCGGGTGCTGCTGACCGGCTTTCTTATGAATAGCTCGCCCTGGCGCAATGTCGATGACGAGTGTCTGCTACTGTTGGCCGTGTGAATATACTTATTACAAATGTAGTACTTTGGCTTCCGGTGGCTGTTTGCCGAGCTTGGGGCTCTCTCCTCCTCATACGACATGGACGTGATCCAGGAAGCTGCAAGTTCGTGGTGCGATTCTTTCTTGTGCATATTGGGCATACTGCCATACTCTTTTCTTGTAGATTTTCTTCCTCAGCAGTTATTCGTCGACAGTAAAATGAAATTGCTTCACATCCGAGACCGGTAAACCAGCTGCTCTTAAGTTAATGTATGATATGTGACTTATTTTTTCTCTGGGGCTTAATGGGGTGGACATGCAAGAACGGCAGTGGTGCTTTCATGTTCACAGCTATAGAAGGCCTAATCAATCTGAACTGCTTTGAAATCCTCATGAAAACTGATATTTAAAGAGTATCAACAAGTACATGACGCCTTAAACTCGGAACCGATCCAAATATAGACTGGTCTAGCACAAAGGCATGCAGCTGGACACCTGCTATTGCTCTGATAATAGCTACCAATAGAGATTATATGTACACGTATATATATACGTGTGTGTGTGTGTGTGTCTGTGTGTGTGTGTCTGTGTGTGTGTGTCTGTGGCTGTGTATACGTATGTATCTGTCTATAACAAAGATAAACATCATTGAATCGTACCAGTAAAATCTGCAATCTGTAGACTGGAATCGGCTGTGTATGCCTGGGTCATAGCCCGTTGGTAACATGCTCGACTACATCACGGTGCAGGCCCCCCGGCTTGGTCCATCGACCCCGAAGCAGGCTGTGCCTGATTGGTAGCAGAAAGCATTGTGTATGTGTGCTTGGGAGAGGGTCAGTAGCCTATTTTCGGCACCACTTAATCGTTCTTACAGTGCTCTTGTCAAGGGGCCACCAGCAGCACTGCCAGCTTTTCTGAACCAATCGTTTGTCACCCCTATAGGTGGCTGTCCCAATCAGTTCATGAGCTTTTTGATAATAGTAGGAATGTTTTTTCTAGAGCATGCAGGCAGACCATGCATGACCTGAAGCAGTGCAGCATGGCAGCAGCCGTTGTCTCGCAGCTGTCCAGCAAATACAGACGACCAACCCGAACCAGGAGGTTGCATGTAACAAGGGTTAACCTTACGAAAATCGGTAAGTCTCGATCGCTCTATCGAAAGGACAACCACCCTGCACTGGGCAATGGTTCTTTAGCGATTGCTGTGTATTTGGGGCACCGCTGACCAGCTGGCTTAAGGCCGATTTCAGCCTCTACTTTTAATTAGGTCGTATAGGACAGCAGTTTAGTCAGCCATGTCCATCTACTCACAGATTTTGCTAGAGAAGCTTTCACTGTCTTTGCTCTATGCGGTGCAACTCGCTGGCACATATTATATACGACCAGTATCTCTCATGCTGCTGACTGCAACGAATCAACTCCAATCGTCACAGTACTGCTACTTTGCTACCTTTCCCAATGGTTCTGAGTCAGGCGACTGACTTTTGCTGCTTCATGTCAGTGATACCATAAGACTTAAGGAGTTCTTTAGGAAACTGTGAATCAAAATACGTTGGTAGTCTTTGTGACTTTGCAAAGTTGGTGACCGCGATGCCGGCGTCCGTTTAATTGTGGCCGGTGAATAAGGCAATCTGATTGAGCAAATAGGCAAATTGGGCATCGCCCTACTGTCAGCCATGCTCAGATGTTGCCTCGAATAGACCTCGAAGGTCTGGCTAGCACAGCTAAGCAGGTAGGCTCGCCGAGATGCTGCCACTAGCCATGCAAAGCCTGCCGTGTTAGGCATCTTTGCGATTAATCTATCTGCCGACCTTTCAACTGCAGCTAGCATACCTACCAGCAGGTGACATGCATGGGTAGGCCTCCTAATCATCTGTTTGGCTAGGAGTGAAGCCATCACAGCAGCCGAGTCCAACTCGTGCCCTAATTGACGAAGTGGTGCCTGCCTGTTGCAGCCTTGAGAAGCCTGGTTTTATCTGTCGAGTTCCTCCCGGCCGAGCGACCCTTTTTGGTTTGTGCATCGCCAAAACAGAGAGGTGGTCCATCAGACCGATTAGCCTGACAGTGGCTCTACTTCTTGGCCTAGAACGACGGATGAAGACCTGGGCATAACGACCTCCGTCAGCCGAGAGCAAACGACTAATCCTAGGAATCGTCATGGTCTCGCCTTCCTCCTTGGACGTCATGTCGGATGATGACTTGATCGGTAAGACAATCGATATATGACCCTTTTGTGAGAGTCCTTGAAGCCACTTTTGATGGATATGTGTGGTTGGTGTTGTTGCAAAATCTGTTCTTTCTACATTTAGGCATTCAGTGACAGGTGATTTAGTAAGATTTTACACAGCATGTACTGCATTGATCTGAACTAGGTCTCTTTGTTAGTGTGTTTGGGCTGCTAGAATTAGCTGTGGTGGCAACAAGATGGAACAGTTGGACTGGTGGCAGCTATTTATCTAGGCCGAGGTTTTTTACATGTGACTGGAGTGGTTGACAGCGGTTGGTGTTTTATGCATGGCTAAGGCACGTATAGCCACGAGATGCACCTCTCCTTGTTCTGCCGTCACTTTTCTGTGAAGGGTTTTTAAAGAAGAAGCCTCCCTTCTTCTTTGACCCCTTGGTTTTGAGCATTTAGCCTATGTCCATTCATCTGCTTAATCATCTACCTATTCCTATTTTTCCACGGTACTCCAAAGTTTACATAGGAGATGTCGGTTTCAAGTCCGATGGCTCTCACATAAGTAGTGATACTCGAATACCAAAAGCAATGTTTATCATGCAGTGCTAGTGCTATAGATTCTGGCTGCTCTGCTCACGGTAACAGCATCGGCAGTGCCTGTAAGCAGCCTGCAAAGGTGAGGGAATAGCTAAAGTTGGAAAACTAACGTGCTGGAGGGCATAAAAACAAGAGGTCCATCAGAGTTTTCATCGATTAACTTGGATATGATGCAACTGGACACAGAGAGAGAGAGAGAGAGAGAGAGAGAGAGAGAGAGAGAGAGAGAGAGAGAGAGAGAGAGAGAGAGAGCCATGCGAGGTGTGTACCCGGTAAGAGATTCACGGTATGAATGCATGCACAAACTGTTGAGCTGCGGTCTCTTGGTGTCCCTTGCACTGTTGCTCGGTAGGCGAAAAGATTTAAACGATTTCTTGCAGCCGGTGCACGTTCGTAGAAGTGCTGTTGCTTGGACACCAATGTTTCAGCCCTAGTCAAATCAGAGGGGGCACATATGTGCTGCCAACCGACGTATTGAGGCGGCGGCTATAGACTGCCATGGCTACTGCAGGCTGTGGCTGCTGCCACAGGCAGAGCGCAGCTTTCACGATTTGCAATAATTTGCAACCAAGGCTTGTACCGGCTCCACTTGGACCTGCTCCTCTTGCAGCTTCCGAGTAAACTCTATCTTTGTTTCCAGATGCCAGAACGACTTTTTAGATAGATTATTTCTGATGAAATGGCCTAGTAGGTTTTCTTTTACTTTGGGTACTCAGAAAAGACGAATAGAAGCCTAGGTCAGAACTGCCTGTTGTGCTGAACAAATCAAGCCCGCTAGCGATTGCTTCCTGCTGGCGACGGCAGCTGGTGGACATGCCTCATTCACGAAGTCGGAATGGCAACACGGTGGCCACCACCAGCAGCAGCAGCAGGGAAATGGTTTTTCTTACGATCGCTCACTTATTCGTGACGGCTGCTGATTTTCTTCTGGCGAAGAAATACTTCGAGTGTATGGCGCTCTTAGGCAACCCAATCTCTGTCGGGTGCTTTGCGTGTGCAACTGGGCTCAAATACGCTACCCTAGTCGGAGATGGCAAGCTTTACCCCTGTGTCAAACACGGGTGGCAGCGCATTAATTTCGAGAAAACAGGCGAACCATTCGTCTTGGAACAAGAAATCTCAATTGTAACAGCCGTTCCACTGCTCTCTCCATGAAAGGAGCCTTCGTTTTGGCATTGTAAGTGACTGTGCGCTCTGTTTCTCTCTCTCTCTCTCTCTCTCTCTCTCTCTCTCTCTCTCTCTCTCTCTCTCTCTCTCTCTCTCTCTCTCTCTCTCTCTCTCTCTCTCTCTCTCTCTCTCTCTCTCTCTCTCTCTCTCTCTCTATTTCAGGTGCCTTGTGGCATCGTGAAAGTAATTCTGTTTCCTCAGAAGCTGGTGCCTCCTTCGTACTGCAGGCAAAACAAGTGACTGTGCTCTCTCTTTCTCCCAAGTGTATTTACGTTGACCTCGATCGGTAAAGACAAGCAGCTTGACCGTTGATCTAAACTAGCCCGAGGCTCGGTGTCTTCCTTGTTGTGTGCACTGAGTTCTCAGAGAGAAACACAGAGAGGTTCGAACTAGCACACTTGCTGCATGACGAATGCATGTGATGCGACTGCCGATCCTTGGTTAGAATGCAGTGGCAAAGCTGGCACTACACTATGGTCATTTCATCTGAAGTATTTTACCCCTAGACCTACAATCCATATCAGATGTGTGTGTGTGTCTGTGTGTGTGTGCTTGTGTGCATGTGTGTCTGTGTGTGCTTGTATATGTGTGTCTGTGCTTATGAGTAATTGTGTATGTATGTGTGTGAGCTTGTTGGGAGTGCAAGAGCGTTTATGTGTCTGCTGGTGACTCAATGCAGATAGTAGTATTTCAAGCAGCAAAACCACATGCCATGAGCACAAAGCAATAAGCTGGCAGCCACTGGAGAAGTTGGATAGCAGTAGCACTGTTAGGCATGGCTTCCTATAATGAGAGTTGATGACGAGCTGTGCTAGCACCAAAAAGCATCAGTGTTCTGTGCATTTTTTAAGGGTTCGTTTGGCTGCTTGGCTGACTTTAGGCTTGCACAGTGCCGTGGGACACCCTAGGGGATGCGCATATACATGTCTCTCTGCATAGATCTTGTAAGCCGAAAACTGAGTTTACAGCTCGCTGAACACCATTCTAGGCCCTTATTCGAAGCCATTCTGATTTTTTCGCTTCAGCTGTTAGCGTGTCAAGTTGCCACGGTTGGAATCTCTCTTCACATTCCCCTTGGCCCTGTGCTAGACCCTATTCACTGCATGAGATAGCTCAAAAGCATTAGTGTTGTCTGCTGGACAAGCAGCCAGTCAACTCAATTCACTGACGATTGAGGCATCCTATTTGACTGGCTTTTCAAGTCCGACTGACTCTGATTCGACAACGTAGCGGTTTTGGCGAATGTCTGTTCATGCATACGGGTCTCGTAGCACACTAAGCGTTCTTCTATCTCTGCTTCGGGTAGTATTATCGAGCGCCACTTTCGATAGCAGTGCTCAGCTTTCTGAACGTTCCTAGACAGAGATAACCACCACGGCTCGCTGCTGCCGTTTTTCCAGGGCCGCACTTACTGTCGGGCTTCGTTCGCTTGGTATTGCCAGAAGAATGCTTTCTGTAAGGCAGCCAGTGGTATTTGATGATTCTTCACTGGCTAAAATGCCCCGGTTACTCTGCAAAAGCCGTGAACTCGGCGTGAGGGCAATGTTTAAGCAGAAGATTTTGGACCTCCAACACTGTGGCCATAACCGGAAGCCCTCGTTAAGCCACAGCACAGAAGGGTTCCTCTACAGGAAAATATGTGACAGGTTTGATCGTGCGAGAAGTTTCGTGATGCAATACAATGTTCTCTTCTAACTTTTCTACTGTTGCTAGCTCACAGTGAGCCAGCGCCGAGGGGCAGAGTCAAGCTGTGAGCTGTGAGTGCATGTGAGTGCAGGCAGAGCCGTTGAAGCTGTGCTTCCCACCTGGTGCAGTTGGCACAGCCTGTTCAGGTGCGCTGGTATGGCCAAGTGCTTCTCGAACGTGTTCCCTGTGTTTAAGCCTAGGATCTTACAGCCCGTCGCTTGATTCCGAGTGATCTTACAGCGCTTTTTGGGAAGGCCCTCGCTATGGGTGCATGGTGGATGTGAGAAGTAAACACTAGTTCCAAAAGATGTGGGTGGGGGAAATACCTGCTCTGTGACCAATCGCATCACCGACCGACCGCGAGCAGGTGTTTCGGGCATCCAATCGGATGCTTTTGCCATTCTTAATAGCAGGAGCTTGAACAATCTTAAAGCTGCTCAGATCGCAAGTCGGAGGCAAAGGGTGGAGCCCAGCTGCTGCTGTAGTTTCTGATGACTGTCACTGTAGCTACTGATAACGGTTATTCCAGAACGTTGAGTTCCCGCTGAGGCAAGTTGACTGCTATGTCAGCTTTCTATTTGGTGCTACACACCGGTCGTCCAAGCCTCCGAGGGAAAGTGAAGCTCTTAAGAATCGCTTGATTGCTCAACATTCTGTGACTGCTTCGTTGCCAGATATAACTGATCTCGACCTGGGATGTCATTATTTGCGATCAATTTTCACTGCTTGCCAGTGCCCTCTCTATTCAATGCCTACTCCGTGTCGAAGATAAAAAGCTTACCAGGTGGATGCGGCCAGCCTTTAAGCTCAGGGATCGATATCCAAGTGGCGTGCTCGTGACTTGGACTCGGTGGCATCGCCCATCCTACCAATATCGAATTAGGGCTTACCGAGCATATTGCATAATCGGGCTGATTGAGGCCTCCGTGAGGCTAAAGCGAATCTATCTTAAGTGTTAAGCTTTGTTCGTAGAGTAAGGGCATGATGTGGCATCTTCTTGCCTTAGGTGCCCAGGGTGCCCTTGTTTCAACTACCTTCGTACATTCTAGTACTACTTGTGTGTGTGTGTGTGTGTGTGTGTGTGTGTGTGTGTGTGTGTGTGTGTGTGTGTGTGTGTGTGTGTGTGTGTGTGTGTCTGTGCTCGCTCGAAGGTGCATGGGTGTGCACGAGTGGTGTTCGATACAGATTTGTATCCTGCAGCATCTTGCAAACATACCTGTAAGCAATTCTAACCGAACCGTGGCTGATCCGTCCATTGAAGATCGTGTGTTGTGCCTTGAATACTGTGTGTTCAGATGAACCGAGCCAATGCAGTTGAGACCCAGCATTGTCATCATGGCTGCAGTGTAAATTTCAGCTGAAGTTTAATTTCCAGCACCTGTAACTTTTGTTTCAGGAGACACGTGCTCTCACTTGGGAAGCTGGAAGCTGCTGCATCAGCGTACTACTGAATTTTACCCGTATTCAGTTTGAATTTCCGAGCAAAGTAAGAGTCTGTGCCACAGCCCTCGTGTAGTTACTCTTCTTGTATCAAACGATGCTGACGCCTGTGCTACGGACAAAAGTAAAAAATAAATGGAATAGCATACGGCACACGGAAGACGATTGTCAATGCAATAGTGGGAAATGTGTAGCTTGGATATTTGTGCATAGATTATGTTAGAAAACAGCTAGTAGCTCCAAGTTTGTTTTTTGCTGCAAACATCCCATGACTCAGGAAGCACAATAATTGAGTCGACGGGTGCAGTGTAGACAGTGTTCAGCTTGGATGCTATGGGCTGCAATGTTCGAGGGCATAGTTCTGTCAGGGCTCATATAGCCTTGTCAGTCAAATGTAGTGCGATTTGTGGTTACCCTTTCCAAAGCTTGTGGGGGTTAATGACTCGTAAGGACTGAATGACGATACTGTACGTTGTGGCTGCTGCTGTTGTTTAAATGACTTAATCAGTCTCAATGTCACTGTGACCAAATGTAAGAGGTGAGCATGCTTGAGCCATTTATTTTAACCATCAAGCAAGGAACCAGCAAGCTGTTCAATCTTATCCCTCGCCCCTACTAGCTGCCTCGATTGGCGGCACTGCCCCTCCGACTGGAAGTCTAATAGCTCTCCAACGGAATTGAAGGGGGGCATCTGTACTTTCCGTTGCCCCTCAGCCGCTTGCTTTTTGGTGGTCCCATCCTTCCGCAAGGTCAGAGGGGCTACGAACTTGAAAGCACTCCCGTGAGTAAGCACGGTCTTTTATTAAGGTCAGCTCTGCAGCAGTATTTATCGAAAGCTTGATTAATGACCACAGTGTTGCAGATTGGACTCACAAGCATACACTCATGTTATCGTAAAAATAGTGACTTACGACCACAATATTCCACGTTGGACTCACAATAGCACCATCTATTGTCTAAACAATGATTTGCGACTACGATATTACACGTAGCATACGCGATCGTACCTCATATCGACGTCAAAATAATGACCGACGTGCGGCACACTGGACTCACGATCATATCCTGCTATTCCCAACTAGTGCCCCTACAAGAAGCTGCTAGGGCGATGGCTTAGGTTCTCATTTTGCTTCCCACCTCCGTCGTTACACCAGTTAATACTTTCTTCTCGTTGTCAAGTGTGAATTCGACCAAAAGTTTATGTATGCTGCTCTGTTTGTGTAAGAACTAGTTTATGCTTTGGCGATACGCTGAATCTGAAAATGAAGTTGATTTCTCCTCTATTGGATGGGCAGGCGCATAGGCTGGGGGCTTCAGCCGATACCCGGTCTTGGAGGACAGCCGAGGTTTATGGAACTTCTGCCCTTAATCGGTAACCCAGTGATCCATCTCTGATAGCAGTAATAGTTATACTAATGCATTTATATAAGCACCATCGAAGAATTTATCTCTTTCCAGACACTTGCTCATATGACGATCTTGACTTGTGCTGTAAAGGAAGCATAATCGAATGGTTAGTGTCAGCATGCTCAATGTCAACAAGCAGAGCAAGGTGAGAGGTGACATGCACGGGGTCAGCAGGCAAATATGGTTGATAGCAGCATGCACAGCGGCAGCGCATGTAAGTATCCAAAGATTTGAGAATCGTACTATGTGTTGCTTAACGATGTGATTCAAGAAAGCGAGTATTACGACACGTAGCCTGATGGAGGAGTGTAGGCTAGGCAGAGAATTGAAGGACCTATAAGCGAGTGACTGAAGCTTGAAGTCGCGGGTCGCTTGCCTCGAAGCCATTGCAGATCGGTGAGCATTAGTGTCTTTTAACAATTGTGCTGCTCACGACAGTCAAGCCTAGCTGCAGAGTTTTGATCCAACTGAAAGCATCTGATTGCACAGCCAACACACACAGACCAACAAGCTTTGAGTGACGTAAGTCGAGACGAGATGTCTCATATGCATGGAACCATTTAGATATAGTATCCCTGTCTTAGCAAGCCCGAAAGTTAGCAATGTGCTTTAGCTGAAAGTATGCTGACTTGACTGCAGAGCTGGTGTGGTCGTCTAGTGCTAGGTCACTTTGGAACTTTTAGTTAAGATTTTGTGAAGATGCAACAGGAGATATGGTGGCAGATGTGATTTTTAACTGAAATTCTTCAAATTTCTGAACCGCAGTCGGTTTGCTTATCATTCTTTAGCTTACACCTACCTCTCAGGTCTGTGGCTCCAATAGGATGAACATCCTACATCCTAGAATTTAACTGTTTACCTATACCTTGTATAACCCTCGAATCCTTTGGAGACCGTGCCTTTAGTTCGTATGCTCCTAAAGCCTGGAACTACTTTCAGCCTCCATCACAATATCTGCTGACTTGTCCTATTACAGCATTTAGTGGGTAACTGTGATTTGGCCTTTATGTGCTCGTGCATGCTGAAACTGTCCATGCTGCCACTAATCATACTTGCATGCTGACCTTGTGCATGTCACCACTAGCCATAGTATTATATTATTATTCCATTTTGTTAACCTTGTTATTTATTGAGCACCCTATCACTAGCCATTCTATTGTGCTTCCTTTTCGGCAAATGCGCCTAGAAAGAGATTGAGTTCTCTGAGGATGATTTATCAAGTGTATTATTATTATTTTTATATGGATTCGAGGGCGCAGCCACTAGGCTTAGAGAGATGCTCTAGATTTTGTCAACCGGTGCATCTTTGCAGTGCAGCTTGAAAGTGCCTGTTCAGTGGGGATACCAGCGTTTTGTTTTAGTTGCTGCTCGATATAATTGCTTCCACTTCAGGCTCTCAGTGTATGAGCTGCCATTTAATGTTTTCAAGTGGCTCCACAGAAGCTGCCAGATGGCAAGGCTGTACCAACTACAAATTTAGTTTGGGGTCACATTTATAGGTGGTCAATGCACTGACCCGTTGGCATGCCTCCTGCTTCTGCAGATGTCTAGCTCGTTTACATATGGCGCTACCGTTTTTTGAAAGAGAGTGACCGGTTTCTGTGGGGGTGTACATTGTGTATGTGTGCATGGGCATTTCTGCATGCATGCTTGTCTGTGCTGTGGGTACACTTGTATGTGTGTGTATGTCTCTGTGTGTGTCTGCGTGTGCCTCTGTGTGTGTGTGTGTGTGTGTGTGTGTGTGTGTGTGTGTGTGTGTGTGTGTGTGTGTGTGTGTGTGTGTGTGTGTGTGTGTGTGTGTGTGTGTTACCTAATGGGTGACATTCGAGAGTGGCCATCATTTGGTTGCCGTCGATGTGTAGCTTCATGGTCGCTGGGAAGGGGGCTTGCGTGACCATGCTTGGTGGGTGCCAAGGAATTAATCTGATAGGTTCCCTAGAAATGATGCTAATCCGACTTGATCTGTTGTGGGAAGGCTCTTGGCCAGAAATACTTCTCTTTTAGGGCCGCTGCCGTAGCCTGGTGAAAGATGAGTGCTTCAGGTCACAGGCCTGAAAAATCGCTTTGTGATCTTGACGTTACGCCATGGTAAAAACAAAGAGGCATTGTCGATTCAATAGCCTCATTTACGTATCAGCAAAAGAACCGTGGCAGCTTTTGCTCAGCTGGCAGTTAGTGGTAAAGAATTGCATGCAACAGTAACGGGTCACCAAAAACCTGTTCGACTTTGACAGGACTTTGATCCAGCTACAGAGAATGTCGTTCTTCTGGCTTTCCCTCTAGCCACCTGCCCAGTTCCTAAGCTGGTCTTTCAGCTGTTTAACTATCCTCAAATTAACTGGAGGCTATACCTTCAGTCTCTATGCACATAGGACTTGGAATTGTTTACCTATTGACATGAAATAATGGCATCCCATGACGTGATGACGTGACTTAAAGAGAAGCTGAAACTCCACATGCTCTTCCTTGTATGTATTTTGATCATGTGAATTATCAGTCTTCTCTATACACGGAGAACTTGAGCAGGTTACATCCAGTCTACTTATTGCCATTTCTATCAAAATCATTGGACCATTTAGTGTCAAAACAGTGCAATAGTTGTAGGAAATCTTCAAATCTGGCTTATACGTGTCAGTCAGGTCTTTGACATACTGAGTGCAGAGAGTCAGCATTGCTGCTTGTGTATAAACGACCTTCTCGGGACAGCTATATGTAGGGTGTATGTGTTTTTTATGCTCACTCACTTGCCAGCTATGATACTCTTGATTGCCAATATCTTTTAGGGTTTTTCCTCTGGCCTATGCATCTAGTGGCCTCATCCTTTTATTATTATTGCTGATGTTGGCAGCACATGCTTACTCTATAGACCCTGTGTGACATGCATGAAGATATTTAGTTCTCTTGGGTAGCTTTAAACATGCTTTATTGCATCTGTGGATGCTCTTTGAAGAAATGACAAGACATGAGTCCTTGATTAAATATGCTGCACAAACCTGTCAAGTGCTTAAAAAACGGCTACCTCCTGACTGATCGTTTTCATTAAAAAAAAGGCTGCTACTAAATCCTTTGCCTGGGAGTCAACTTATATGGAAATTGCTTTTACGAGGCATGGCTACAATGACTTACGTCAGTAAGACCTTTGGCATACGGTTGTTTGCTGCAAACAGATGAATATATTGAAGGAAGCAGTTGCTCTATGCTTGCTATTCTGTAAGAACAGACAAATTAGCAGGACGACGTCATGCTTCCAGCACTTGCTAGCGATGCCCTCTCGTAGTCAAGATTTAGCTCTACCGAAAAATAGTTCATATCTTCTGCAATTTGCATGTATATTTGTATTACTACGCCCCTCCCCATCTGAAATGTGTAACCCAAGGTTTGTTGGTGTGGAGTTAGTGTCATCGAGCTTCTGTATCTGTAGAGGAGAGTAGCAGTCGTTCTCATACCTCAGCAGATGCTATATGGTACTGTCAGCTTTGCAGAGACAGACGGAGATAGGGAGAGATAGTGAGAGACGGAGTGAGACAGAGAGAGGATAGTATCTAAATGCTTTGTGAGTGGCCTTCTGGCTGAGGTAATGCAAAATATTGGCTTGCAAACACTTATGTTGACAACCACATCACTTAATATGCACACGTATAATCTGCACACGTATAATCTGCACACGTATTTATCAGAAATTCACCCTTGCACAGTCTGGTGATCAGGTTGCTAAATGGGTGCACGATCCACAAACATTAAATACAAAAGTATTTCAATGATGCCATTCATCCTTCAGTTTTTTCCTGCCGATACAGTTTTCCTTCCTGAAGCGTGGAATCTTAATGGGCGTGGGTTAGCTCTTTACAATGTGGCTGTTTTCCAATGCCTATTCTTCAGAAGAGATAGTGCAAAAACACCTTTAAAAGGCGAGCAGGGAATGCTGAGAGCACTGCAATTCAATTAAAAAAAGTGCAATTGTTTGCAATATTGTCCAAGCTACAATAGTAAAGGTACATCAGTAAGCAACAACAGGTGTAGCAGGACGGCCAATGTGATCTATAGTGCTACCGAATGCATATCGAAAGCTGCCTAGGTTGTGAGTGTTCAATACAAAAATTTCCTACTGTGAGTGCACTATGCAAAAGACCTACATATTCTTTGTGGAGTTGGAGATAGAGATACGTTACATTACATCTTTTTGGTGAGCCAAGATGACATAGGTATGGCTGTTGCTTTTCATGGCCTTGGCCTCGGGTTAGTGGGTTCCAAGCCTGCGGTGGGCGATCGTCTTTTGCCACTGCAAGCAGTGGTGATAGTCGTAAAAGCTCTTCTGTCGCTAGACAAAAGTAGGTAGTATAATTAGCATTTATCAGCATTTAAAATCAACATCATACGTTAGTCTGGATCAATCAGCTCAACATGGCTGGATGATCCAGCGGTGTTGGTGGGAGGAGAGAGAAAATATTTGTCATGCTAAGAGTTTTAGATGTTCAGCTCCGGGGCAGCCTGGGTCCTGCAGAGAGTCAGGGTCTCTGGCAGCAGAAGCAGCAGTGCATCTCTTCAGCCAGCGACTTGCTGCGACTGCAGCAACCTACCAAGTAGCAGAGCCCGTAGCTCGTTTGCCATGACGTGGCCTCTGCTACACCGACGCTGCTGCTGCAGCATCGTCGGCAAAGTCTGTGGGTCACTCGACCTTGCCATTTACTGATCGGCCAATAACCGGAGGTGGGCTTGAATTCTTCGCATGGGCCTTGCAGCGGCCAAGCTCTGAAGGCGACGGGAAGCTGACTGAGTTCCAACAGGGTCGGTTGCCCAAGAAAAGTGCAGGCTTCGTTTTCTGGCCATAACAGAACTTGATATCTATTGGGGGGATAGTAAGTAAGTAAGTAAGTAAGTAAGCCGCAGGTCTCGAGCCAGCGACCTAGCGGTTATAAGAGGCAAGCACTTTCACCCTGGGGAGGGGGCTTGCAGATTGATTAGCCTAGGTCATGCCTACCTGGTCATGCCTAGGTGCAATGTCTGCTACAGTTGAACTGGGAATGAGTGACCGTCTGTAATCCCTGAACTTTGCATTTATATGTTCTGTAATCTTTCACTGCGTTCCGACAGTCGTTATTTGCCCAGAGGCCGTTTCTTGACACCATTAACAGTTTTCGTGTTCATGTAATATACAGCTGCCGAGGCGGTGCTTTGTCGATGATGCATCTATCGGCACTTTGCTGTGTGCAAGCAAGTATTGAGCTGTCGGTGAATAGATGCAATGGGCAGACCTGTATATCTCTGATACATGATGTACTTGCTGAGACCGTGAGATTTGCTACTTCCCAGCATGCTGCTCTACCGACTTCCAGACTGGCAGGCAATGCCTCTCTGGTAGAGCGTGCACTAGACTAGCTAGTCTCGATAGACTTTGCCAGTTCGTGACAAAGGCATGTCGGGGTTCACTTTATTCTTCATGGCTGTGTTTGAAAGCATGAGGCCATGTCAATTAGGTTGTGCGTTGGAATCCTGTGGTGGGCAATCCTTTATTGCAGCTGCCAGCGGTTGTGGTGGCCTTTAAGGATGTGGAGCTATGCAGAAAGATGAGTTGAATCAGCTGGTATTTGTCATATTTTTATAAATGGCAGCCCTTGATATTGGCTTGCATCTGCTTGTGGAGGGACTGGATTACGTCTCTGCTTCATGCGTCTGTGTGATCCCTACTCGATTGGGGGCTTTGCTTTGCCAATGAAATGCTAGCAAATTATTTTTTGGACTGCAACGGCACCTACCTGATGGTAGAAACAACGTTCGGTTCAACTTCACCGTACATCAAGGCAGATTGCGGTTTACCCCTTGCCTGGGGTATCCGAATAGTAAACTCACTGCAGTCAAGTGCAGTTACCGGATAACCACTGTTCTTGTTTATTGAGCATGCTACCACTTATCAACCGATCGTGCTTACTTAGCCACAAATGTCAAGTTCGTAGACGGTGATTGAGTTCTCCGAGATGGCTATGTCAAATGTACTATTATTATTATTATAATTATTATTATTCTGCAGCTCGGTGGCAGCCGGACATTCCTTTCGTGAACTGGCACTTCGGTAGCTGTTTATTCCTCCGAGAAAAGCTTGCTTCGTGTCGGAATCCGCCGCACCTAATGGCTAATTTTTGGAAGTGCTGCTCAAATCGTGAGGCTCGGGTGCCACATGACGACAGTACGTGCCCATTTCACTGCTTGTTTTGCTTGGCACTGACCGCTGGAGATATATAGCATGTCAGGTGCTGCGACCCGCTGTTCATACAGCAGTCTTGCCGAATGTTTAAGCTGCCACTCAGGGTCGATCTTCGATGCGCTTGCTGGCGTTCAGTCGGGCCTTCAACAGTGAGTGAATCGTCGTTGGCGCTAGACCCTTGCCGGACAGAGGGGCCCTTTTGTCCAGCCAGTCGGTCAAAAATGTAGCTGTACTTTTCACAGCGCTTTTCTCGATCCCCGATCGGGGGTGCCTGGTTCGCCGGGCCGTGGGAGATCATCTGACGACGGCCTCTGGCAAATTGACTGGTAGCCAGTGACAAGTGCAGGGACGGCTCGGCCGCTTGGCTTCGGCCACGAGCCGGCGTTCAGCCTGTTAGTAACACTTTTTTTGGTCCGGCGGGCGGCTGGTACCAGTACCGTCTCTGCTGCCAAATGTAGCGCACTTCTCGTTTTTACCAGGAATTACGAGGAGGGTCCACTGTCGTGACTTGCAGAGGGACCCCGGTCCATGGGGGGGGGGACTGAAACAGTGGTGCCGAAGCAACACTTGCGTTCAAGCTGCTTAGCATCAAGTTTAATCAGACTTTTCTAGCTGTGCCTGAGCATTGGCAGCCACTGCCAAGGTGCACGGATGCAGCGAATACGCCCTCCAACTGATGCAGAATGGAAAGTTCTAGAACGTTTCGATTCCCGTCACTGTGGTCTCGTCACATGGCCGTAGCCCAGGTCGGACTGCCACCGGAACCTTCGGAGTGAGGGTTGGAGGCAGGCTCCCTCCCGATCGTGAGCTCGCCAGCACCTCAGTTCGACTTTGCTGCCGACGTGCACGCGATCACCACGTGAGGGGCTCGAGGAAAGTCGTGAAGCTGGTGCCGATGTGCACGTGCTCCACTCGGATCCGGTGGATTCTCTGCTTTTGGCAGAGTTGCGTTCGGGCAAAACAAGTTCTGGGAAGGTGGCTGCTTACTTTCGTAATATAATGAAATGTAATGTATCTCTGTCTATAAGTCCACAAAGCCATCAAGACTGGGTGTTAGGCAGGAGAGTTTTGCGTAGCGAACTCACAGCTTAAGCGGCTTTTGGTACTCATTGGGTAGCCATCAGACTTCATCTTACACAACAAAGAGAAGGCGAGAAGCATAGCAGAGTCAGGAGAGCAGTTGAGGTAGTCAGTAGCATGGAAGTCGCAGCTCAGGACTGCTGAAAAGGATAAGTCATAGTCGGTTGCTTGGACACGTCTGATCGACGTTTCAGCTCAAGCTGGGAATGCCTGTGCATGAGTATGTGTGCGGTATTCACTGCCAGTGATGAATGCTATACCGTGAATGTTTTTCCAAACGTTTAGTTGTAGTTTTAGTATTAGCCCAGGAAGTAACGTGCTCAGTGTTCACGACCCACATCATAGGTTCGAGTCCTGCAGTCATTAATCCTTTATTGACCACTGCAAGCAGTGGTGATAGCCTCAATGGCTCTTCTGTCACTATATAGAAGGAGGCTTCTATATATCAGTGTCAACCTTTTCTTGTCGGCGGACGCACGACTCCCTGAGGCGATGCTAGCTAGCTAATCACCTTTGACCTTTTTAAAGTGAGGCAATCGGTCCAAGAGTAACTTGCTACTTTACAATACATTTATAGTGTATGGAGGATATTTAGTCCTCTTTAGACCCTAAACAAAGTGTCCTGATAAACATTATATGCTTTTTGATATTATTGACTTTTCAAATGCAATTGGCTTCTATGCGGTTGCATCGTAGCCAATCCTGTAATTTTTTTAGTGAGTTTGGACAATCGCTCTGCCTGTCCTGCCCTCGTTAGGTGTTCGACCGATATTGCTTTGCATTATGTTGCTTGCATTGATGAAATCTGATCGAGGCCGTCTTGCAGAGCTGCCGGACCAGTCAGTCTAGCTGGGGAGCTGTATTGTCTCTTGCCGTTCCAGCTGTTCTCTTCCCGGCTCAGCCGAGTCTAACGACTCTATCTCTGACGGCGACCTGTACTCTGAGCGGCCACACGAGCAGCTGCAGTATCACGTGAGTGGGCGTGCCGAGGCAGCCACCATCTGCCGGTGGCTTGCACCTGCCTGCTGCCACCGGCTCTCGTGGTCGGATGCTGCACAGCCCTAGGCTAATTTACCGGTCGTGTGGTGGCAGCTGTGGCTCAAACCTCGGCACGGCAGCGCCAGGGGTTTGGAACTAGCATCTGGCGCCGTGCCTTCACTGCAGGGGCTGCCTTGGTCGGGGTTAGCGTCGCCCGTGTGCAGCTACGGCTGCCTCAACCATCGGATTACGGCTAGTGCTACGCGAATTGGCCCCACCGGGCCGGCTCGGATTTGCTGGCTGCCATACAAACACGGTTTGCCTCAGCGGTTTGATGAGTGGCTGCCTTTGCCACCACAATGGGCCTCTGACGGGCCGAAGCCGGCCTGGCGGCACTTCCGCATGACGTTGCCGGTTCGTCTGCGCCGGCACTGTAGCCCGTGCTGTGCTGAGATGCACTGCTGGTCGCGGTCGCCATGGCTGACGACGACAGCTGCGGCAATGCCGCACATGCACCTGCCTGGGCCGCCGGATCAGGCCTCTCTGTGCTGCGATTGGCCGCCGTTGCCTGCCGCTCCGCGGGGCGGCCGAGCCGTGCCGCCCGTGCCTTCCCAGAGCTCTTCATCCAACGACGCCTCAGCGCCGCTGTCGTCTGCTGCCGCCGCTCCGCCAGAGCTTGTGGCTGCCGACAAAGCCGCCGTCGCAGTTAAGTTGGTCCGGCCAGCCAGCGTGAAATTCGATGCCAATGCCGTCGCCCACCGCCCCAGCACATGAACTACATAAGAAGACCGCTGCCGCCGCCTCGACGGCTGCCTCACCTTGCGACCGGCGGCCGGTGAGCAGCGCGGCCAGCATCGCAACCGCAGAAGCCCGACGGTACTGGCAGCACTTTTCCGACTGGAAGCGAAACCACATCCTGCTGCCTGCGGTCGCCAGTAGTGGCTGTGGCCTCGAAGCTCCCGTCGGCTGGTGCTGCCGTGGCGAGGAGATGGCGGCAGAATCGAGGCGATGCTTGGAATATCCGGCGATGGTGCAACCTTCCATTGACGGCCGCAAGAGCTTGGCTGCCGACTCGATTCAGCTAAAGTAATTCATGGTTTGCGCACGCGATGCCGGCACAACCTTCACCGGGGCAGCTGCCTCAGTTGAGCAGCTGTGCCGGAAGGTTTATCAGCGGTCTCGCTAACTCTTTGTGCAATCAAAATTTGTATCGTCTCTAAGCCAAGACCTTTTACGAACTTGCTAGTAAAGCTAACCGAGCTATTGTGCTAGTTTTTTTTTACGCCCGGTATGCAAAGAAAAGTAGCTGCAGGCATCGTTTTCAACATTTACTGCCTCTCTTTACCAATCCTGCCTTGTGGTATATGCTTGGCCTTGATGTGTGTGACACCACATTGTTCCGCTTTTTCCATCTACGCCACTAAATTATATGTGCTGCTGCTTGCAAGATTAACTAGTGTCCATATAGCCGGCTACTTTCATTTAATGTTCAACGCTTGAATGCTTAGCCAGCTTCTTTAACCACGTTTGCAGCATGTCAGCTTAGCACCATTGCAGACGGAGCAATGCCCAACTTCCTGCTGCTTATGCTGCCACTGCAGTACCGTAAGGCCTTGGGTATTAAGGAATTATTCGTAACTGGCCATTTTTACAGCATGCGCTTGTAATCTCAAGTCTTTTTTACCTCAAACTTTTTAGTGATTATTTGCTATTTTGTATGATTATGAGATTCTAGTGTTTGTGCAGGTCTTTGCTAGGGTGCCGTCAGCTGCTGCTGCAGCTGCTGGCTGGCAAGCTTTGCAAGTGCAAGTCCAAGCTAGGTCTTATGGGCTTGTGTGAGTCGTCGACTCTGCGAGCGGCTCAGGGTGCGGAAATTGTGTAAGGGCACAAGCATTTTAGAAGAACTCTTTAACGTGTCGCTTGCCCTCATGAATCAGCTGACTAGTGCAGTCCGACGGTCTAGCGACCATAACGGCCGGGATGTCCTAGCTTGTAAAGTGGAGACAGGTCAGGCAGAAGGTCCGGATGGCACTGCGTACTCTAGGCACGCTAGCAGTTTTGAGCAACTCCTTGCCGTATCGACGTCGGTAGGCCCCCTTCCTCCCTTTCTCCTCCCCTCCCCCGGGTAACGGCAATTAGTAATGCACGTGACTGCAAATGGCAAGTAGTAGCATCTGTTTCTTGCATGAAACGTAGGCTCGCATATGCCACAACCGCGTCTGCCAAGTTTCTCCGAGATGCAATTACCCAGCACCTTCTAGTCAGCTTCCAAGTGACGGCGAGATTTTCAAGACATGGTTGGATTGCTGGATTGGACATCTGGCTGCAATGCTCTTCTTCCTAAATCCAGGCTCTTCTGCCTGCCTGCCTGCCTGTCTGTCTCCTTCCCTGCCTCGTCAGAGTCGGACTTATTGAACGATTGGCCGTAAGGCTGTGCCTTCGACTCACCGCGCGGCTTTGCCTGCTCTCGCTCTAGCTGTTCTTCAAGTCGAATCGCTCGTTTTTCGATCTGAAATGCTTACTCGCTTGATCGCAAATAATAATAATTATAAGAATAATAATAGCAATAGATTTGTCCTGCACCCTCAGTAAACTCAGCCAAATGTGTCTGCAGGCTGTAGCGGCTGATTTAGCTTTGCCAGCGTCTGCAGTCCAACGTCTTCCTTGTGCTAGCAGCAGGGGGCGGCACAGGTCAAGCAAGCTTCGCTTTTCCGTGCCAGCCCAGCCTTCGTGCAACTCGCCGTGCCAAGCACAGCTGTCGGCCTTTCGACGTTTGCAGTTTTCCTTTATCCGGAGACGATGCAGCCGAGGAGGATGTGTGCGTCAGATTTGAATACCTTCTCCACCTGATTGATGAAGACGACACTGACGTGAACGACCATTCCGGCCTCACCTTGAACTCGTCGTCTTATGAAAAAGTGACTGCCACCTAGGCTCGCGATCGTCGAAAGATTGCGAGTGACTTGAGTCCTCTCGACACAGCAGGTACGGTACGTCCCTTTATTTGGTGAAGTTCTCTGTTAAGATATTTTGCTTGTAGGATTTGAAGTGATCTTTTCTATTTGTCGATAACGATACATGCTGCACGTCTGCAGAGTTTCATGACACCTCATCGCCGTTGTAATTTTTGTGTTGCAGTCGTGAACGGCGGAGACAGTGGCTACGACAATCTGAAAAGTTTGTTATTGTAGTCAATTTCTGGTAAAATAAACACACGTTATTTATTAATCAAATTGTGTCTGTGGGTAAGGATATTGCACATATTTTGTCTGCCTTTTCAACTAGTAGTTTCTTTCTGGCGTAGAGTTTTGCAGTAGCAGTTTGCCGAATAAATCCCTTCGAACCGGTTGCAGTGATGGCCTGCAGTCTTTCACGGGCACCTGCTGTAGTTTTTGTACTTGGTTATACACGCCTCGGATGCACCCGTTTCCGGTTGGGTGCAGTGTGTGACTCCCCCTGACTTGACGGCATTAAGTAGATGCTAAAAGCATTCCCTTGTTTCGCGTGAATTGTTTCTTTGTTTTTGTGCTCGCTGTTTCTGTCTTTCCACGTTATCACCAACCATATTTACATGCTCCTTTAGTGCAAATGTAAAGTGACGAGAAAGAAATTCAGTTTTCTTAATGTGCTTTACGAAAGTCTTATTTTTATTATTATCAGTATTAGTATGCAGTCAGTGGCTCAGCAAGTCTGCCTGCCCTGCAGACCTGTCTTGGCCAGCCAGATCCAACCCTCCAGCTCTAAAGTCATGCTGGGATATGCTTGCCTACACTCGTTTGCTTATTGACTTCTTGAGCAGAAATCATAAGCAGAGACTACTTGATATAGACTTACCTCCTCCTCAGACAATGACTGCTGCCTCAAACCACCTCCATCCGTTGCCCTTTAAACGTCACCTGATCTCATTCACCACCTGAAAAAAAATGCAGCTACATCTTTATTATAGCCCCAGCAAGGCTTATGTCAGATTTCATAAATTCTTTGAAAAATTAAACCTCCGTCCACTTACATTTTAGTTTCTCATTTACGTGACACCAATCCCTCCATCATATATTAGCCATGCATGTTAGAGAAGTGCCAGCCGTGGCCGATCGAGTTTTTAACAACTTTTGTCATATCGGATCGCTCCTCTGTACTCATGCAAAGTTTTCTCTACGATGTGCTATTGGTTATATCCACTGCCTTTATCATTCGACTGCGTTCGCGTTTCAGCTGCACAAGTTTGTTAGTGTAAGTATTGTGGCCTATGGTAATCACTATTGGCACTCGACAAGCTCAGTCTGCAATTCCCAAGGCTGATCAGGGTGTGCTTAGACAGGATTACCACAGCCAAATAGGTTCACGCTTTTTGAAATTAATTTCCTTGATTAATGGTCCAGGCCTGCGCCCTGAATGGTCTGCAACGGATGAAGAATTTAGCAGCTTGTTTGATTTGTCAACGGCATAGTTACCCCATAGCTCCACTTCTTTCTGAGCCTCGCTGGCTTCCTATCGAGCATCGGCAATATTTTCTTACTGGCTTACATGTTGCTACTCATCGATTTGTCGTCAGGCGTATTCCCTTACCTTGCTAATACCACACTTATCATTCTCAGGAAAAGCAGCAGCTTGTAGTGGAATAGAGAGCGCTTCACTTTGCTGCTTGGTTCGTAGGACCTAATAGACGCATGACCCTAGAATCGGCCTTAGTAGAATGGGGTGTAAGATTAGCTCCCATTTTTAATCAAAAGGATGGCATCGTTTTAAATAGCCGAAGCTTTATCTGATGTGCTGCGATGCGAACGATTAGGAGCTTATAATAAAATGATGGACGATACTAATGGCTACGACTTGATCAGAGGAATGTTCGAGCAAGATCTCAGCTACGAGAGACGCGATCACATCGCACATATATATCATACATAGCACGGCAAGTGGTCGTAGAAATTTTCCATTTGACGGTATTCGGGTAATTGGAACAGCTGCTGGTATGCCCATAATGCTATTTGTTATTTATCCTTAGCTATAAAGGAAGCTGTCAAGTCGTAATTACACTTGGGCGTATTAGAGAGTTAGTTGTAGAGTTAGAGGCGTAATAGGAGATTGTTCAGGGACACACGTAATCCTGTTTGAAAATTGAAATCTGCATATAGGCATATAGCAGCTCAAAGGTTGGGCAGCAGTAATACACCGACAAGCAGACCATCGCTAACACTGGCCCAGACAGGCTCTTCGTTTGCAACCGTACAAGCGAGACATCAAATGAACTTTAAATATGTACCCAAATTAACATGCTGATCAAAAGGTTGGTAATCATTCTTCATGACACAAATAAAAATACATATAATTCATTTTTATAGCGCCCTAGGAGAACCTACTCTCTATTCAGTGCTTCACATTCAGCCACTGGGCTGCATCCCACGATTGCGGTCAGACCTTGGTCGGCGCGGGCACCTTAACCACTTGGTCCAGCCTGGACAGAAACAGGGAGCTAGCAAGATATGCTGCCAGCTAGTGAGGTAGGTGGACAGGCCCCAATCCTATACTGCGGTCAAACGTCACGACTAACTCGTTAAGCATTTACCAGGAACACTTTTGTACGCGTCAACAGTTTCGCCAATAGCGAATGAAATGCATTATCCTCAGTAAAGACTATCTCGTGTCTAGGCTAGTCACACCTTACTACGGATGAGTAATGCCGGCATTTACTTAGTTCTCTTTCCTCACTGTCGCATGCGATCGGATACGCACGCAGTCTTAGCCAGGATTTTCGGACGAGCTTGAGCTCTGTGCCGAATGCGAGCCAACCGGAAGACCCTTTCGAAACACCAAAACAGCAATTATCAAATCTCTTTAGGGATACGCAGAATTTCCTATTTACCATCCTTAAAAGTACGGTTCCATTGAAAAAAATTAATACCGCTCCCCTCTTCAACTCGATGCCGAACGTAGAAACGAACGGCGCGTAATTATGACTGCGCTTCACACACTATCGGTTGGCCGCACCGAGCATGCACCGCTCCAAGACCTGAAGCTCTCAATGCACTAACGATAACGACAAAGCGCTCTGCACGCACCTCTAGATTCGAGGCCCCATTAGAAAAAGCACAAACGATAGCCTGCATATTAGGACCGATACTGCAGGTGACTGCCGACATATTAGTTTACAGACTTACAGCAGCTCCGGCTCAGCGCTAGGACTCATCGACCGGCAGACCGTAACTTTAAGAGAGCGACTGTGGTCAGGCTCATGCCTTGTATAAAGGCCAGATAGTAAGCCATACCATGATAATACACGCACATAGTCTTTATTATCGTTAATGTCGTTAACGCAGTTATGTCGCTAATGTCGGCGTCGAAATTTAGACTCAGCAGCCATCCGCGGTGCTTCATCTCAGAGGGTAACTGCCAGCAGGGTATGCGTAACCTATCAACCTATGATTCTCTGACTGCGAGTCCATAAGAACACGCCTCTGACGTTACGCTTGTGCCATACACTTGATGGTATTCCTTGTACTACTACTATGGTGATAATAATAATAAGAATAATACATTTCGTCTAGGCACTTAAATGTACAGACACGTTAAGTGTGCGATCAAAAATACCAGGTGAGATAACTTACTATGCATATTCGCAGCTACATGCATTTTCTTTTTTAAAATTAAACGTTGAATTGTGCACTAAATTATGAAACTACGTGCTGCCCAGGCTTCCAGGTGACCAGCTCTTCATTTGTGTGTATAAACGTTGATGATATTATCCCTCGATGGAATATCGTTTTTCATAAACTAAGTTTTCGGTAATATTCAGAAACGGCTTAATTTAAGTGTTTTGGAGGTCTTAAATATTTTCAGTTTTAATCTTCGGTGTCTCTCCGCAGATGCGTGCTAGTTTTAAAATGCCGATGACCTCTCACTGAAAAACTGCTCCAAGCAGAGTACCAAAGCTACGTCAGCCGGAAAAATATATTATCACGTGTATAATCTAATGCATTCGCTTCTGTGAAATTAGTTTCTTTAGCAACCTCGTATATTTAGCAATAGAAGTCCGTCAAGTCGTGCACGACATTGCCACACAAACTGCGTCACACCGAGTTGTCATTTGCCGGTCATAGAACTAGACTCGGCTACACGTCCCGTCTTTTATTCTTATCGTCGCAGTGGCAGCGGCGACATCGTGCTGCCCGCCACCGCGGCCGCGGTAGGCTCACCCAGAAGCCAACGCTCGGTTGCGCGCCCGCGTCTAAGTAGGCGTCTTAAAAACTTAAACGAGAGCTCGCTTTCCTGCGCTGTCGTGTGCCTGCGCCCCGCCGACGCCCGGAACTGGCCACACGAATGCGTGGAGAGTCGCTAGCCGCACCGAGGGAGGTCACGTGGCTAAGTCTAAGCGACACCTATTCCGATCGTCGCTTTCGCTAGCCATCTGGAGGGTCGTAGTTGGATTGCTGCGATGGCATAATAATAGTATAACAACAGCAGTAACAGCCCGTCACTTATATGGCACCCTAAGTGTGCTAAGTATCTATTAAGGCGCTCGACAATGCACTGCAAAAGCAGGGCGAGTGTATATCCTTGAGACTAGCATGCCAAAGCGCACGAGAAGACACAGCAAGGCTGTGGACAAGAACCTGAATCGCGCATCCTTTTAATTTTCTTATGGTTTTATGCATTTGGTTTCGTTGCCGAGCGATCTGAAAGAAACAATTTTCTTATCGCCGTCTCGCACGTAAAAAGCTGCCATCCGATTACGACCCTCGTAAGCTAGACTATATAAGCCGACGCAGACTCCTCTCAAAAACTTCCTCGCGTGCGTCGCGAACGGGAACAAAAGTAAACTGACGTAGTGAACGAGGGAGTACCGATTTCGCGTTCCCACACCCAAACGTTAGATGTGAAAAAATGAGCGAACCCAGTCATATCTCGACGCTGAAACAGCGGTGAGCTAAATCGGCAAGACAATGACTTGATATTCCTTATGCACTGCTCCTGATTTATAACGGATAGGAACTGATTAGGTGATAATCTATGGCCTAGGCAGCACAAAATCCAAAGAATTGTAGTTGGCAGGGAGTTGCTGAATTGGCAGTGGAGCTGAACGGTGTTCTACGCCACCGAGTCCTTACGGGAGTTAGCGCACGTTGTGGCCGCTGTTGAATTCCTGCATCCCTTTATCGCTGTGAAGTAGATTTCTCAAAGCTAAGGAAATTTGATTCTTATCTCGCTCTTAGTTACTGCTGCGTTTCGCTTACGTCTGCATACCTGCGTACATGGATGCTGCATCTGCAAGTCGCCGTAGTCGCGTGTCCAAGGCCTCTCCAGAGCTACACCGGTATTTGTCGAATTTCGGCAGAGTCTGGTACAGTGGTGGTAGTTTATGTGATCAAACAGCTTCATTTACATAGCGGTCGAAGAATCTTAGCGGCTATCTTGCATAGCGGCCATCTTGCATCTTTGCATCCGGCATAGCTTGCAGTGCCAGTAAAGAATTTTTAGCTTTTGGATTCGAACCCACGATCCGGGTCGTGAGTTGCGAGCACTTGACCCATGCGCCAAAACCCAGGGCTAGCCCACGGAAGCGATCTGCCGGAGCTGCGTGCGCACCCGCGTGCCGCTCCACGGCTATAGCCCGCGACCGGCGGCGCTCCTGCTCGGCGGCGCGCGGACGACCCAAGCTTCCGGGAGAAGCCTCCGTCCGCTGCGCCGTGGGCTGCCGGGCAGAGGCTCAGCTTAAAGAAAAGAGTGCGAACCGTGCGCGACTTTTATCAATAGCCGCTCCCTTCGCGTCGCTGCACGCTGGCCACCCATTCGCCTGAGCAGTCGCGCCTTCACGTGGAAAAGAGTGAAGAAAGATGGACGCTCGTCGCGGGAGCTAAAGCCGCGCTTTGCGACGCTCGCGTTGAGTGAGCTCTTGCTCCGCCTCTGCCGCCGCCGCCTCGCTTCGCCTCTGCCGCCGCCACGCCAAAGGCGGTCAATCTGAGCAAGCGCTCGCCGGCCACGCCTACCGAGCCGCTCGCTGTGCGACCAGCGCCGCTGCTAAGAGATTCGCGAGGTTTCTTTTTGTAGTTGGCTGCTTATTCAAGGGCGCGCGAGCCATGCCGCTTTCGGTACCGTTTTGTTTCCGGTAATGAAAAGTTCCTAGAAAGAGTTCTAGCTCTCTTGGTCGCTATACAAATGATGTCGTGTTGTTATTATTACTACAATTAGTATTATTAGGACTGCAATGCTCGCTGGCTTACCGGCCGGACACTCGGTACCGGGCGGCTCGACCGCCACCAGCTTTGTTTAGTCGTGTTTGCTCTGCCGCCTACCAACGGATAGCTTGCATTCATCGCAGAAAGAAGCCTTGCGTAGCGCTTCTGATGGCAAGGCAGCGTGTACTAGGGGGGGGGGCGAACGCCGACTTTTCCTAAGATTGAAAACCTTCGAGTAAAGCTGTCAGCATCAGCTGAATGTAGGCAGCAGCCATCTAGCGCCTGTTTACTGTCATCGGGAATACAGACGACGACGCTCCCAGAGCGCCTTGGCCAAGGACAGCAGCCGCAACCTGTCTGTCTGCTCGGTGAACTGCTGCCGCTTCCCGCACTGCACTGCGAGATTCACGCGAGATGCTAATCCTGTGCGGTTCGGTGCCACCGGGCGTCTGCTTCAGCTAGCTTGCGGTCGACGCTGATCGGCGCGTCGTTTAGCTTTATGCGCAGAGCTTGGTCCGCTTCTTGCGACGCGCCCCCCCCCTCCCACGCGTGCGCGCGAGCTTCTCTTTATAGTCAGCTTTGGTCATTCCCGTCGCTGCGTACGAACGCTGACAGCCAAATACGACTTGCAAGTAGCTGCCATCGCAGCTGCTGCTCGCCTCGGGAACTGTCCCGTATTTTCGGCGCAACGTCGAGAATGCGTGCGTTTTACGAGACCTTCTGCAGTTCCAATGCAAAGCTTAACGGAACGTTTCAATATCTAGCCGCTGCTGATTGGCCGAGGGAAAGAGAATCGCAGCCGGTCGCACTGTCGGAGTAGCGGCAACGTGTAGCTCTACTGGTTCACCTTTTACCCGAGCGAGGCGTACGGCCCGATGCTCGCTGGGTATGCGTAGACTTACTTGTCGTCTCTTCTCTGTGGAACCGACCAGTTTTCTGTCCCGCACCAACCGGCGCCGAGACGGCGCTTCCAGCTTCCGGCCCAAACGACTAACATCTCGTTAGCTTATCCTAAATCTAGTCGTATTTCCTGATGACCCTACAGCCCTGGTGGGGCCCGGGGGAGGAGGGGATGAAATGTTCGCCTTTGACGACTGAGCCGTGGGCTCAAACCCTGAGGTTTATGTAAAGATCCTTATATAGGTAATTAATATAGAGAACTAATAGAGAATAGAGATAGAGAATTAATAGAAATAGAGAATTAAAAGATGGGCATTAGAGAGAGATATATATATATATATATATATATATATATATAGATATATATAGATAGATAGATAGATAGATATTAATAAATAGGATAGAGAAGTAATGCTCTTAGAGCACTATATACATGAATATATACATACACACGCACACTCGCACACACACACACACACACACACACACACACGCACATATATATATATATATATATATATATATAATTGATGCATATGCATATATAAGACATTTGCAAGTCACTCACCTTCGGAGCAGCACGCCCGCTGTATAATAGCAGTAAAATTACAGCCGTAGATGCGAGACAGATGCAATGAAGGGCGCCGTCAAAGCCCAACGCGGCAACGCCCACGTCGTTGGAGAGCCGCTACCGGAGCAACCCAAGCTAGGGCGGCTGAAGCGTCCGCACGGGTGCTCGAATCGCCTGTCAGCGGTCGAACGCCCCAAAGATCTGGCGGTTGCCCAGCAACGATGTGTCCATAGGTAGCCGCGCGCGCGAAGGCGCTCGCTCTCAGCACAAGCGTCGCCCCGCATCTGTCGTCCTAACCAGGCTCTGCGGTGGTCACTCTCACCCTTCCTGCCTTGGCCGCCGAACGCCGTCGTCAGGTGACTAATTTGACCCGCGAGCGAACTTTCGCTTCGGTCGTTCGGCCGCGCGTCGAGACGCCAGTTAGTCTCCTCTATCGAGCCCGACAATGCTTCGTCGCCGGCGCGTCTATGCCTAAAACCAGCTCGAACCGGCTCTGTGCTCGCTAGCGCCAGGGCTCGCTGTCCGCACGCGCCAGGGCTCGGGCTTCCCAGTTTGCGCAAAAATGCGCACGAGTAAGCGTGTAGCGGCGGCTCACATGGTGAGCGCGTGCACGCGGGGTAAATTCTTTTTTACAACTTTATAGCTACCGTCGGCCGGATTTACAAATCGCAACCCGCGGCGTTCATGGTTCGAAATATGGATCTGCTATCTCCTGTTTGCCTTTTTGGGAAGAAATATACCAGTACGTAATGCTTCTTACCTAAATTTGGCAAGAGCGCATCCAAAAGCTGATAGCTCGAGAAGGATGCGGACTCCTCTATTTAGATTTAGATTCGTGACTTTGGCTAGAACTTTAAGAGCGCACAGCGAGCCCACTTGTTGGTGGCAGGCACTCACGGGTCCTCCGCAGGGCTTGTCCACTCAATTCAAGCACGAAATGGCTGCGGGTAAGGGCACCAAAGTCACCGGGCTCTCGCCTTAAGTACGATTCCCAAGCTCGAATTGTTGCAAAATTAATTGTCGGCTTCCGCGTCCGTACACAGAAAGGCCAGTGAAAAGAGTTCGTATCAGTTTATCAATCTCAGCCAAAATTCAAAAAATACCGGTGAACGCTCAGAGCCTTGAAATCGTGGCTACAGCAACTTGCAAATGCAGCATCCATGTATGCAGGTATACAGGCGTAAGCGAAACTCGGCAGTAACTAAGAGTGATCTTAATTAAATTTCCTTAGCACAGAGAAATTTATTTCACCGCGATTAAGGGTTACAGGAATTCAACAGCGGCCACAACGTACGCCAACTCCTGTAAGGGCTCAGTGGCCTAGAGCACAGTTCATTTCTACTGCCAATGCAGCAACTCCCCGCCAAATACAATTCTTTGTCTCTTGTGCTGCCTTGGCCATACATTATAACCTAATCGGTTCCTATCCATTATGATTCAGAAGCGGTGCATGAGGAATATCAAGTCATTGTCTTGCCGATTTAGCTCATCGTGGTTTCAGTTTCGAGATATGACTAGGTTCGCTCATTTTGTCTTACCAAATGTCCGGGTGTGGGAACGCGAAATCGCTACTTACTCGTTCATTACGTCAGCTTTCTGTCGTTCCTGTTCGCGACGCACGCGAAGAAGTCTGAGAAGAGTCTGCGTCGGCTTACATAGTCTGGCTTTAAAGGGTCGTAATCGGACATCAGCTTTTTACGTGTAGTTCGATTGCATGCGGGCTGGTACCGCTCCATTTCTTAACAGCTGGTGGGAGCATCCTCGAGAGGGGCCTGTGCACAGCTGTGGTCAGCTTCTAATGAGGCGTCGACACAGGCCGATAACCCGCTGGTGAACAGATGGTGGATTCACCATCGGGGTCGGCCAAGTGACAGCCGGCGAGGAGAGGAGACTGGAGTGTGAGAAGGGGGCGAAGGCAGTCATGCGTCTTGCGGCTCCGTGCCTTGTGCAATAAACCGTTGGCGTTGTTCATCGGCTGGCTCTCTGATGCGCGAATAAGCTATTTCGTGGGATGGAGCCGATGACGCCCTGTGAGATGCCTTGTGCAGCGTCCCTAGGCTTCGATTGCTTCGGAGATTTTGTGGCTGCTGAACTTTGAGAGGGAGATCGAAAAAAGTGGCTACGAATCGAGTGAGTGGCACTTGTTTTTGCCCCTTGCGATGCAAGGCATGTTCACGTTTACTTTCACTTTACGTTTGCCTCGAGGCTCCCGCAGGCAGTTCAGGATGACAATGCCAAGCTTCGTGAGGCCCTAGCGAGGGCATTCACCTCGCCGGCCAGTAGAGTGCGATTACTGCACGCTGATCGGGTAAAGGCTGTTCGGACTGAGAGGGCCGACAGGAGAGACCGGAAGCTGCAGCACCGATCGCCGACTGTGTGCCGGGCAACAGAGGTTTGTCAGGCTGCCATGCCGTGGCGGTAGGCAACGGCTCTCAAAGCGGTGAGGGTTGATCAGGCTGCGGTGGCGTTCCACGAAGCAACGGCATTGTGGGACGCAACGGTCAGCGGTGCGGCTGAGGCGACAGAGACTGAGACGATCCATGAAGAAACGGTGGCGTCTGCGTGGAAGGCGGCGGCTTCAGAGACAGAGTCAGTGGCGTGCGCGACAGAGTCGGCGGCGTCCGCGACAGAGGCATTGGCCTGCGATGGAGCGAAAGCTATGAAGGTGACGTTGGTCTGCGACCAGCCGGTGGGCTGTGACGTGGCGCAGGCTGGAGTGTGTGCAGACTCTTCGGTCTGCACAGGACGGCGAGACTGTCCTGGAAGAAGAGTCTGTGCTGGCCGCAGAGACTGTGCAGACCGAAGAGTCTGCACAGGCCGGAGAGTCTATGCAGCTCAGGGAGTCAGCTCGGGATGGAGAGACTGTGAAGGTTGGAGAGGCTGTACAGGCCGAAGAAGCAGCTGCGCATGTCGGAGACGCGGCGGCAGAACCGGATGGAGCGACGGCAGCCGAGGTCAGCAAAACGGTGGCTGTGGACGTCAGCTCGGCGACGATGGCCGGTGGCTCACGTTGCCGGTTGGTCTCGAAAGGCCGCGCACCAGCACGCCTCCTGCATGCAGCTGTAAGGTAGCCAGCCTGCCTGTGGGGTCAGCTGTTGATGTTGGCTGCTATGCCGATACGGCACTGCATGTTTAGTATCACATTTGTAGAGGCTTGGCTCGCTCAATGCTGCCCTGTACATTGCAGCTACATGCGTTGGTTCTACAAACTTGTGACCTTACGGTCAAGGGGGCGTGTAGCTTGATTGCATTCGGGCTGGTACCGCTCCTTTCCTCAACAGCTAGTGGGAGCATCCTCGAGTAGGGCCTGTGCACAGCTGTGGTCCGCTTCTAATGAGGCGTTGACACATGCCGATAACCTGCTGGTGAACAGATGGTGGATTCACCATCGGGGTCGGCCAATGGACAGCCGGAGGCAAGGAGGGGAGACTCGAGTGGGAGAAGGAGGCGAAGGCAGTCGTGCGTCTTGCATCGTATATCGTATTGCGTATTATCGTATTGCGTCGTAGTCGTGCGCCATACAAACGACAGGCGGTTACTGCTGCTATTATACTATTATTATGCTACCGCAGCACTACGACTACGACCCGCCAGATGGCTATCGAAAGCGACGACCCGGAAAGGTGTCGCGAGGATTTAGCCACGTGACCTCCCGCGGTTTGGCTAGCGGCTCTACGCTCGGCGCGTGCGCATCTGCAGCGCCGCCGCCGCCGCTCGTTCTTGTGGCCAGTTCCGGGTGTCGGCAGGGCGCAGGCGCACGCTCGCGCCATTTTACTTTAGATTCGGAGGGCGACGCTCGCCTTTTGCTTCCAGGCAGCACTTTCGGAAAGGAAACCAATCCTACTGGCTCCCATACGGTCAGAGCGAGCGCCGGTGGACTAAACGACGGACGCGCGACGCTCAAAGTTTGCGCTTAGGCAGCATTTTTGGAAGGGAGATCCTACTGGCTCCGCTATGGTTAGAGCGAGCAGCGCTTCGACGGCGGGGGACTACTCGCGGGCAGTGGACGGCGGTCTGACACAGAGCGGAGGCGCGTAGCATTGCCGCCACAGCGCTGACATAAAAAATCCTAGCTGCTTAAACAGTCTCTTTTTGTATAGTGACAGAAGAGCCTTTACGGCTATCATCACCGCTTGCAGTGGTGATAAAGAATCGCCCACCATAGGAATCGAACCCACGACCTTGCGACCGAGGTCATGAAAGCAACCGCTTTACCTAGTGTGCCATTACGGCTCCTGCTGTCACCGGCAGGCCGACGCATCGCGCGAGCTGCAGTTCGGCGACGAATATCGGCTGGACCGCGGCCGAAGGCTACGCCACGAGCCACGACGGCGCCCTCGGGGCCCCAACGTTTCATCGCAGCCGCCGCTGCTGCTGCGACGGCGTCGCGAGCTCGGTGGCGACGGCGGCGAGCGAGACGCGGCGGCGTCCGTGCGCGATCGACACGCTACTGAAGGAGCCTGCGCGACGGACGACGCAGATGCAGCGTCGTCGCCTCGGGCGACGACGCAGCATCCGCTGCAGTGGATCTGGCGCTCGTCGGCTGACAGCGAGCACAACATAGAGCGGCGGTGGCGGCGTCGCGAGCTCGGCGGTGGCTGCGGCAGGGTACAGCGGCGGCGGCGGCGTCCGTGCGCAATCGACACGCTCCGGCAGCCTTCGGGACGGACGACGCGGATGCGGCGGCGACGTCTGCGACGCCGCCACCGCATCAGCTGGATTGGACCGCCCGCTCGTCACCGGACAGCGAGCGCAGCTCTCTCGGCGTCGCTCGAGCAGCTGGAAGCGGCCATCAATGAGCTGTCGCGCAAAGAACAGCGAGTGGAGACGGCGGCCGAGGCTGCGTGGTGTGTCGTCATGGCCGCCGCCGCTCGAGCTCCGCAGCCGTAGCGATAGCGCAGGAAAGCGAGCTCTCGTTTAAGTTTTTAAGACGCCTACTTAGACGCGGGCGCGCAACCGAGCGTTGGCTTCTGGGTGAGCCTACCGCGGCCGCGGTGGCGGGCAGCACGATGTCGCCGCTGCCACTGCGACGATAAGAATAAAAGACGGGACGTGTAGCCGAGTCTAGTTCTATGACCGGCAAATGACAACTCGGTGTGACGCAGTTTGTGTGGCAATGTCGTGCACGACTTGACGGAGCAGGAAACGGAATTTGGCGAGGGTGCATACAATAGCCCAGTAGACTGTGCATTGGGCAGCAAAATAGAGACACGAAGTGGCGATAGACATAATAAAGCTGAAGGATGTATCGCTTGTTAGGATTGAGGTTGGTACAGCGATAGAAACATGCGTAGCTGGATGCGTTGACAGACAGAGAGCGAGGGAGGACGAGACCAAGGGAGAGAGACAGAGAGAGTGGAGACGGACGGGATTAAACTTTGCATAAAGGCCTCAAGAATCCAAAGTACCAATACTTCACTTAACAGCTTTATTTCCTTGGATTAGCGACTTTACTTTCGTCAGCTGCGAAAGCATATAACTCCACGCCTGGCTGCCGAGCACAGTGGATAACTTGCAAGCGGAGAACGGCTGACGACACTAGCAGAAAAACCGGCCACCAAATACTGAAGTTTGGCATTGTGGGAAGCATCGGTTCTTCCTGTAAAAAAATTCATGAAATTTATTTTCGTTCAGAAACTGTAAGTGTCTCCATTCGTCGCGGATTGAGGTACATAACGTAGTACACGCCTCACATGTTTGGCCCAATAGTTACGGCGGTTTTCCCGACCAAGGTCAAGGGTTTGCTTCCCGAGGTCGTGGCTCAAGCCCCGTGCCGTGTGAAGCGCCTAAATAGACATGAAATGCTCCTAATGCACTAAAGAAATGAATTATAGTATGCATTACATATATAATATAATGATAAATATAGATAAATATACTAATTACAACCAATAGCACCAGACCCTCATCTCAACCGCAAGATGTCGCTAGTACGCATCCACACTGCCATCGTAAAACCACGCGTCTCCGCTGAGAAGGCTGGCGAATCAGCCATGATTGTTGCGTTGCTTTCGTAGTTTAATCGCTGTCTTTTTCGTAATAATTCATCAACAATACACAAGAAATAGCAATGAGGGTAAATTCATTTTTTATTTTCTATTCTGGAACGGCAGTTTAGCAAGACGCTCCGACGTTCCAGTTTATTGAGGGCTGGTTACGGTTTCTGGCTACGCTCTGACGCAAGAGCTTTACGCAACCCGTACCGGTCTAACGGAGTTAACTATGCCAACACCCAAAGCCTGAGTACAATATCCTATCCCATGCTTGCGATCGCTAGCGACGGTCCCGACCCCGCAACAGCATCTCAAGATACGAGCAGCCAACTGGGTAGCCGGTAGACCGCAAGTGTGCGGTCAAAGTTACACTTAGCTGTTCGTCGCCGTAGGTTCGAACTCTCGCGCTCTTGAAGCGTAGCCTCTCGCATCGACTACGGAAGCTGCTCCCCGAGCTTTGCCAGTCATCTAGCTTGTATTCTCTCTCATCTGAACTACTGAACTCGCGCGTAGCTGCTACTTTCTCGTACTCGACCCTTACCGTCCGTTCTCAATCTTACTCGCTTCCACCTGTAATTTATTAGAAGGCTCCTGGGCCGGCTTGCCGTCCTTTAGCTCCAAGTCTAATGAAGTACATCCGTCCGTTCGCATTCTGAATGAAGTACATCCGTCCGTTCGCATTCTGAATGAAGTACATCCGTCCGTTCGCATTCTTTATCTAATGAAGCACATTCGTCGGTCCACATCCTGACCGCTCTTTTGTCTGCCCAAAGCCCCATTCTAACCTGAGCGGAACTCGCTGTCAGATTGCATTCTGGCACCTCTGCCAATTAACTAACGTGTCTCGCAACCAGGTTTTACATCGCTAGATCCGCCCGCCACGGGTTGCTCTAAGTGCCCTAGTCGAAAGGCAAGGGTTCGTATCGCGGCTAAACTGAAAGATGCCTTCTTGCATATCTGCAGCACCTAAAATATAGTACCTTTTAAAAAACATCTGCCGGAGAATAAACCAACGTTTAATGATGTGTTTGATTTCATGCTTACATCAGCATGCATACGCTCGCACACAAGTATCACGCTTAGCCATATTCAGTCAAGGCTACCGGTTAGTAATACCCCTGGTTGGTAACATGCACTGAATAATGCACACCAGGTAAGCAAGCAAACCGCACAAATACAAGCTAGCTCACTGAGGACAATGGAGACAGCTGAGCTGACCAGATGGATCTACAGCTGAGACTTCAATTATGAGAACATGAGATCTTGTATCTGGAAAACGCCAGCAATACTTTAGCAAGTCGATTGGTGAAACTTCGAAAGCGGATCTCCAGGGGACGTCCAGTCAAATAAGGTTATGAGATAATAATAATAATAATAATGATAATAATAATTCACTTGATAAAGTACCCTCAAAGAACTCAGTCTTTTTTTAGGTGCTTTGCATTTGCTGCAAAGGAAACGCGATGGATTGGTGAGTAATATCATGCGTGATAAACAAGATGAATAACATGGTTAGGGGTGGCATGCACGGGGTCAGTGTGCAAGTGCGGTTAGTGGCAGCATGCACAGTGTCAGCACGCATAAGCACATGAAATACGAAGCACAGGGACTTACTAAATGCTGTATTAAATAGGAGATCTGGGAGAACCACGCGAGACGCCCTACAACGATCGGCCAACCTCGAGAAGTCATCTGAGGTACGCGCATGCGGCGTGCGTACATCCATCCAGAGTACGTACATCTGTAGCGCAGAAGGCTCGGAGGAGGCGCAACCTGCCACTTACCAAGCGACGTAGCCTTTTGCCGAATGCGGGGCGGCGCGCGTCTACGCGAAATATGAGGCGGCGGCGCGAAAGAGCGTTTCTGGCACCAACCTACTAACCGTTAGCAAGAGATCGTGCGTTCAAGGCGTTTATTTAAAAGAGACACGCAAATAGTGGATTTTGCTTGAGGTTTACCGCAAGCTCACAATGTCGCTGTGCGTCCAGTTCATTTTTACTCCGACACTTCTCGCAGGCTATCGCCAAAACGAGCGCTCTTTCGGTGGAAATACGTCCTCCACACTTAGGCCGCCTACGTCTATCGTTTGTGCTTTTTCTAATGGGGCCTCGATGTTAGAGGTGCGTGCAGAGCGCTTTGTCATTATCGTTAGTGCATTGGGAGCTTCAGGTCTTGGAGCGGTGCATGCTCGGTGCGGCCAACCGATAGTGTGTGAAGCGCAGTCATAATTACGCGCCGTTCGTTTCTACGTTCGGCATCGAGTTGAAGAGGGGAGCGGTATTAATTTTTTCAATGGAACTGTACTTTTAAAAATGGTAAAGAGGAAATTTCTCCGCATCCCTAAGGAGATTTGATAATTGCTGTGTTGGTGTTTCGAAAGGGTCTTCCGGTTGGCTCGAATTCGGCACAGAGCTCAAGCTCGTCCGAAAGTTTTGAACGCATTACTATCAGCCGAAGCGAATGGTAAAACATCACTGGAAGTTGCAGAAATGAGTCTTTGGAGGAAGAACAGCCCCTTTAGGAAAGAGCTGTAGTTAGAAGATTTCGAAAAGAGCTCTCACCTTGTGCCACTGCCGAGGCGTAGCCCACCCCCGTACCAAAATCCTGACTAAGACTGCGTGCGTATCCGATCGCATGTGGGGAAAGAGAACTAAGGAGAGTCCTAAGTACACGCCGGCATTACTCGTCCGTAGTAAGGTGTGAACTAGCCTAGACACGAGATAGTCTTTTCTGATGATAATTTCCTTCGCTATAGGCGAAACTTTAGACGAATACGGGAGTGTTCCTGGTAAATGCTTAACGAGTTAGTCGTGACGTTTGACCGCAGTATAGGATTGGGGCCTGCCCAACTACCACACTAGCTGGCACCAGATCTTGCTAGCTCCCTGTTTCTGTCCAGACGGGACCAAGTGGTTAAGGTGCACGCACCGACCAAGGTCTGACCGCAGTCGTGGGCTGCAGCCCAGTGGCTGAATGTGAAGCACTTGAATAGAGAATAAGTTCTCCTAGGGCGCTTTAAAAATTAATTATATGTCTTTTTATTTGTTTCATGAAGAATGATTACCAACCTTTTGATCAGCATATTAATTTAGGTACATATTTAAACTTCATGTGATGTCTCGCTTGTACGGTTGCAAACGAAGAGCCTGTCTGGGCCAGTGTTAGCGATGGTCTGCTTGTCGGTGTATAACTGCTGCCCAACCTTTGAGCTGCTATATACCCATATGCGGACTCCAATTTTCAAACTGAATAATGGGTGAACGCAAAAAATCTCGAGTATGTCCTAGTGTAATTACCACTTTACATATTCCTTTATAGCTAAGGAAAAATAAGCAAATACCATTATGGCCACATCGGAAGAGGTTCCAGTCACCTGAATACTGTCAAATTAATACTTCACGACAACTTGCCATGCTATGTATGATAAATATAAGCGAATTGATCGCGTCTCTCGTAGTTGATATCTTGCTCGAACAACCCGTCGATAAAGTCGTAGCCATTAGTATCGTCCATCATTTTATTATAAGCTCCTAATCGTTCGCATCGCAGCACATCAGATAAAGCTTCGGCTATTTAAAACGATGCCATCCTTCTGATCAAAAATGAGAGCTAATCTTACACCCCATTCTACTAAGGCCAATTGTAGGGTCACGCGTCTATTAGGTCCTACGAACCAAGCAGCACATTGAAGCGCTCTCTATTCCACTACAAGCTGCTGCTTCTCCTGAGAATGACAAGTGTGGTATTAGCAAGGCAAGGGAATACGCCTGACGTCTAATCAACGTGTAGCAATATGTAAGCCAGAAAGAAAATATTGAAGTCTAGTCGATGCTTGATAGGAAGCCAGCGAGGCTCAGAAAGAAGTGGAGCGATATGGTAGCTATGCCGCTGACAAATAAAAAATGCTGCTAAATTCTTCATCCGTTGCAGATCATTTAGGGCACAGACCAGGACCAATAATAAAGGAAATCGATGTAAAAAAGCGTGAACCTATTTGGCTTTGGTAATGCCGTCTAAGCGCACCCTGATCAGCTTTGGGAATAGCTGACTGTACTTTCGAGTGCCAATAGTGATTACCATAGGCCTCAATACTTACACTAACGAACTTGTGCAGCTGAAACGCGAGCACAAACGCATGACGTAGGCAGTGGATGCAACCAATAGCACATAGAGAAAAATGCGAACGAGTACAGAAGGGCAATCCGATATGACAATATTTGTTAAAAACACAATTCGGCTTGCACTTCGCTAACATGCTGAGCTAATATGAGGATGGGATCGGTTCACGTAAATGAGAAACGAAAAATGAAAGTGGACACAGGTTTAATATTTCAAAGAGTTTATTAAACCTGAAATCAGCATTGCCGGGGCTGCCATACAGATGTAGCTCAATTTTTTTCAGTTGGAGATTGAGATCAGGTGATGTTTAAAGGGCAATGGATGGACATGCTTTGAGGCAGCAGTCACAGTTCATAGGAGGAGGTAAGTCTAAATCGAGTAGTCTCTGCTTGTGGTTTCTGATCAAGAAGCCAACCAGCACACGAGTTTAGGCAAACATATCCCAGCATGACTTTAGAGCTGCATGGTTGGATCTGGCTGGCCAAGACAGGTCTGCAGGGCAGGCAGACTTGCTGAGCCACTGACTGCATACTAATACTGATAATAATAAAAATAAGACTTTCGTAAAGCACATTAAGAAAACTGAATTTCTTTCTCGTCACTTTACATTTGCACTAAAGGAGCATGTAAATATGGTTTATGATAACGTGGAAAGACAGGAACAGCGAGCACAAAAACAAAGGAACAATTCACGCGAAACAAGGGATCGCTTTTAGCATCTACTTAATGCCGTCAAGTCAGGGGGAGTCACACACTGCACCCAACCGGAAACGGGTGCATCCAAGGCGTGTATAACCAAGTACAAAAACTACAGCAGCTGCCCGTGAAAGACTGCAGGCCATCACTGCAACCGGTTCGAAGGGATTTATTCGGCAAACTGCTACTGCACAAATCTACGCAATAAAGTAGCTACTTGTTGAAAAGGCAGACAAAATATGTGCAATATCCTTACTCACAGACACAATTTGATTAATCGATAACGTGTGTTTATTTTACCAGAAATTGACTACAATAACAAACTTTTCAGATTGTCATAGCCGTTGTCTCCGCCGTTCACGACTGCAACACAAAAATTACAACGGCGATGAGGTGTCATGAAACTCTGCAGACGTGCAGCATGTATCGTTAGCGACAAATAGAAAAGATCACTTCAAATCCTACAAGCGCAATGTCTTAACAGAGAGCTGCACCAAATAAAGCAACGTACCTGCTGTGTCGAGAGGACTCATGTCACTCGCAATCTTTCGACGATCGCGAGCCTAGGTGGCAGTCACTTTTTCATAAGACGACGAGTTCAAGGTGAGGCCGGAATGGTCGTTCATGTCAGTGTCGTCTTCATCAATCAGGTGGAGAAGGTATTCAAATCTGACGCACACATCCTCCTCGGCTGCATCGTCTCTGGATAAAGGAAAACTGCAAACGCTGAAAGGCCGACAGCTGCGCTAGGCACGGCTAGTTGCACGAAGGCTTGGTTGGCACGGCAAAGCGAAGCTTGCTTGACCGGTGACGCCCACTGCTGCTAGCACAAGGAAGACGTTGGACTGCAGACACTGGCAAAGCTAAATCAGCTGCTACAGCCTGCACACGAATTCGGCTGAGTTTATTGAGGGTGCAGGACAAATCTATTACTATTATGATTCTTATAATTATTATTATTTGCGATCAAGAGAGCAAGCATTTCGGCACGAATAGGAATGACACTCGTGACACATACATCGAAAAACGAGCGATTCGACTCGATGAAGAACTAGAGCAAAGGCAGGCAAGGCAGCTTGGTCATGTGGAACGGCACAGCCTTACGGCCAAGGTCAACAAGTCAAACTCCGACGAGGCAGGGAAGGAGGCAGGAGGGAGAGCCCGGATTTAGGAAGGAGAGCAGTGCAGCCAGAAGTGTCTTAAAAATCTCGGTGTCACTTGGAAGCTGACAAGAAGGTGCCGGGTAATTGCATCTCGAGTAAACTCGGCAGGAGTGGCCGTGACATATCTGAGTTTACGTTTCATGCAAGAAACAGATGCTACTACTTGCCATTAGCAGGCCGTCACACTGGGGGGGGGAGGGTGGTGAGGAGAAAGGGAGAGAGGGGGCGTACCCCCAGTGCCATCCCTAATCTCCAGAATCGAATCTGCACTGTTCAGCTGGTTCAAGAGGGCAAGCGACACGATAAACAGTTCGTCTAAAATGCTTGTGCCCTTACAAAATTTCCGCACCCAGAGCCCATCGCAGAATCAACGACTCACACAAGCCCACAAGACCTAGCTTGGACTTGCACTTGCAAAGCTTGCCAGCCAGCAGCAGCAGCAGCAGCTGACGGCACCCTAGCAAAGACCTGCACAAACACTAGAATCTCATAATCATACAAAAGAGCAAATAATCATTAAAACAAGTTTGAGGTACGAAAGACTTGAGACTACAGGCACATGCTGTAAAAATGGCCAGTTACGAACGATTCATGAATACCCACGGCCTTACGGTACTGCAGTAGCGCCAGCAGCGGCATGAGGTTGGGCCTTGCTCGGTCTGCAATGGTGCTAGGCTGACGTGCTGCAAACGTGGTTAAAGAAGCTAGCTAAGCCGACAAGTGTTGACCATTAAATGCAAGTAGTAATCTTGCAAGCAGCAGCAGCACATACAAATGGTGGCGAAGATGGAAAAGAAACTACGCCTGCTGCTTAAGTGCGACATATGCGTGCACATGTGGACACACTGTATGCCAGTACGTAAATAGGTGCATGTACGTACGTATTATGTAAATGTATACATTGCCGAGATAGAAAAATTGGAACAATGTGGTGCCATTCCCATCCAGGCCGAGCATATATCACGAGGCAAGAGCAGACATGGAGAGGCAGTAAATGATAAAAACGATGCCTGCAGCTACTTTGTTCGCCTACCGAGCGCGAAAAAACATGCACAATAGCTCGGTTGGCTTTTCTAGCACATTCGGAAAAGGTCACAGTTTCCAAACGATACAAATTTTGATCGCACGAAGAGTTAGCAAGACCGCTGATGAACCATCAGGCACAGCCGCTCAACTGATGCAGCTGTACCGGTGAAGCTTGCGCCGGCACTGCGTGCGCGAGTCATCAATTACTTAAGCTGAATCGAGTCGGCAGCCAAGCTCTTGCGGCCGTCAATGTAATGCTGCACCATCGCCGGATATTCCAAGCATCGCCTCGATTCTGCTGCTATCTCCTCGCCAAGGCAGCGCCAGCCAAAGGGAGCTTCGAGGCCACAGCCACTACTGGCGACCGCAGGCAGCAGGATGTGGTTTCGCGTCCAGTCGGAAAAGTGCTGCCGGTACCGTCGGGCTTCTGCAGCTGCGATGGTGGCCTCGCTGCCCACCGGCTGCCGGTCGCACGAAGCCGCAGCCGTCGAGGCGGCGGCAGCGGTCTTCTTATGTAGTTCATGTGCTGGGGCGGTGGCGACGGCATTGGCATCGAATTTCACGCTGGCTGGCCGGACCAACTTAACTGCGACGGCGGCTTTGTCGGCAGCCACGAGCTCTGGCGGAGCGGCGGCAGCAGACGACAGCAGCGCTGAGGCGTCGTTGGATGAAGAGCTCTGGGAAGGCACGGGCGGCACGGCTCGGCCGCCCCGCGGAGCGGCAGGCAACGGCGGCCAATCGCAGCACAGAGAGGCCTGATCCGGCGGCCCAGGCAGGTGCATGTGCTGCATTGCCGCAGCTGTCGTCGTCAGCCATGGCGGCCGCGACCAGCAGTGCATCTCAGCACAGCACGGGCTACAGTGCCGGCGCAGACGAACCGGCGACGTCATGCGGAAGTGCCGCCAGGCCGGCTTCGGCCCGTCAGAGGCCCATTGTGGTGGCAAAGGCAGCCACTCATCAAACCGCTGAGGCAAACCGTGTTTGTATGGCAGCCAGCAAATCCGAGCCGGCCCGGTGGGGCCAATTCGCATAGCACTAGCCGTAATCCGATGGTTGAGGCAGCCGTAGCTGCACACGGGCGACGCTAACCCCGACCAAGGCAGCCCCTGCAGCGACGGCGCGGCGCCAGACGCCAGTGACAAACCCCTGGCTCAGCCGTGCCGAGGTTTGAGCCACAGCTGCCACCACACGACCGGTAAATTAGCCTAGGGCTGTGCAGCATCCGGCCAAGAGAGCCGGTGGCAGCAGGCAGGTGCAAGCCACCGGCAGATGGTGGCTGCCTCGGCACGCCCACTCACGTGATACTGCAGCTGCTCGTGTGGCCGCTCAGAGTACAGGTCGCCGTCAGAGGTAGAGTCGTTAGGCTCGGCTGAGCCGGGAAGAGAACAGCTGGAACAGCAAGAGACAAAACAGCTCCCCAGCTAGACTGACTGGTCCGGCAGCTCTGCAAGACGGCCTCGATCAGATTTCATCAATGCAAGCAACATAATGAAAAGCGATATCGGCAGAACACCTAACGAGGGCAGGACAGGCAGAGCGATTGTCCGAACTCACTAAAAATTACAGGATTGGCTACGATGCAACCGCATAGAAGCCAATTGCATTTGAAAAGTCAATAATATCAAGAAGCATATAATGTTTATCAGGACACTTTGTTTAGGGCCTAAAGGACTAAATATCCTCCATACACTATACATGTATTGTAAAGTAGCACGTCAATCGGTTCGTGATAGCAAGCAGTGTCTGACCACACAAGTGCACAAATGGAAGTTCGCACTGACAAATGCTAAGAAAACCACGTGCATTTTTCACTTCTTTTGAAATTTCAAGAGGGATGTCGTGACGTCAGCTATCAAGGCGCTCCAGACTTTGCAAGCACAGAAACTAGATGCTCCGTCTAAAGAAGAGCCGATGTTTGCCACAGGTATAGCTAAATCACTCAAATGTCGCAAATGTTGGTGGCTTGTTTCACGGGCCAGACGAACAACAAGTAGTGCGATGCCTGGCCTGCAGGAAGGAAGTAGCTAAGAAAATTATGCCAGAGCAAGAGAACGAAAGGACTTGAAATAAATTGACAGAACCTTAAAGTCGATACGCCACTTGATGCAGGGAGCCAGTGCTGGTCGTTCGTTGAGAACTGTGGTAGTGAGGCGATTGAGAGGCTCGTGATACAAGCCCAGCTGCAGAGTTTTGTGGCAAATGTAGGTGGCTTGCTTCACAGGCCAGATAAAGACCGCACAGTAGCAACTTTAAAAAAATCAAGACGGCATGTCACAAACGCCCACAGAACAACTTGGATGAGGTATCCCTGTGTAATCAGGTTCACTTGTTTGCAATGCTTGTAGCTCAAAGTAGGCGAGAGTCGACTGCGGGGCAGATGACGAGATCAAATGCTGGTGAAAAGTCACCAAGTAACAGGACACCTATATTTTGAACACTGATGCGAGATATGCTGACAGATCTTATTTCGAGTGTTAAGCCTTCTATTATTGGACATGTTGTTGTATTGTTGTTCTATTGTTCTATTGTTGTACAGCCATTCTACCGGATTCAAATCAGGCGACTGGCTGAGCCACTGAATCAGCATCAAGCAAGGATTCGTCAGAAAGTGCACCTCTGACGCCACAGTGTACTTAGGGCCTCTATTTTGCTGCCAACTATAGTCACACAAGTTGAGCCTATGAGCTTTAAAATTTAAGTTTCGGCACGAACAATTATTTGAGTTAATTATTTATTTAAAAAGTGGATTTTGCTGTTGCACTGACATATACAGCAGCCTAATCAGATTCTAAACCATAAATATGGAACAATATCAACATGCGTGCGAGGCCCGGCATTTGACCTACTTCCAGCAGCCCACCCCTTCAATTAAAGTCAGGCTCAGTGAAATTTGCTTCTGCAGAGAAGAAAACTCAGAAGCTGACCACTTCTATTCCTAGCCAGAAAAGGGAGGTCAAATAGAGTCGTTGTGGGACGGCAGCCCACTAAACGCATACATACTAAAATAGCATATCGGTTTCTCACCAGTCTGTCAATAAGTATTTTCATATGCTGCACATACCTTGAGTATGTCTGGCATCGTAAAAAAAAACACTCTTAAGTACCCAAAAGAAGTTTGGGTACTCAAAAAGAGTTTGGGTACTTAAAGGGAATCTGACAGACTCTCCACACGAGCCACAGTATTGGCAGCAGTTTTCGTGCCAAGATTTCTTTTGCAGCCGAGTGCGAGTACCTCTTGTACCGCTTGCCCGACTTAAAAAAGTTCAAGAGTGATTTAACCAGCATTGCCTCAGGGCGTCGTGCGTACGCCGACAGAAAGAGGTCAAGACTGATATATCAGCCTCCTTTTATATAGCGACAGAAGAGCCTTCGAGGCTATCACAACCGCTTGCACGCCGGCTCGTGGCCGAAGCCAAGCTGCCGAGCCGTCCCGGAATTTGCAGCTACCAGTCACTTAGCAAAAGGCCGTCGTCAGAGATCGTGCACGGCCCGGCGCACCAAGTGTCGCCCCCCCCCCGATCTCGGATCAATGCTGCCTCGGAAAGTGTGGCTAAATTGTTGACACACTGACTGGACCAAACGACAGGTGGTCCAGCAATTATTCCGTGCCAACCCCGATCTGCTGGCTGTTGAAGGCCCAACTGACGCGCCAGCGACCATCGAAGATCGACCCTGTGTGGCAGCTTGAACATTCGGCAATACTGCTGTGTGAACAGCAGTCTCGCCTCACCTGGCACCCACCGGCAGCCCGATACAAGTTTTGCACAGCCAGATTTACGGCGGTCAGTGCCAAGCGAAAAACCAGGCAGCGCGTAGTTTGCTCGGAAGAAGAGCAGCTACCGAAGTGCCAGTTCACGAAAGGAATGTCCGGCTGCCACCCAGCTGCAGAATAATAATAATAATAATAATAATAATAAAAACACATTTGATATAGCGACCTCAGAGAACTCAATCACTTTCTAGGCACTTTACATTTGCTGCTAAGTAAGCAGGATTGAATGGTAGTGGTAGCATGCTCAATGAACAACAAAAATGACATGGTTAGGGGTGACATGCGCAGGTCACCATGCAAGTGTGGTTAGTGGCAGAATGCCAGCGGCGACCGACGTCGGCTAGCCGAGGCCACGTGTCGGGTTCGGGCGATGAGCCGACGCTGGTGCGCACCTTCTCCCGGCATATAATTTGGCGAACGATTAGGGACCGTACGTCCGGCCGAAAACTGGAGACCGTTGCTCAGGCACCAGCCAACGGTTCAACTTCGAAGGTCTGCTTGTAAGCATGCGACAGCAAAACAATAGACTGGCTTTAAACCAAGCACTATCGGGCAGCAGCACATGACTGCAATTAGTTTACTATTCGGACATCGCAGGCAAGGGGTTAACCGCAATCTGCCTCAATGTCCTGGGAAGTTGAATCGAAGCTGTTACTACCGTCAGGTAGGTACCGTCGCCGTCCAACAAATCGTACGCTAACACTTTGTTTGCAAAGCAAAGCCTTCAATCGAGCAGGAACCACATTGCCACCTGAAGCAGAGACGTCACTCAGCCGCTCCCACCCGCAACAGCGCACCATTGTCAAAGGCTGGCATTGAGAAATATTTAAACAAAAAAGTACCAGCTGATTCATCATCCTCTTTCTGCATAGCAGTAGAAGATCCTTAAAGGCCATCCCAACCGCTGGCAGCTGCAATAAAGTATCGCCACCACGAGATTCCAACGCACGACCTAATTGAAATTGCCTCATGCCCTTAAACACAGTCGCATAGAACGGCATGAGCAAAGTCAAGCTTTTCTCACGAACTGGTTAAATCTCTTGAAACTAGCTAGTCAAGCGCACCCTCTACCGGACAGGCGCTGCGTGCCAGTCTGGAAGTCGGTGCAGCAGCATGCAGGAATGTAGCAAATCTCACGGTCTAAGCAGGCCTACACATGGCGTCTTTTTACTGACAGCTCAATACTCGCTCGCACGCATCAAAGTGCCGATAGCTGCATCATTGAAAAAGCACCACCTCGGCCACTAAGCATTATGTAAAAAAAGACATATCTGTTAATGGTGGCAAGTAACCACCTCTGGGCAAATAACGACTGTCGGAACGCAGTGACAGCACTACAGAACATATAGACGCAAAGTTCGGGGATTACAGACGGTCACTCATTCCCAGTTCAACCGTAGTGCAGGCATTGCCCTAATCGTGACCAGGCCAAGAAGCATTGCCGCTCAGTGGTTAGTGCACAGACCACTCACTGCCAAAGCACACACTGCCAACCCATGAGGTCCGTCGTTGTGCAGCACTGGCTGCACGACCCACCTGACTCAGTGGCATCGGTTAAGATGCTTACCTCTAATGACCCCGAGGTCGAGGGCTTGATTCCTGCGGCTTATGTAACGCCCCCAAAATAGATATTAGGTTCTCTTATGGGCAAAATACAAAGCATGCACGTTTCTTGCACTACAGACCCTGCTGGAACTCAGTCATCTTCACGTCGGCTTGAGAGCTTGGCTACTGCAAGGCCCATACGGAGGAAGTCAAGCCCATCTCCGGTAATTAGCCAACGGAGCAATAAACGAAGAGGTCGAGTGGCCTGCAGACTTCGCCGACGATGCTGCAGCAGCATCGTCGGCGTAGCAGGTAGCCACGTCACGGCGAACGAGCTGCTAGGTAGGATGCTGCACTCGCAGCAAGTCTCCGACTGAAGAGATGCACCGTTACTTCGGCTGCCAGAGACCCTGGCTCTCTGCAGGACCCTGGCTGCCCAGGAGCTCAGCATCTCACACTGTTAGCACGGCAAAAATTCTCTCCCTCCTTCCACCAACACTGCTGGAGCATCCAGATCTGTTGAGCTGCTTTATACAGGCTAATGTAATACTAATGCTAATTCTACTACCTACTTTTGTCTAGCGACAGAAGAGCCTTTACGACTATCACCACCGCTTGCAGTGGCAATAGATGATCGCCCACCGCAGGCTTGGAACCCACGACGGGGGGGGGGGGGTGAAAAGCAACAGCCTAACGTATGTATTATGTCATCACGGCTCACCAAAAAGATGTAATATAACGTCTCCATCTTCAAGTCCACAACGACTACGTGGGTGTTTTGTATAGTGCACTCACGACAGGAACGTTTTTTATTGAATACTCACCACCTAGGTAGCTGTCGGTATGCATCCAGTAGCCCTATAGATCATATCAGAGGCCGTCCTGTATTCAAGAAGCACGCCGCCGCCCCCCCCCCCCCCCCCCCCCCCCCCCCCCGCCAGAGCTACAAAGAATAGGCATTGGAAAAACCAACAGCCACATTATGAAGAGCCAACCCACCCCCATTAAGATATCATGGCGATAGGCAGAAATACTGTGTCGTCGGCAGGAAAAAGCAATAGGTTGAATGGCATCATTGAGAGACTTTTTCCATTTAATATTTGTGGGTCATGCACATTTAGAAGCCTGAACAGCTGACTGTTCAAGGGTGAATTTCCGATAAACAAGTATGCAGAGGTAGTATTGAGAGATATGCTTGTCAACACAAGCACTAGCAAGCCCACATTCTTGCATTCACTCAGCCAGCAGGACACACGGCGTTTGGCTAGCCCCCCCCATCTAAACACTACAACTCCAAAGCTGACAGTACCGTATAGCATCTGCTGAGGTACCAGAACGAATGCTACTCTCCTCAACAGGTGCAGAACCCCGATGGGACTACCGAGCCTCTCCACTTCAACCAACGTTTGGATGCCACTTTTCAGATGAAGGGGGACGTTGTTATACAAACATCCATTGAAAGGGCAGAAGACAGGAACTATTCACGGGGAGAGCTGAATCATGACCACGAGAGTGCATTACTAGGAGGTTCCAGCAGCACGACATCGTCCTGGTAATTTGTCAGTTCTTACAGAGTAGCAAGCACAGAGCAATTGCTTCCTTCAATATATTCATCTGCTTGCAGCAAACAACCGTATGCCAAAGGTCTTACTGACGTAAGTCATTCTAGCCATGCCTTGTAAAAGCTATTTCCATCTAAGTTGACTTCCAGGCGAAGGATTTAGTAGCAGCCTTTTTTTTTAATGAAAACGATCAGTCAGGAGGTAGCCGTTATTTTAAGTACTTGACAGGTTTGTGCAGCATATTTAATCAAGGAATCATGCTCTTGCCGTTTCTCTAAAGAGCATCAACAGATGCAATAAAGCATGTTTAAAGCTACCCAAGAGAACTAAATATCTTTATGAATGTCACACAGGGTCTATAGAGCAAGCATGTGCTGCCAACGTCAGCAATAATAATAAAAGGATGAGGCGACTAGATGCATAAGCCTGTGGAAAAGCCCTCAAAGATATGGCAATCAAGAGTATCATAAGCTGGCTAGTGAGTGAGCAGACGAAGCACATTCACCCTACATATAGCTGTCCAGATAAGGTCGTTTATACACAAGCAGCAATGCTGACTCTCTGCACTCAGTGTGTCTAAGACTTGACTGACACGTATATGCCAGATTTGAAGTTTTCCTACAACTATTGTACTGTTTTGACACTATATGGTCCACTGATTTGGATGGAAATGGCAAAAAGTAGACTGGATGTAACCTGCTCAAGTTCTAGGTGTAAGAAAATCCTAGCTGATTTAACAACCTCTTTTTGTATAGCGACAGAAGAGCCTTTACGGCTATAAACACTGCTTGCAGTGGCGATAAAGGATCGCCCACTGCAGGAATCGAACCCATGACCTCGGGACCGAGGTCGTGAAAGCAACCGCCTTACCTAGAGTGTGAGCAAGTGAAGGATGATTCACACAATCAAAACATATACTGGAAGGAGCAGGGAGTTTCAGCTTCCCTTTGAGTCATGTCATGACGTCAGGGGATGCCATTATTAGATGTCAGTAGGCTATAAGTTCCAGGCCCTATGTGCTTAAACTGAAAGTATGGCCTCCAGTTAATTTGAGGATAGTTAAACAGCTGAACGACCAGAATAGGAATAGTGCATGTGGCAAGAGGGAGGCGCAGAGGAACGACAGTTTCTGTAACTGGAGCACAGTCCTGTGAAAGTCATGCAGGTTTCCGGTGAGCCATTATTGATTTCAAGCTGCACTCTAAAGATGCACCGGTTGACAAAGTCTAGAGCAGCTCTTTAAGCCCAGTGGCTGCTCCCTCGAAGTGATATAAAAATGATAATAGTAATAATAATAATGCACTTGATAAAGCGCCCTCGGAGAACTCAATCTCTTTCTAGGTGCTGTACATTTGCTGCAAGGGGAACCACGATTGAATGGTGAGTAATATCATGCTCGATAAACAACGTGAATATCATGTTTAGGGGTGACATGCACATGGTCAGCATGCAAATGTGGTTAGTGGCAGCATGCACATTATCAGCACGCCTAAGCACATCAAGGACGAATCACAGGGACCCACTAAATGCTCTCCTAAATAGGTGTTTTTTGTTTCTTTTTAAATATGGACAAGTCGGGACAAATTGTGATCCACGTTAAGGGTGAGTTCCAGGCTTTGGGAGCATACGAACAAAAGGCAAAGTCTCCAAAGGATTCGGGGTTTGTAGGAGGTATAGGTAATCAATTAAATTCCGAAAAGCTGCGGTACGAGGCTTAGCCTATTGGGGCCGCAGATCTTATAGGTAGGCTTTAGAGAAAGAATGGTGAGAAAGAATGAGAAAATCGAGCGAGATCCCGAAATGGGAAAACGTGTAGCTCTAAATGAGATCTGCCAACCATAACTCCTGTTGCATCTTCAAAAAATCTCAACGAAAAGTTCCAAAGTGATCTAGCACTAGACGACCACACCAGCTCCACAGTCACGTCAGCTTACTTTCAGCTAAATCGCATTGCTAACTTCCGGGCTTGCTAAGACAGGGATACTATATCTAAATTATTCAATGTATTTGTGAGAATACGTCTCGACTTACGCCACTCACAGCTTGCTGGTCTACCCGCCTGTGCAACCACGTGCTTACAGTTGGTTCAAAACTCTGCAGCTAGGCTAGGCTAGGCCGGACTGTCGTGAGCAGCGAAGTTGCCAAATGCACTACTGCTCGCCGACCTCCACTGGCTCCCAGTCAAACAGCCCAACGACTTCAAGCTTCTGTTACTCACTGTTAGGTTTCTTGTTGGGTTTCTTTAAATCTTTGGCTAGCCTACTATCCCCATCAGGCAACGTATCGTAATACACACTTTCCTGAATCACATCGCTTAGCTACACATACTACGATTCTCAAATCTTTGGATACTTACACGTGCTGATGCTGTGATGCTGCCAACTTGCCCATATTTGCATGCTGACCCTGTGCATGTCACCTCTCACCTTGCTCTGCTTGTTGACATTGAGCATGCTGCCACTAACCATTCGATTATGCTTCCTTTACAGCAAAAGTCAAGTTGGTCATATGGGCAAGTGTCTTGAATGAGGTAAAGCTTACCGATGTTGCTATACAAATGCATTAGTATAAATACTATCATTATTTTTTATCCCAGGTGGATCACCGGGTTACCAATTGAAAAGGCTAAAGGAGGCATTCTTTGAGTTGCTCGGCTGTCCTCAAAGGAAGAGGGGAATGGCTGAAGCACCAAGCCTATGTGCCTGCCCATCCGACTGAGGAGAAATCAACTTAATTTTCAGATTCAGCATGCCGTCCCAGCATCAACTAGTTCTTGCAGAAACAGGGCAGCATAAGTAAACTTGGGGTTGCATTCACACTTGACAACGAGAAGTGCATTGGGGCAGCTCTCAGGCTAGCCACGATATTAGCCCTTACCTTAGTGGGTCTGATTGGGGCACCTAGAGCAACCCATAGCTGGCGGATTAGCCAAGAAGAATTGGGTAGGGGGACACATTATTTAATCGGGAGCAGAGCGAGGCGTCAGTTTGACAGTGAGAGGGGAGAGAGAGAGAGAGAGAGAGAGAGAGAGAGAGAGAGAGAGAGAGGCTGCAGCTTCGGTAGTCGATCAGAGACTACGCCTCGAGAGCACGAGAGTCGAACCTACGGTGACGAACAGCTAAGTGCAACTTAGACTGTGCGGTTGTGTTCTGCCGGCTACTCAGTTAGCTGCTCATATCTTGAGGTGCTGTAGCGGTCCGCCTTCGGGGACGGGACCACTGCTAGCGATACAGGCGTGTGGTGGCTTATTGTAGTCGGGCTTCGGGAGTTCTTATGCAGTTAACTCTGTCGATCCGGTGCTGGCTGCGTAAACGCGTAGGGTAGTTTATTATAATCGGTCGGCGGGAGTTCGCACAGTTAACTCCATCGGTCCGGTGCGAACCGCGGAAAGTGCTTTCACCGACGCGTAACCACCTCTAACAGGCCCACAATAAACTGTTGCTTTCGGCAACCAGTTGTGGCCACGTGTGTTTTAACCTCGCTGCAGCACTGCACTACACTGTCCACTGGTAGAGAGCCGGGGACGAGCTTCTTCGTGGTTACATTTGGCGGCCCTGCTTTTGGCTCGAAACGCTTGTAACCTTCTAGATTGAACGAGGGGATGGCGTCGCTTGACTGCTCGGAGCTATTGAATACCTCCAGCCCAGCGTTCGACATCCTGCAGTCGAGCCTAAACGACCGCACTATTTTCGCATCGCTTAGCCGAGATCTAACGCAGCGTTTACGAGCGCTCGAGGAAGAGAATGCAAAGCTATACACGGCCGCAGCTATACACGGCCGCAGCTATACACGGCCGCAGCTATACACGGCCGCAGCTATACACGGCCGCAGCTATACACGGCCGCAGCTATACACGGCCGCAGCTATACACGGCCGCAGCTATACACGGCCGCAGCTATACACGGCCGCAGCTATACACGGCCGCAGCTATACACGGCCGCAGCTATACACGGCTGCTGCTTCACGAGTCGACCACCCAGGGTCGGTCACCCAGCGCCGGCACACAAGCCGGGTCGGTAGCCTTACCGCCGACCTGCACCCAGTCAGGTGAGCCGAACGGCCCGCCCTCGGTACTTCATTCGCAGGCCGAAGCACGCGGTCGGGCTGATGCCACGCCCGGAGGGCTGCGCTCCGCCCCACCGCTTTGCAGCCAGCTGCCAGTTACGCCCCATGCGCTGCAGCCTACCAGGCAGGAGCTACTCCGACGCATGCAGAGGACGCCTTGCCCGCTGCGGCGGCTGTCTTTCCTTCACCCCGCGCGGAGCCTTTTTCCGCTAACCCTGTTTCTGGTGGCTCGGTAATCCATAGGCGGCCAGGCCAAGCGGAAATCGCACAGGCACGCTCGGGCACTGCCCCTACATTCGCGCCAGCGGCTGACGCAGGCGGTGGGCCGGTCCGACCTGTCGCTGTCCAGCGCGCTGAGCTGGCTCGGCGAACGGCTGAGCCGGCATTCCCCAGCCAAATCTTCGTTATACCCACGCCCTCAGTGGTGTTTGACCGGAGCCGACAGGCCCAATCGCTGAAACTTGCGCCGTTCCAGGGGACCTGCCGGAGTCCTTTTCACGGTGGATCAGCGATTATGAAGTGTTTTCTAGGTCCTCCGGATGGTCTCCGGACCTTCAGCTATTGTGCTTGGGCGCATACTTTCGCGGCCGAGCGCTTGACGTATATCTCTCGGTCTATGAACGGCTCTGCGCTGAGCCAGGCCAACAATGTACATTCGAGGAAATGAAAGTTGAACTGGTGCGAACGTTCATCTCCGGCGTGCGTCGCGATGCTGCTCGCGGGCCCTACACGGTTGTCACCAGGGTGGAGCACAAAGCATTTACGACTCCTACAGGCACCTTGTAGATACTGCCGCTGTCGCTTACCCTATTACGCCGCAGGCAGGCAAATAGTGACGCTATGGTCCTCTCCTTGTTCGTTGGGGGCCTTCATCCCGAGATTAGCGGTGCCGTCTTTGCCAAAGACTGTGCCTGCCTAGACGAGGTACTAGCTTTCGCTGAAAGATGATGCGAAGCCAACCCTTGCTTCTTTAGTCGCAGGACTGCTTCCGCCGTGCACGCCGGCGACCAAGGCTGCCCATACCCGTCCGGAAGGGATAGGGCCCCTGTTTCTCGCGATGTCGAGAGTAAGTTGGATACATTGGCCGGCCAAATGACCCAGGTGTATGATCTGCTTGCTAAGGGACAGAGGGGAGCCTTCGAACCCACCACAAAGCAGTCGTATCAGCCGCGAGGTGGGCCGTTCGTACAGAACAGTCGGCGGCCCGACTACCAGGTGCAGGCTGCCATGGGCTACAGGGATAGATGAGTGGACGCAGGACGTGGCAGACCATCCCAGTACCGGTCAGCTTATCGAAGTCACCGAGAGCACGGGCCAGCACGCCCCAGTCACGAGGGTTCACGGCCCCACTCGGGGGTGGGGTAGGCGACCTTCCGGGCCAGTGTCGCCCGGTTCTCTTGGTCCGAGTGGGTACGTGGGCCGTGCTTCGGCCGGGTCGGCATCTTTCCTCTCGACAGGCGTTCATACCTATTCCAGGGCTTACCAGGCCTCTTTGAGTGGTTTCGGCCTTCATGGCTATGGCTTCCTTGAGGCTCAATCGGCCCTGCCGAAACAGGAGCCACTACTGCCGGCGCCGATGAGGCAGGAAGTGGTGGGCACCAGTGTCCATGCGCCGCACACTCTTGCACCAGTGATGGTGAATAGTGTGCTGGTTGCGGGACTTTGGGACACAGGTGCCAATATCTCCCTGATGGCAGCCTCTTTCGCCCGCCAGCTGTGCCTTCCCTTGACGATAGTCAGTTCGGGCGTCCAGTATCACGGGTTCTTCCCTGCCTATAATAGGGGTCGTGACAGCGAGCGTGCAAGTGGGAGGCATCACCCGCAAGCACCAATTCTATGTCACCACCGAGTCTCTGCAGCCGCTGCTGCTGGGAACTGACTTTCTTGCCTCCCTACCGCCGGTCACCTATGACTATGGGCGTGGAACCGTGCGGGTGGGTGACCACCAGCTACCACTGGTGGGTCACTCGGAGGCTTTAGCTCTGCCACAACAGATTCGCAGAGCTACGGCCAGGCAGAGCAGTTTGCCGAAGCTGGTGGATGCGCAGCTAGGCATACTGGCCAAAAACTAATGCCAATGTTTCAGTTGCCGGCTACGATAAACCGATGCCGAGGCCTCGGATACGTCCGCATAAACCACTGTCAACCGGCTTGGATGCGAACGTCCCCACTGTTACAAAGATAGCAGCTATGCTCAAGGTCGAGAGAGAGAGAAAGAGAGAGATGGAGAGAGAGAGAGAGAGAGAGAGAGAGAGAGAGAGAGAGAGAGAGAGAGAGAGAGTATAACGACATGACTGACAGAGCTCAGGGCTGCAGCTTCGGTAGTTGATTAGAGGCTACGCCTCGAGAGCACGAGAGTCGAACCTACGGCGAAAAACAGCTAAGTGCAACTTAATCTGCGCGGTTATGTTCTGCCACCTACTCAGTTAGCTGCTCATATCTTGAGGTGCTGTAGCGGTCCACCTTCGGGGACGGGACCGCTGCTAGCGACGCAGGCAAGTGGTGGCTTATTGTAGTCGAGCTCCGGGAGTTCTTACACAGTCAACTCTGTCGGTCCGGTTCTCACCGCGTAAACGCATAGGGTAGTTATGTTATGTTATGTATCTCCGTCAGTAACTCCACAAAGTCAAAAAGACCATGTGGGTGTTACGCAGGAGAGTTTTGTGTAGCGCACTCACAGCCTAAGCGGCTTTCGGTACGCATTCGGTAGCCAACAGACTTCGTCTCACGCAACAAAGAGAAAGTGGGAAGTATGGCAGAGTCAGGAGAGCAGTTGAGGTAGTGAGTAGCATAGAAGTAGCAGCTCAGGACTGCTGAAAAGGATGAGCTATAGTTGGCAGCAGGAGAGTACTTGTCGTTACGTAAGAATTGTGGAAGCGAGTTCCCTAGTCTAGGACCTGCAGAGCTAAAGCGTCAGTCGCCAACTGTCTTTAAGTGGAGGAATGGGACAGCTAATGTATTGTCCACACAGGACCTGAGGGCGCGAACAGGCTGAAACTGATGCAGCAGTTCAGCAACCATCCTAGCTCTTTCAGCAAAGGTGACACGTGCTCAAACCGCTGGGACTTGAAGACCAGCCTTGCAGCCATATTCATAGTACTCTGTAGTGGCATAATAGCTTTCTTTGGTAGCCCAGCCAAAAGGGAATTAAATAATCAAGCCGAGACAGAACTTAAGAGCTAGTTACATTTTTTACAAGCCACTGTGGGAGACAGCTTCTAATCTTGGATAGGGATCGGAGGTGATGGCTAGCTGTAGAGGCAGTCTTCTGAATGAAGCTTTTGAAATTGAGGCAGCTGTCGAACACGACACCTAGATTATGAGCACGTGGTGAAGGTCGCACAATAGCATCATCTATTAGAATGGCAAAGCCTTTTAATCCAGCCACATGCTTAGGGTGTCCTATGAGAAGCAGTTCGGTTTTATCGTCATTTAATTTCAGGAAGTTTTCCGACATCCAGGATCGAATATCGGCAAGGCGAGCATTCAGTTTCTCAGTTGCTGCAGCAGATTCCGGCTGTTTAAATGACAAATACAACTGAGTATCGTCAGCATAGAAGTGATATCCTATTCCATGGGCCTTAATCACTTTTCCCAGAGGTTGCGTATAATTGAGAACAGCAAGGGACCAAGTACAGACCCTTGAGGGACTCCACAGGTGACCCTTCTCATGTCTGAGACCTGACCCCCACACGACACGGATTGAACACGATCAGACAAGTAGGATTTTAAAGTTTATTATAATCGGGCTTCGGGAGTTCGCGAATTTAACTCCGTCGGTCCGGCGCAGCCTCGTAAAGCGCTCGCGCCGGCGCGTAACCGCTACTAACAGGCCCACAATAAACTCTTGCTTTTGGCACCCAGTTGTGGCCGCCTGTGTTTTAACCGCACTTCAGCACTGCACTACACTGTCCACCGGTAGAGAGCCGGGGGACAAGCTTCTGCGTGGTTACAGAAGAAAGTAAAAACAACGTGGCTGGGATGAGAAAAGTGACGCTAAGCCATCGCCCCAGCAGCTTCTTGTGGGGGCACTAGGTAGGAATAGCAGGGTTTGATCGTGAGTCTAGTGTGCCACACGTCGGTCATTATTTTGACATTATTATGAGGTACGATCGTGCGTGCTATATGCAATATTGTTGTCATAAATCATTGCTTAGACAATAGATGATATGTGGTCGCAATCTTGAGTCAAACGTGGAATGATGTGGTCATAATTCACTATTTTAACAATACTATGAACCTACGATTGTGAATCCTATGTGCAATACTGTGGTCATTGATCACTTTTTTGATAAATACTGCTGCAGAGCCGACCTCAGTAGCCAAAGTCCCTGCTCACTTACGGGAGTGCCTTTAAGTTCGTAGCCCCTCACACCTTTCGGAAGGATGGGGCGACTAAAAAGCAAGCGGCAGAGGGGCAAAAGAAAGTGCAGATGCCCCCACCTCCACTCCGAGTCCGTTGGAGGGCTACTAGACCTCCAGTCGGCAAGGCGGTGCCGCCAGGCAAGGCAGCTAGGTGGGGCAAGGGATAACAGGTTGAACAGCTTGCTGGTTCCTTGCTTGATGGTTCAAATAAATGGCTCAAGCATGCTCACCTCTTGCATTTGGTCACAGTGACATTGAGACTGATTAAGTCATTTAAACAACAGCAGCAGCCACAACGTACAGTATCGTCATTCAGTCCTTACGAGTCATTAACCCCTACAAGCTTTGGAAGGTTTGAAACCACAAATCGCACTACATTTGAGTTACAAGGCTACATGAGCCCTGACAGAACTATGTCCTCGAACATCGCAGCCAATAGAGTCCAAGCTGAACACTAACTACACCCGTCGACTAAATTATTGTGCTTCCCGAATGATAGGATGTCTGCAGCAAAAGCAAACTTGGAGCTACGAGTTGTTTTCTAACATAATCTATGCACAAATATCCAAGCTACCGTACTTTGAAAACATTTCACGCTATTGCCTTGGCGATTGTCTTCCGTGTGCCCGATACTATTAATTTTTTTTTTACTTTTATCCATAGCACAGGCGTTGGCATCGTTTGCTACGAGTCGAGTAACTGCACGGTAGCACGTGGCACAGACTCTTACTTGACTTGCCGATGCAAACCGAAGATGCGTAAAGGTCAATAGTACGCTGATGTAGTAGCTTCCAGCTGCCAAAGTAAGAGCATATGTATCCTGAAACGGCGGTGGCAGGCGCTGTCAATTAAACCGTAGCTGGCATTCCCTTTGCAGCCCTGCTTACAATACTAGGTCTCTACGGCACTAGCTCAGCTCACCTGGCAAAAGGCACCTGGATGCTGGATGCTCATCCAGCAAACTGCTCACCAGCCACAACCTTAGGCGCAGGATAACTGAGCTAATTACGTTATTTATTAGAATACGCTTTCAAAGGATACCATAGTGGCATTAGGAAAACAGCCTAGTTTGACCACGACAGTATTGGTGCACAGAATGCAAGACACAACTCTCAATCTCGCATCGACGGACCAGCCACGGTTCGGTTAGAATTGCTTACAGGTAGGTCTGGGAGATGCTGCAGGATACAAATCTGTATCGAACACTACTCTGCACACCCATGTACCTTTGAGTGAGCACAGACGCACAACAAATAGTACTAGAATGTATGCATGAAGGTAGTTGATATGAAGGTACCCTGGGCAGCTAAGACAAGAAGTTGCCACGTAATGCTTTACTAAGCGGACAAAGCTAAACACTGAAAATAGAGGCCTCGATCAGCCTGATTATGCAATGCGCTCGTTAAGTCCTGATTCAATATTGGTAGGATGCCCGATGTAGACGAGTCACGAGCTAAGCAGCTTAGATATCGATCCTGGGTACAAAGGCTGGCCGCATACACCCAGGATAAGGTTTTCATCTTCGACACGGAGGAAGCATTGAATAGAGAGGGTTTCCAGTAAAAAATCGATCGCAAATAATGACATCCCAGGTCGAGGTCTGTCAACGAATATCAACGTATATCCGTCAACGAAGCAGTCACAGAATGCCAAGCAATCGAGCGATTCTTGAGAATTTCACATGCCCTCGGAGGTTTGGACAACAAGGGTGGCACACCAAAGGGAAAACTGGCATGGCAGTAAACTTACCTCAGCAGGAACTGAACGTACTGATATAACCGTCGTCAAAACATACAGCAGCAGTCGCATGCAGCTACAATAGCAGTCAGACTCGAGCCTTCGCCTATGACTTGCGATGCGAGCAGTCCAAGATTATACATATTCCTACTATTAAGAATGGCAAAATCATCCGATTGGATGCCCCAAAACACCGGCTCACGTCGGTAAGCGACGCCATTGGTCAGGAAGCAGGTATTTCCCCCACCCACATCTTCGGGAGCTAGTGCTTACTTACCACATCCACCATGCAACCAGAGGGCATAACCGAAAAGCGCTGTAAGATCCCTTGGGATGAAGCGACGGGCTGTAAAATATTCTGCTTACACACAGGGAACACGTTCGAGAAGCACTTGGCCAAACCGCCGCACCTGAACAGGCTGGCCCAAGCGAGCCAGGTTCGAAGTACAGCTTCGACGCCTCTGCCCCTTGGCGCCTCTGCCCCTTGGCGCTGTTTCACTGTGAGCTTGCAGCAGTAGAAAAATTAGAGTAAATTTTATCGCACCACGAAACTTCTCACAAAATGAAAACCGTCGCAGATTTTCCTGTGGAGGAACCCTTCTGTGCTGCAGCATCACGAGAGCTTCCGGTTATGGCCACAAACAGTGTTGGTGATCCGAAATCTTCTGCTCGAACATTGCTCGGGCAACGAGTTCTCGGCTTTTACAGAGTAACGAGTGCATTTCACCCACTGGAGAATCATCAAATACCAATGTCTGCTTAACCGAAAGCATTCTTCTGGCAATATCTAGCAAACGGAGCCCGACAGTAAGTGCGGCCCTAGCGAAAAGGCGACAGCGAGCTGCGGCGATTATCTCTGTCCGGGGGACGTTCAGAAATCTGAATATTACTATTGCTGACCCTGTTCACGTCACCCCTAACCATGTTATTCATGTTGTTCATCAAGTATGATATTACTCACCATTCAGTCGCGTTTCTCTTGCAGCCAATGTAAAGCGCCTAGAAAGAGATTGAGTTCTCTGAACAGACAATTGCTAGAACTGCTACGTCGGGGAATGGTTTGGGTCGGACCGGACAAGCCAAGTCAAGTCGGATGCCTCAATCGTCTGTGAATCAAGTTTACTGGCTGCTTGTCCAACAGACACAATTTAAACCTTCGAGCTTCGTCTGGCCCAGTGTCACGTGACGACTGACGTCAGCGGAATGCCTTCGAATAAGGGCCCAGAATAGTGAATGCACGAGCTGTGACCTCAGTTTGCGAATTACCAGATCTAGCCAGAGAGACGTGTGTGCATCGCTTAGGATGTCCTACGGCACGGCACTATGCACGCCTGAAGTCCACCAAAGCGGCCAAACTAACCCTTAAAAAATGCGCAGCCCACTACTGCTTTTTGGTGCTAGTAGAGCTCATCGTAAACTCTCATTATAGAAAGCCATGCCTAACAGAGTGATGCTGCTGCTTCGGCGACCTCTCCAGTGGCTGGCAGATAAATGTTTGTGCTTATGGCATGTGGTTTCACTTCCTGAAGCACTACTATCTGCATGGGGTTACCAGCAGTCACATTAAAGCTCTTGCACTTCCTACGACCACACACACATGCACACGATTACCCATAAACACACAAGCACACACACAAGATATGGATTGTAGGTCTAGGGGGACGAATACTTCGGATGAATATGACCGTAGTGCCTGCTTTGCGACTGCATCCTAGCCAAGGCTCGGCAGTCACGTCGCATGCATTCGTCCTGCAGCAAGTGCTAGTCCGAACCTCTCTTTGTGCCTCTCTGATAACTCAGTGTAGGCCCGAAAAAGACATCGAGCCTCGGGCTAGTTACGACCAGCGGTTAAGGTGCTTGTCTGTACCGATCGAGGTCAAGGTAAATGCACGAGAGAGAGGGAGAGAGGGAGAGAGCACAGTCATTTGCTATGCCTGCAGTACGAATGAGGCACAAGTTTCCGTGCAAAAAAGGACGACTTTTACGATGCTACAAGGCACATGAAAGAGAGAGATAGCGAGAGGCCACAGCCACCTTCCTACGATTGCAGTCAGAAAGGAGGCACCGGTTTTCGCGCAAAAAAGCATGACAATAATTGAGCCACATGGCAAATGCACTTGAAAGAGAGAGAGAGAGAGAGAGAGAGAGAGAGATAGATAGATAGATAGAGAGAGAGATAGATAGATAGAGAGAGAGAGAGAGAGAGAGAGAGAGAGAGAGAGAGAGAGAGAGAAAACACACCCACTTCATGCGAATGCAGTCCTAAAGGAGGCACCAATTTTCGTGCAGAGGATGACTTTCACGATGCCACAAGGCACGTGAAAGAGAGCGAGAGAGAGAGAGAGAGAGAGAGAGAGAGAGAGAGAGAGAGAGAGAGACCACACCTTCTTCCTACGCAGTAAGGAAGGAGGCACCAGTTTCCGAGCAAAACGACGACTTCAATGATGCCACTAGGTAAATGCACCTGAAAAAGTGAGAGAGAATAAGAGGGCACAGTCACCTACAATGCCAAAATGAAGGCTCCTTTCAAGAAGAAAGCAGCGGAACAGCTGCTACAATTGAGATCTCCTGTTCCATGGCCAATTGCTGCGCATGTTTTCTCGAAATTAATGCGCTGCCACCCGTGTTTGACACAGGGGTAAAGCTTGCCATCTCCTCCGACTAGCGTAGTGTATTTGAGCCCAGTTGCACACGCAAAGCACCCGACAGAGATTGGGTTGCCTAAGAGAAGAATACACTCGAAGTATTTCTTCGCCAGAAGAAAATCAGCAGCCGTCGCGAACAAGTAGAACGATAGCAAAAAGAACAATTTCCCCGCGAGCTGCTTGTGCTGAACCTTGTTGCCACTCCGTGAAAGAGGCTTGTCCACCAGCTGCAGTCGGCAGCAGGAAGCTGCTAGGCTGCAGGCTTGGTTGGTTCAGCACGACAGGCGGTTCGGATCAATGCTTATATTTGCCTTTCTGAACACCCAAAGAAAAAGAAAACCTTTATCCAAAATAATCTTTCTAAAAAATTGCTCTAGTATCTGGAAACCGCGACCGAGTTCACCCGGAAGCCGTACGCATAGCAGGCGACAGCACAAACGCTTGGCTGCAGCAGATCGTCGTGAAAGCTTCTCTGCCTGCAGCAGCAGCCACAGCCTGCAGTAGCCATAGCAGCCTGTAGCTGCTGCCGCAATACGTCGGTTGGCAGCATGTATACGCCCCCTCTGACTTGCCCAGGGATGAAACATCGGTGTTCAAGCAGCAGCACTTCTACGACCGTGCACTGGCTGCAAGAAATCGTTGAAATCTTTTGCCCTACCGAGCAGCAGTGCAAGGGGCGCCGAGAGGACCCAGCATAACAGACTGTGCACACATTCATACCATGGATATCTTGTCGGGTACCCTTGGCATGGCTGTCACGTTCATCACCTATTCTCTCTCTCTCTCTCTCTCTCTCTCTCTCTCTCTCTCGCTCTCTCTCTCTCTCCCTCTCTCTATCTCGAGGTTTTTTCTTGCTGCACACCAGGTGGAGCATGACCAACGACGGCGGCTTAGCAACTGCTGCCAAGCACCAGCTTCGACTACCAGATCGGGGCAAAGACAAGAAAGTCTGATGGTATAAGAAATTCAACAGGAACAAACACGAGGCCGCCCTTGTCCATACAAGGTATGAGATTTAATAAGAAGCTATCTTTGCCGAACAGAGCAAATTCAGTGCAACGTGTGTGTGCACAGGCGTCAACGCCACTGCCGTGGTGTCCACAAAGGCTCTCCCTCTCCCTCCTTATCACCCCTCTCTGTCTCCAGTTTCGTCATATCAACATTAATCGATGAAAACTCTGATGGACCTCGTGTTTTTGTGCCCCCAGCAAGTAATTTTTTCCTACTTAGGCTATTCCTCCCCCCTTTTGCAGGCTACTCACAGGCGCTGCCGATGCTGTTGCCGTGAACAGAGCAGCCAGAATCCATAGCACGAGCACTGCATGAAAAATATTGCTTCTGGTATTCTAGTAAAACTACTTATGTGAGAGCTATTGGACTCGAAACCGACATCTTCAATGTAAACTGTGGAGTACAGTGGAATAATAAGCAGATGAATGGACATATGCTAAATGCACAAAACCAAGGGGACTTCAAATAAAATGGACGGCTTCTTCCTTAAAGAAGCATTGCCAAAAAGTGATGGCAGAACAACGAGAGGTGCATGTCAGGGTAATCCGAGCCTGAGCTAGGCATAAAACACCAACCATTTTCAACTATTCCAATTGCATGTAACAACCGTAGCCTAGCTAATATGTTCCTATCATTTCACTAACACCCACACTAACGCTGGTCTGTACATAGAGGAGTGTAAATAGTGAAGAGATTTACTCTGACACACACGTGGCCACTGTCAGTTTAGTTGAGCCTCCACACCCCCCCACCCCACCCCAATCCATAGCCAACTGTAAAAGGTCAAGGCATCGGCTACACAAAGTTCTGGCTTATTTTTCAGACCTGCCCCACAGACTGATAAACCGCAGTTCCACAGCCAGCTTTCATCATTTAGTGCCCCTGCCTCGGTGGATCAAAGCTGCTGTATAGTGGATGTCAGCGAACAACAAAAATTAAGTCTATTAGGCCGGCTGCCCTTTTATTTGTACTGCTGCCCCTAGCATGCTGTTTTCCAACCGACTGATGTCCTGAGGACGGCCTCCATTCCTCCATTTCGGGCTTCATTAGTGCTTACCAATGGTCGATATTTCCAGTCAAGGCTGATCAGTGACTTAGACACGAGCCACAGCAAGCACAAATTCGAACCGCCTTCTGGCAAAGTTGCATGCACCAGTATACATCAGCAGACCAAACTAATTATGGAATAGTAACTTCACATGCACACACACGCATGCATGTACCCATGCACACACACACACACACACACACACACACACACACACACACGCACACACACACACACACTGAGCTGGTTTGGTCTGGCGGTTAAGGTGCTCGCCCCGACCAAGGTCTGACTGAGGTCGTGGGCTCGAGCACCGAGGCATATGTGAAGTGCCTGAATAGAGATTAAGTTCTCTTGAGGCGCTATATAAATGAAAATGTGCATGCATGCCCGTGCACACACCTAAATACTCTTAACATCCTTCTACCAGCCAGTGTCAGCCAAACACACACCTGCAGTGGCTTAAAATTTATTCAAACTTGCTCGATTCGACCTATACCCACATGCACACAGAGCTCATTGCAGTGACTGCTGCATTATGTTAGGGTGGTCGATACAGCAATCTGAGTGGGAGCAGTTTCGTATGAGGGCATATGAGGGTATGAGGGCTTTCTAAAGGGACAGGAGGCTGAGCCCACATAAGGCCGGACGATGAAATGGGAGAATGTATAAATGTCAACAAACGACCTACATAGGAATGCATATTTGGATACAATCCCCCCTCTCTCTCTCTCTCTCTCTCTCTCTCTCTCTCTCTCTCTCTCTCTCTCTCTCTCTCTCTCTCTCTCTCTCTCTCAGGTTATTATGCTCGGTCGTTCACCAGCTTTCGATACTATTAAACAACCAAGTCCTTCTTCAGAGCCTCTCATCAGGCCTAGACATCACTGGCACTGTGCTGCAATGGTTTGTCAGTGGTAGACTCCAGATTATTGATGTGAATGAACAAAGATCATCCGAGGAACTTCTGAAGTATGGGGTACCTTTCGGCTCTGTGATTGGTCCAGCTCTTTTCACGCTTCACAATCTCCCTCTTGCCGATGAGATTGCCAGGCTATGCCTATGCTTTCACTTCTAAGGAGATGACACTCAGGTTACCTTTGCTTTGATTTCTCCCAGCCGTCCAGCACGTCGAATTCTCTCAGCAACTTTGCTGCATGTATTGATGCCATCCACACATGGATGGCACCAAACTTTCATAAATTTAATGATGATAAAACCAACCTGCAAGCTGTGAGCAAACCAAGTGGGATTCAGAAATTAGAAACTTTAACGCTCAAAATTGGCTCTGCCAGCGTATCTCCTGTTCAATCTGCACGAAATCTAGGTGCCATGTTCCAAAGTGACCTTTCATTAGACGACCACATCGGCTCCACAGTCAAGTCTGCCTACTTTCAGCTACATAACATTGCTAAAATGCATGCTTGTTTTGAAAGGAATACCACATCTAAGTTGGTCCATGCATTTGCGACATCCTGTCTTGACCCGTAACTCAATGCCTGCTGGTCTACTGGCGTGTATAATCAGGTGCTTACAGCTACTCGGCGTCTAGGATTGTCTGTCGTAAGGGTTACAGTTGCCACAGCACACCACTTCTCACCGAACATGACCGGCTCCCAGTCAAGCAACGCATCGACTTTAAGGTTCGATCTCTCCCTTTAAGGTCCCTTCATATTTTGGTTCCAGCCTACCTCCCCAGATCTACTCTCCCACCAGGCTAAACATCGTACTTCGCTGGTTCCTGAATCAACCCGTTCAACTACACCTCGTACGTACCTCAGTCCTTTGGAGACTGTGCCTTTAGTTCCAATTCTCTCACAGCCTGGAAATCACTTCAGATTTGCGTTACCATGTCCGATGACCACGCAAAAATTAACTATAAACGTATCTATTTGTCACCAAATTTAGTGGGTACGTGTAGTTCATTGTTTGTGTGCTTATGTGTGCTGACACTGTGCATTTTGCCATTAACCATATTTTCATGCTGATCCTGTGCATGTCACTGCTAACTTTAATAAATGTCATTGAGCCTGCAACAACTTAGGCTCACAATCTCAAACAAAGCTATGCTGAAGAGTACTGGGGTAAATCCTAAAGCAAACTACCTAGCTATTAAGAGGTCAACTAATAGGAAGACAACAAACCTAAATATATGCATCGAATATACTTGATGATCAGGAGATATAAACTGTTCCTTGGTCTAGAAGTGCAAAGGCTGAATGCCTTGCAATATCTAGTGTATCACTCTTGACGAAGCACCATTGCTTAATGATGCCCAGAGCTCTAAGTAAACGTTAGCAAAAGATAGCTGCCACCAGTCCAACTGTTCCATCTTGTTCTCACTGCAGCTCATTCTAGCAGCCCAAACAAATCAACCCAGAGACCCAATTCAGATCAATGCAGTATATGCTGTAAAAAATCTGACTAAATCACCTATGTCACTGAATGCCTATATGATGAAAGGACAGATTTTGCAACAACACCCACCATACATATTCATCAAAATTGGTTGAAAGGACTCTCATAAAAGGGTCATATATCAATTGCCTTACCGATAAAGTCATCGTCCGACTTGACTGCCAACGCAAAAGGCGAGCCCAAGACGATGCCTGCAATTGATCGTTTGCTTTCGGCTGACGAAGGCAGTCTTCCCCAGGTCTTCCTCTGCCGTTCTTTACCAAGAAATGGAGCCATAATCAGGCTAATCGGTCTCATGGGCAAGCTCTCTGTCTTGGCGATGCACAAACCGAAAAGGGTTGCTTGTTCGGCAGGAAATCGACAGAAAAAATCTGGCTTCTCAAGGCTGCAACAAGCAGACACAACGTCATTAATTACTGCACGAGTTAAATTCTGCTGCTCCCATGGTTTCACTCCTAGCCAAGCAGATGATTAGGAGGCTGCCTACCTGTGCAGGTCACCTTGCTTGGTAGGTGTGCTGGCTGCAGTCTAAAGGTCTACAAATGGATCGGTCGCAAAGATGCCCAACACTGCAGGCACTGCATGGCTAATTGCAGCATCTCGGTGAGCCTACCTGGTTAGCTGTGCTAGCCGGACCGTCGAGGTCTATTCGAGGCAACATCTGAGCACGGCTGACTGTAGGGCGATGCCCAATGTGCCTATTCGTTCAATCAGATAGCCTTAGTCTCTGGCAACAATTAAACGGACGCTGGCATAGCAGTCAACAACTTTGCAAAGCCACAAAGACTACGAGTATATTTCGATTGACGTTTTTCTACGGAGAGCGCCGTGTCTTTTGGGCTTGCTGACACGAAGCGAGTGAACCGAGAGTGAACCGCCTGACTGAGAGCAGTCAAGAAAGCTAGCACCGTAGAAGTAGCAGCACGTGTGTCGACTGGAGTTGATTCGTTGCAGTCAGCAGCAGGAGAGATGTGGGTTTTAAGATTTGTGCCAGCGACATGCACCGCAAAGAGTCAAGACAGTAACAGCTTTTCTAGCCAAAGCTGTGAGTAGATGGACAGGGCTGACTACACTGCTGTTCAGTAATCGCTCACGGACCATCGCCCAGTGCAAGGTGACGGTGGTTTTGATGGAGCAATAGAGACTTGGCCACTTGCGTAAAGGTAACCCTTGTTACATGCAACCTCCTGGCTCGTGCTGGTCCTCTGAACTTTTTTTAGACAGCTGAGACCACGGCTGCCGCCATGCTGCACTGCTTTAGGACTACCACCTATGGGAGTGACAAATGATTGGTTCCGAAAAGCTGGCAGTACGGCTAGTGGCCCCTTGACAAGAGCACTGTAAGAACGATTAAGCGGTGCCAAAAATAGGCTATTGACCTTCTCCCAAGCACACATACAGATTGCTTTCTGCTACCAATCAGGCACAGCCTGCTTCGGGGTGGAGGGACCAGGGGGGGGGGGCTGCACCGTGATGTAGTAGAGCATGTTACCAATGGGCTATGACACAGGCATACCCTGATGATCACACTGCCGATTCTAGTGTACAGATTGCAGATTTTACTGGAAGAGTGCGATTATATTTATCGTTGTTACATACACACACAAACACACATGTATATATATATATATATATATATATACACATATATATATACATATATATATATATGTATATATATATATATGGGACTTGATAGCTATTATCAGAGCGATAGCAGGTGCCAAGTGACATGCATTTGCGCTAGATTAGTCAATATTTATATCCTTTCCTATTTACCGATGTCTCTTACTTCTCGATAGTGTTCAAATACCAGTTGTCATGAGGATTTTAAAACAGTTCAGATTGGTTAAGCCTTCTGTGGCAGTTTGCCTAAAAACACTGCTGCCGTTGATGCATATCCACGCCATTCAGCAGTTGTCTTACCTTTCTCGAATGCAGAGCGTTTTCATTTTACAGTAGATGAATACCTGCTGATGAAGGAAATCTACAAGAAACAGGTATGACAGTGTGCACAAAATTCAGAAGAAAGAATCACTCCAAGAAGTTGCAGCTACCCGGAGGACACATGCATGGTCAAATGCATGTCGTATGAGGAGGAGAAGGCTCGACAGACAGTGCGGGAAGCCGAGTTACTACATTTGTGATAAATGTATTCACACGGACAGCCACAGCATATGCTCGTCACCGATAATGTGCCAGGGTAAGCTATTCATAGGAAAGCCGGTCAGCAGCATCCGATATAGCAATGGCCGCAGTAAGAAAGCATCTTAAAAGTGCTGAGAGCGAAATGAAGCACTTGCAGGTATTACACTTTGGTTAAAAAAGGCGCGACAACTGCCTTGCAATCAGCATACTTCAGTAGGCCAGCACACTAAAGTAAATGAAATTGAGTAAATGAAATTGCATGCTTGCTAAAAGGCGCAGATTATGCGACGACTGGATTTCTTTAACTTTAACCACATTTGATTTGAAAGTAACTTTTTAAAATCTATTTAGAGCAGCTGCCTAAATTTTGCGTGCCCAAGTTGCTATTCTTGGGTGGCAGGCCATGCATGCATTGTGTCTGCCTTCGGTTTCAATGCAAACGTCCTACAATTTCAGTTATTATGTGCATGATCTGACCAGGACAACCACACTGGAGAATTCCTGATGGGTTCCAAGAAGTGGACAGTGTGGCTAGAACCTGTTGATTGGAGGTAAGAATAAACCACTGACCTAGGCCAAAATGATGTAGCCGGGGCTGGGGTGTGGCTGGGTATGGCAGGAACTAGCCTCTGACCTCCTGGAACTCAGCTACAATAGCATGCAAAAGTCTGTTTTAGCATGCACTGGCATACAAAGAGCAATGCACTTGCAACAAGCATACCATATGAGAAGCATGTGAACCAGAGTCCAAGCTCAAATGCACCGAGAATGTGAATGTCGTGATGCCACCAGGCAACTAGGCTGAAGCTCACACTATAGCTTAATGTGTGAATAGGAAGTGCAGAGGAACGTCCTTCAAAGGATCTGTGCTTAGTTAGGGGCCTCGATAAACGAGCAAGGTCACAGCATGCCTACTATACAGTCCTTTCTTTAAATTTAAGGTTTGGGCACAAGCGTGAGGTCATGCTTCTACTCACCAGCATAGGTTTCTCTTCTGCTGTAAATCAAACAGCTATTAGATCTGCTCGCACATTCACGTGCAAGTGGACCACATTAATAATAATTCTCGTGTAGTTGGTGAGAGGTTACATCGAACTTCTCTAAAGAATAAATCAGAAAATTTGTACAAGTTACTCATAGGACCTGCTAAAAATTAGTTATAGCTGCATCAGGCCAGTGGGTTGTCCATGCCCGATGTAGCATACCAGGTGTCGGTATCTCGCATCGAATGAGTACAGGAAGCAGCATCTAGAAGTAATTTACATCAATTTGCAGAACACGAGCTCGACTACTTTCAAACATTTCGTGCGGCGCCGCCCAGCCGAGCTCATTCGTCGTAATGATTTTAAATACCTATATCGAAGCAATCATACAGCGTAAGTGTTGTAACATGCACATTCGTGAATTGCTAAGCAGTTGTGCGTCATAGGACGCTGGAGATACGATTTCCCCCAACACATGCGTAGATTCCGAATAGTGATATTTCAATGATGTCGATGAACCTACCATTAGCTAAGCCTTTGAGCTTGCTTCGATTGATACGTACAACGGCGAAGCTATCACGGTACAAGAATTGCCACGCTAAGTCAGCGACTAAGCAGCATTTCTGCACTAGAAGTGGCCGTACGCGATGCCGGCTAGTGCAGGTCTGCATTCCCAGTCAAAACACAACGATAGCACGGGCGAGTCTGGTTATCTCAAAATTAAACATGCCAACTCACTTTAAGGGTCACATGGTGAAGCTAGCAAAACAGTGACGAACCATCGCGAAGAAACGCCGATCACCGCGAACCTACCCCTACATCTTCGAGGTCGACAGGCGCTCAGATGATGAGTTCGAAGAGGTTACCTGCGCAAACTTCCGCTAGAGCTTAAATCTTTTCACGTATGTGCAATCATTCACACTTTATGTTGTTACTTGGTTTTTTAGTTTTTAAGCATCACAACGCATCGGAAGTTCGCAGCGTCAGCAAGTTCCTCGATCAACCGGACCTCGAAGCATGACGTCTGATTGCGATGGGTCGTACGGCCGGCCGCCGAATTTCGGCGATAATTTTTTTGTCGTGGACACTATTATAATGGCGCAACTTTGAGTGTAATATTTGTTTGGGATGACTGCGGGCTTCAGCGTGTCAGAGTCTTGGCTCTGTCCACATCAAATATATTGATCTGGGTCAATTCTGTTGGTTTTGATGCAATCGTGTTCGTTCTGATGGCGGCTCTAGGGAAACTCTCACGTCTTGTTTTCTTGGGCATTAAATAACCTTAAATGTGCATTTTACTCCAGATTTTAAATTTTAAATCGAGTTTTTTCAGCACTTAAAGGTCAATTTAAAGAGTTGCGCTCTCTGAGCGCTTCTGTTGATGGCTGCAAATAGTTTACCTCACCGTGATTAGACAAGTTAAACGTGTACTTGCACATCTTAAAAGAGAGCTAGAAATGGCAGTGTAATCAGCAAGCCTATCTCAATGCTCTTTTCTCAAGTATCATGCGTATTTAGTGGCAGCATTGCATCGGCAGCTGTCCTTGCTTACAAATGGCAATCGTATACTGCCGAAGGTCAAGTGCCCGAGATCCGGCTCGTGAAGATCGAGCACCTTGATGCCCAATCATTGTTCAGTTAGTTGTTACGCACACAGCTGTTACTAGACAAACAATTTTTACCACAAGCTAAGATTTTTTAAAGTCAGTCGCTGGCTCGGCAGATTGTGAACTGAATAGTACCGGTTCACAAAGTGCACATCGGTTGCAGGCGACACGTCCATTTCCAATTTGCTGGAGATTCATTATATTTGAAAAGTTTACTAGCCAATGGTGCTGCTTAAATGTCAATGTCTATAAGATCTGACAACTAGATGTGCGCGAAATCAGGGATTGTCTCCCGGCCACTAAGCCACGTACTCATCCGCGACTGACCGGAAGCCCGGCATCTTTGACACTCAGCTCGGGTATGCCTCATTGTTTCAAAATAGGCATCGCTTAGTTGGTATGTTTCCGTGGCGTTTGTAAAATATTACCTATGCAAAAAGATCACCGACCGGCGATTGCTAACGAACTCTGTTTGTGATCACAGAGCGGACCCCCTTATTACGCGAAAGGCTCGATTTTACTGAATCAACAAAGAGCCTCGTACTGTACCCAGCAAGTAGTCAGTTTAAGCTCTGGTCGCGGCCAACTCCGGGACGAATGGAGAATCTTGTGGTATAAGTTTTAATTCTCTCCATCAGCGAGCTGATCGGAATTAGAAAACTGCTTCTCGGCGAAGCCACCATGAGTTATCAAGCTACCATGACTTTACCAGTAAAACCGGAGCTGAGGTGAGTCTATTTTTTTTAGCGCTGCGTGTGAATTTTGGTCCCACTGATACCACTTCTGAATGTGGTACTTGCTTAGCCAAAAATTAAAAGTCGTTAGATTAGAGGACTGCGAATAAATAAATGCTACATGTTAGCTTTCAAGGAGCTGCCACTATCGCTTGCCATTGCTGTTTATCTCTACTTTGCCGTTCACTTGTTGAAACTTTTGGAACTCTAGCGACCTCGTCGCTCGTGCACCACTGATCGTGATTAACAATATTTTTGCCAAGTTAATCTGCCCACGGGTTGAATATGTGGGTGGAGTCGCGGTATAGTTTACTTTGATACGCTGTAGTTGCAACAGTGGTTGGCTTCAAGGACGGACTTTGAAACCGCTCGTGGTCCATCAATCTTTTTTATTGGAGGGACCATGTCGAATACTTGTAGAGTTGATTTCTGACACTGACTATTTGATGCAGCAAGAGTACAGTTACTTGTACCATGCATGTGGGGCCCAGTTATTTCAGTAAGTTGACAAAGCTTATTTTCGGGCTATCGACGGATTTTCGTTTTTTAAAGTGCTCACAGTTTTAGGGCCACCATATGTCACCATATGTACAAAATAATAAATTATATCCCGATAGTGACTTAGAGGTATTCTCTTAATTAAGCTAATGTCCCTGTCATGGCCAATGAGCACTTTATAAGCTTGTGAACGTTTTAGTCTCATTCCTTACTTTCTTCAGTCCTAACCTGTCTTGGAGAGCCACTTGGATGCTATCGTCGTCAGCTGCTTTCCTTAGTGTGTGTGTGTGAGCCGTGCTTCGTGATCACATGCGGACAGCAGACAAGCACTCTGCCGTTCATGATAGTAACATGGGGGCAGGTCTACCTGCTTGATCGGAACTGGATTAAGCACATTAAAGAGCTTGAGTTCATGAGTGCCAGATGCCGGCTCAACTGAAAAGAAGGTTCTGCAGGTGGGATAGTACAAAGGAATTACAGCCTACCGCCCACAAAATTGTTCGATCCTCTGCTGACATCAAGGCCCACATGACCCCGTCCTTAAAGATATGCTTGTTCTCTGAAGAGCTGGCTAATTAATTAGGATGTTCTACCATTAGTGCCATGTGCAGAATATATGAATCGATATACTGAATCTGAGAGCTCATGTACTCCACGAATTTACAATAATCATAATAACACATTGATTATGGCGCCCTCAAATTATTCAATCTCTCTAGGCCATTTAACGATCGGTTTGGCCTCAAATTAATCAGAGCCGTAACTTTTCAATGCCATAAGCAGCCCCTAATAGGGGCTGCTTCTTGCATTCTAAAATCATATCCATTATCAACCTATTAAGGTGCAGTACACTGCAGTACCCCGTGCTGCTGCACCCTGATGGTAGAAATCGCCGAACTCAAAGTTAGGGTGCCAGCCCGGTCGGCTGGCCCTTACTGCTAGCATTTGCACGATTCGAGCTTGATACGACTCGTCAGCTCACGATGTGTGCTCTTGCCGATTTTAGGCTCGGCTTTGAGGTCTTGACGGTCTGCTCGTCAGTGTCGCCCTGTTTGGCAGCGAGGCCTTGCTCTTGGCCGCAAGCAAGCTGCCTCTTCCCCCTTCTTCAGAGGACACACGCTTTTCGGCTTTGGCATGCACATATAGAACTTGAAATCCGAGTCCATATTGGAGCAAAGGAGTGACCTCTCTTAGTCGTTGGCTCTTGGGCCTCGGACCAACGCCGAGCTGCATAAAAATGTATTGCAGCATCTAGCGCTCGAAGCACGGCAGCAGTACACGTCATAAGAGCCAACACGTTAACGGCTAGGGAGTGCTCTCGAGCAACAAAGAAGGATGCGAGCATCAGCATCGGCTCTTACTACCACAATCAGCAACCTGTCGGCCTTCTTGGAGACTTCGGCAACCGGAAAAGATTCGCAGGAAGAGTTCAAACACTAGGTAAGGCTGTTACATTCAACGACCTCAGTCCCGAAGTCATTAATTCGAATGCGGCAGTCGGTGACTCTTGATTGCCGATGCAAGCGGTGGTGACAGTCGTAAAGGCTCTTCTTTCGCTGTACAGAAGAAACTGTCAAATCAATTTTTTTTAGTCGACTACAACCACGACGACACTGAAGTGTCATTTGACTGGACTGCACCGCATGTGCAGCAATTGGCAGAGCTTTGAGGGCAGCCCAAAGCTGATGTTTAGCGAAAACTGTGGGCCGTCGAAAATGGCGACTTTGTGAGTGACGGCTCGGCAGCCCGAGAAGGCGTCGCATGCCCGCCGTCAGTCCACCGAAAAAGGTACAGCAGCAGATGCAAACGTTGCTAGCTCTCGGCACGAGAGAACAGGGCGATCGTGTCGCATCGAGGACAAGTTGGTCGTTCCAAGGTGTGGGCTCGAAGCGACCTAACGCTAGGCGTTTTTTGCAAGCATCACGGCAGAAGTGGCCGCCAATATTGACTGTGCAGGAATAGTACAATGTCAATATACTGAGCTGGATGGCCTACTAGGTAAGGCGGTTGCTTTGCACGACCTTTGTCTGAAGGTCGTAGGGTTCTAATCCTGCTGTCGGCGATCTTTAATTGCCACTGCAAGCTGTGGTGATAGAAGTCAATGCTCTCCTATCGCCTTACAAAAGAGGTCGTTAAATCGCTAATAATGGTTTTTGCTGCCCGGGTTTTTGAGTTCCAAGTCTTTGAGCAAGGTACTCATTTCTCAGAGCTAGCAGGATAGCTGGCCACTGACACTTGTATGCTGATGTTTAACTTAGGTTAATGAATTAGCGTAATGTTACTCATGCTTACGTCAGGTGAGCTGAGGCAGCCATTTCAGTCCCCCAACGAGAGAGGTCCACAGTGCCATGTTTTCATGGAGCACATTAGATAGTCATGTGCTGAATGACTCAACAATTTTTTGAATCAGAAAGCATCAGGCCTCTAGAGGTCTGTGTGGTGGCCCTGAATGCTCATTATGCATCAAATTCTCTACTTGGGCATCAAGCGCTCAGCGGTTAATGCTCTAGAATGTCCAACTATATCAATCTACAGCAGTCACTTGGTCACTTCTTGTACCTAACTCCTGTGCCTCTCACTAATTTCAAGTTCTTAAAAACTGTGCCTTCAGTTGCTATGCTGTCAAAGCTTGAAACTAACTACCGGTGGACATTAAGTAAACTCTTGAAATGGCATATTTAGACCACTGAAAGCCAAGGCGCTCTTCAGCGGGTTTGCCCTTTCTAAGTTTGCTGTTGTTATTTTATGTGGTTGTGCATTTTTTCCAGTGAGCTTTGCCTGCCATTACATGATTGATTGAGTAATGCTGACCTTGGGTCGAGCTCACCAGTGGCGGTAGTCCCTGGCTTGCTTTAGCATAGTTGCCTTAGCATGATGGCTTTTTGCTATTGCATTCCTTGCTAAACAGGATACGTTGTTTTTTGTTAACAATTTTTTGCTGTCGTTCAAAGCATTGCAAAGTGTCCTTATCGAGTTTGCGTTGTCTTTAGGTGCCATAACTGAGACGTACAATGGTATTTATGATGACCCCCTCCTCTGAAAGGAATTGTGAGCCACTTCCGAGGCATACAGGCCAATGTGGTTTACTGCTGTCTCCCCATTGTCTAGGCTCTGTGCTTGCCATTGGCGTGCCAGAGCTAGGAAGATGTGCTTTGGAAACCTGACTTATCAAATGAGATGGGCTAAGTCAATAGAATTACGGTCTTAAATTTCCCTGTCTACCCTTATCATCACTTCATTTTCCATGTCTGAAGAGTTCCAAAGAATGCAATCTATGTGCTCTTCGGCATCCGGCCTAGTAATTCGTGCCTTATCGCGTGTCCTCTCATCGCTGGCTCTCATCCTTTCTCGTTTCCTCGTCATTCGAATCGTAGAATTCAGAGGGGACAAGGTTTTCAATGGTGTGACCCTTGTAACCCCTGCGACCTTCATGATAGACTAGTTTCGCATTATGGTACTAATTTAATACATGCCCAAACACATTTAGGACGGAGCTCAATTGTCCATCCCCTGCCCTTGCCATGCATTATTTGCCCTAGCTAACTGCCCTCTGCTGCAAACTAAGTGACTGGCCGCATGTGCTAGAAATCCCAAAATCAGAACCCAGCCTAAGAAACCTCTATGAATCTACAACTGCTGTTACCGGTGTATGTATGACTTTGCCAATGACTTTTTTTTTATCTCGATCTTTTCATGTCTGTCTGTTACCTGTTGTCCTTCATAATCAAGGCTGCCTACTGCTGACTGTCAACAAGGCTTCCTACGTGCTCTAAATGAGCTCTAACATTTTCCTACTTTTTATCAACAGCTTACTCCCGAACTTGCCTCAGATCAAAACGATAATGGCTAACCACTACAATGAAAGTAGACCTAACTTTGTCGCTTAAAATTATACTTCAATTCCCAAGGCTGCTACCTATTGCCAGATCAAGTGTCAGGGGAGCTAGTGCGAGTTGATCGGTAGAAAGACGGGGACGGATGACTACTATGCACGGATCTGATCGATGCTACTTGTGATTATTTCTACTATTGCCCTACATGCCGTGCTTCCGTGCAAGGGATGTGCATACTCTCGGGTTTGTCTGACATGTTTTTGTCATATCATAAAATGACTTTAAAGAATATATACCATTTACTCTTATCTTTTTCCTTTCATCGTGTTTTTTCAGTTGGTTTCTACGTTCAAATTAACTCTTGGCCGGCAGCTGCCTTCTGTAAAGAGCAGAGACTAGCGTGCTCGCCCCGACCAAGGTCTGACTGAGGTCGTGGGCTCGAGCTCCGAGGCATATGTAAAGCGCCTGAATAGAGATTAAGTTCTCTTGGGGCGCTATATAACTGAATTATATATATATATATATATATATATGTATATATATTTAAAGTATGATCAGCATTCGTCACAGTGGTTTTAACCAAACGTGTAGAATGACGTTGACAACACTCGTATATGTTTAATAATGACGAGCCATATCTAAAGCATGCGATGAGTAGGTTCCTGCAGTTAAGATATCTCAAAAGAGTCTGATTTGCTAGCGTCATTTTTTGTATACCATCAGAAGAAAAAGAGCTGAATGAATTTGCTCCGATGCCAACATGAAGCAAGTTTGAGAATCGTGTGCAGAGTGACTTCAAAGTCAGCTAAATCAGAATGCTGACGTCTACAAGTTTGTGTGGTGGCACGGAGTGCACAGCACACTTGAACTTATCTACTTAGGTGCCCAGCACTCGGCCGTTAAGGCTCTGGGTTCTGCAACTTTTTCAATATTCTACAATCACTTGTTTACTTCTTGTCCCTACCTTATGGGTGTGCCCCTTAGTAGTAGTAGTATAGGTCAGTTATACAGCACCCCAAGAGAACTTAATCTCTATTCAGGCGCTTCACATATGCCTCGGGGCTCGAGCCCACGACCTCATTCAGACCTTGATCGGGGCGAGCACCCTACTAATTTCAACTTCTTAAAAACTGCGCCTTCAGTTGCTGCGCTGTCAATGCTTGTAACTAACGTCATCTCTTGAAATGACATATTTAAGAAAACAGCCCAACGTCTATGGGTTCCTCAGTGGGTTGGCCCATTCCAAGTCTGTTGTTGTCATTTTATGTAATTGTGCATTTTTTGCTTTGTTATTTGCCTGCCAGTACATGATTGATTGAGTGCAGCTGACCTGTAGCATTGGTCCCTGGCATGCTTTTGCACGCTTGCCTTAGCATGATGACTGTTTGCTAGTGCATTCTTTGCAAACAGGATGCCGTGAATTCTTTAACAATTGTTTATTGGCTGTCTTCTAAGGCATTGTAAAGTGCCCTGATGCAGAACACGCTGCCTTGAGGTGCTATAATTAAGACGTAGTATGCTTCATATAAAGATCCCCCTCAGACTAGACTAATCAGCCTCTTTCCAGGCACACAAACGAAGGTGGTTGGCTGCTGTCCTGCCAGCATCCATCGTACTTTTGCTGCCTCCGGGTATCCCTGGTCGTCTGTCGAAGTCTTCTTACTGACCCATGGGTCCTCCTGTCGGCCCACTCTGCTCGTTCCATTGCCTGGAGGACGACGGAACTTTGACGGCCGAGGAACCTGCAACTGGCCAAGGACCTGAGCGATTTTCGACTGGCAGCTGAAGCGGATTAGGATGCGCCAACGGCCCAGGACTCGTAATAATTTCGTGCCATTGGCCGAGCTGTCGTGAGTAAGGCAGCCACATACCTAGGCTTCGGGGATTTTGCCTGAACGGCTGAAGCTCGTGAAAGGTCTCGGCGGTCTCTTCACTACCGCTGGTATTGACAGCGGCTGCTCCAACAGCACGTGCTGTTGCTGCCATCGTCGAGCCTTCTTGGATCACTTTGTCGTTGACACTACCTCGCTCAGACGAGGTCGCCTCTTCGTAGCCCAGCTGGACTAGCTGCCAGGCTTCAAGGCTGCACTTCCTCTCAGTGCCACTCTGGTCGCGCCATTCACGGGTCCAGCCGCCGTATGTTTCGTCGTACTCGACAAAGACGCCGTGTTCATTCAAGGCATTGTCCCTTGAGAGCAGCTTCTGGAGCTGGCGCTTGGCCCCTGCAATGGAAACACTGCAATGAGCACATCTGTAGGAAGTAGTGTCCGGCAGCCGTAGCACAGTGGCGGTAGTGACAGCACTTTTTATTGGCATGTAAAGGAAGCCTGGAACAAAGTGAGCTGTGGCATAGCCTGAGGACTGTAGGCCAGAAAGTGGCTACAGGTGATCGTAGGTTTAGTACAAAGCTGTGCCCCAAAGTTGGCGAAGACCGTGACCGGAGCGATATCTAGCCGGAGCATGCAATGCATGCCACCAGCAGGCCGTCGCGAAGCTGCAGCCGTTAGCCCTCTTGTTAGCTTACGGCCCATGAAATCGGCTCCCACCTGCTACCCGCCGCCCACCTCAGTGCACAGGGGGCTGCAGTGGTGAGCTTCTCCAGCGATTGAATGGCTGCCATCTCGTGTATGTCGATGGAAACAGGCAAGAGAGCTGCTGAGCACACAGACGGTGCGGTCAACGGACTTGCTGTATGTGTGATCGAAGCAGATGGCCTTGCCCCTCAGCCCTTTTATCTCGGGCTCTCTCAGCGGCAGAGAGCAGAAGCAGACACGGTGGCACGAAGCAGCCGGTGGCCGTCGCGGCAACACCAAGTCGAGCGCCCGAAGCCGAAGGTGCGCTAGCACACCTCTCGGAGTGACACCGGCTCGAAAGCGGCGGCTGGCAGGGCTTTCGAAGCCACGGCGCGAGACTTACCGTCGCTGTCCGATGCCGGCTGGCGCTGAGACATGTCGTGCAGCGTTAAGTTTGAAGGTTGGAAAATCGTCGGTTGTTCTGTTCCTCTCCTGTCGCTCCGATGTCTTAATGCAGTCAGCCTGCTCAGCCTCGCAGCGAGATCGTTCCGTTCGACCGTCAGCGGAAGAAAGAAAGAATGTCCGTATATGGCAGCTGGCTTTTATGAGGCGCTCGGCTGGCCTTTCGGGTCGACCAACGTCTCTGAGGGTTCACCGCTTTGCCGGTGGACTTTGCTCGGCAGATGCCTTCGGAGGGGCGAAGTGGCCGCTGGCCAATCGTTTAGTTTGCTTTGTCGACCGGCCTAATGGTGCGCCTCCGAGCCACTGCATAATCAGCACTCTGTGCATTGAAATGGGCCTGGAAATTTGAGGCCTGTCAGCAGCCAATATCTGCCATTGGGTGTGTGTCTGTGTGCGTGTGTCTGCGTATTGGTGTGTGTGTGTGTGTGTGTGTGTGTGGTTCACTATGTGAGCTAATCAATCCTACCGACGGTAAGCAGCCGACTAGAGTGAGCACCATTCAACCGTCTCTCGAGTGCCTCGGCTTGGACCTGGCTTCTCACGAACGCTACTAGTCGTGAATAGGAGAGGGCTGAGGAGCGAGTGAAATCGAGTACTGAATCTACCTTCTCGAAAGAGGCAGTTCCTCTCAGACCCGATGCCACCCCCATGCACTTGCCCAGCCCGGGTCTCTTCGGGTGTCGTTTCACCGGGCTGCATCGTACAGGCAGCGACTTTCAAGAGCTTTGAAGGCCACCTACAGCTGGATCTTACCAGAAACTGTGCGTCCGCGAATTCGGCGATTTTGCAAGTAAAGGCACGGCGACGAAAGACGGTGTCGTGCTCCACAGCCAGCAGTCCACGAAGAAAGTACAACAAACAGCAGGTACAAGTGCTGCCAGTTTTCAGCTCGACAGCCAGACTCGATCGTGCGACAAGAAAAATAAAACGCTAGCCTATTTAAACAGCTTCTCTTGTATAGCGGCAGAAGATGTTTTTACGGCTATCACCACCGTTTTCAGTGAATGTAAAGTATAGGCTGCTGCAGGATTCGAACCAATGATCTTAGAACCAAGGTCGTGAAAGCCCTATGCTTCCGTCCGTGCAAAGCGTCCAGTGGTCCACACGTGGTGAGCCGAACCAAGACGAGAGAGAGAGTGAGACAGACAAAATATACGCAGCATCTTAAGTAACAGCGAGTTTGGCCAACTGACTTTGCTGGCAGATATCCAAAGCCGGCTGCTTCCCCTAGGGCTAGAGTGTCGCAGGCAGCTTCACAGCCACCATTACTTGGGCGTTGAAAATGGGCTATCTCTCTGCTTGCCCTCTTGGAGGTGCTGCCGGTCCGAAAAAAGCGCTCGTGACGGACGACAGACAGAGCTCCAGACTGACGACGGACTGCGGTCCAACTTGACCTGTGACAGCGTTACCGACGGTCGGTTGTACGGTCTTTCTGAGCTTCGTTGTTGACCCAGCCAACCAAGTGGTGCAGCCAGAAAGCGCTGCAAGTGCCGGCCAGCGAGGCCTCACTACAGACGTCGTGGAGGCGGCAGCAGATGTTGTTTATTAAGTATGCTACTGCTAACCATTCGATCGTGTTTCCTTTGCAGCAAATCTGAAGTACGTAGAAAGAGATTTGAATTGTCTGAGGGCACTGCGTCAAATGTATTGTTATTATTACCAATAAATTGTCACCTTATTCGATAATCATCTATTAAGTTGCCCATAAAAGCACACCCCAAGCAACAGCTGACATTTTACGATCACCATGCAAAACAGTGGCTATGCACTAACTTATTTCAGGTGCTGGAAGACTTGTGCCAACTGTTAATGCTTCACAGATACTAGCTGTTTATCGGACGTCTATTTGCAGTCGGTGGGTAGAACGTGCCCTTTCATTTTTTTCTTGGGCCATCTGTTAACGTTTAGCCATTTGAAATGTTAAGGTGATGAAATTGACCGCCAAGTAAGAAAACGTTGCCTAAATCAATAGCAGCAGCACCAATGATGCTATGCTCAGCAGTGCTCCATAGCTATGGATTCGAGAAGTGGTAGGGCCAGCTGTTTTGCTAATTATTTTCTAGTTCTGCAATCATGGTGAATGACAAATACAGCCGCCGGGTGTACCACCTTCAAGCCAAAGAACGTCACGGTCTGACAGAAAGCACGCCGATCGAATTGACCACCATGCACACAGAACCGGTAATAATCTGGGCTCACTGTGATGGACCAACAGGCAAAGGCGGTTGCTTGTCACGAATTCTTTCCTGAGGTCGAGGGTTCTAATCTTGTGGTCGGCGATCCTTTATTATCAGTGCAAGAGGTAGTTATAGGCGTGAAAGCTCTTCCGTCGCTATACGAAAGAAGCTGTTCAATCAGCTAGTAATAACTGTTTTCTGCCCACGATCGTGAATTCGAGCCCTCGAGCGGGGAATTCTTTTATTTCTCATAGCAAGAAGACTTACTAGCCACTAAGACTTTTCTGCTATTCTTTAAATGAGGCTAATAATCAGCTTAGCATTGCGTGTACTTTGTTACGCAATGCGTGCTGAACCGGTTTCTACAGAGATAAACGAGGTGGCTCCAGTGCCAACATTAAGCAGGTTAGAGAATCGTGTGCAGAGTGACTTCAAAGTCAGCTAAATCAGAATGCTGACGTCTACAAGTTTGTGTGGTGGCACGTAGTGCACAGCACACTTGAAATTATCTACTTGGGCGCTCAGCACTCGGCCGTTAAGGCTCTGGGTTCTGCAACTTTTTCAATATTCTACAATCACTTGTTTACTTCTTGTCCCTACCTCCTGGGTGTGCTCCTTAGTAGTAGTAGTATAAGTCAGTTATACAGCACCCCAAGAGAACTTAATCTCTATTCAGGCGCTTCACATATGCCTCGGGGCTCGAGCCCACGACCTCATTCAGACCTTGGTCGGGCGAGCACCCTACTAATTTCAACTTCTTAAAAACTGTGCCTTCAGTTGCTGCGCTGTCAATGCTTGAAGCTAACGTCATCTCTTGAAATAACATATTTAAGAAAAAAGCCCAACGTCTATGGGTTTCTCTGTGGGTTGGCGCATTCCATAGTCTGTATTTGTCATTTTATGTAATTGTGCATTTTTTGCTTTGTTATTTGCCTGCCAGTACATGATTGATTGAGTGCAGCTGACCTGTAGCATTGGTCCCTGGCATGCTTTTGCACGCTTGCCTTAGCATGATGACTGTTTGCTAGTGCATTCTTTGCAAACAGGATGCCGTGAATTCTTTAACAATTGTTTATTGGCTGTCTTCTAAGGCATTGTAAAGTGCCCTGATGCAGAACACGCTGCCTTGAGGTGCTATAATTAAGACGTAGTATGAAATGTTATTGAATGGTAAGTAAAATCATGCTTGAAAAAAAAACAAAATGAATAATATGGTTAGGGATGACATGCACAGGGTCAGCATGCAAATGTGGTTAGTGGCAGCATGCACAGTGTCAGCACGCATAAGCACATCAAGGACGAATCACAGGGACCCGCTAAATGCTGTCCTAAATAGGTGTGTTTTTAGGTTCCTTTTAAATGTGGTCAGGTCGGGGGATGTTCTGAAGCAGGTGGGGAGGGAGTTCCAGGCTGTGGGAGCATACGAACTAAATGCACGGTCTCCAAAGGATTTGAGGTTTGTACGAGGTATTGGTAGACTGTTGGATTCCGAAAAGCTGGTGCTACGATGCTTGGCCTGATGGGGTAGTATATCTGAAAGATAGGCTGGAGCCATAGAATGAAGGGATCTAAAAGTGAGCGACAAAACCTTGAAGTCAATCCGTTGCTTGACTGGCAGCCAGTGCAGCTCTTGGCTGCTGACGTGTTCTACCCAGCCTCTGAGAATGACAGGTCGTTTATCTAACTCTACTTACTGACCCGTTGACCCTATCGGCACATTCCATTGCCTGGATGACGATGGAACTTCGACAGGCCTGGAACCTGGGAGCAGAGTACCGTCAGCATAAAGGTGATATCCTATTCCATGGGCATTAATCACTTTCCCAGAAGTTGAGTATAAATGGAAAACATCAAAGGATCTAGGACGGACCCTTGAGGGACTCCACAGGTGACCCTTCTCGTGTGTGAGACCTGACCCCCACACGACACGGATTGAACCCGATCAGACAAGTATGATTTAAACCACGCCAGTGCTTCTTCTGCCGGACCGATCGTTGTTGTCAATCGTTCAAGAGAACTTCGTGATCAATGGTGTCGAAATCAGCAGACAGATCTAGCAGAGCTAGGGCAGTGACATTACCGTCGTCGTTGCCACTTAGAATGTCATTGTTAACACGAAGGAGAGCAGTTTCAGTGGAGTGCTGCCTCTTGAACCCTGATTAAAATGTTTCTGACATTTCGTTCTTTTCAATATGTGCAACCAGCTGCTTTGCAACAATTTTTCAATAATCTTTGAAAAGGAAAAAAGAAGAGAAACTGGGGCCTAGTTTGCAAGGACCTTTGTATTTTAATCCGAGGTTTTGAAGTATGGATCTAACGGTTGCCGATTTGAAGGACTTGGGTACAGCCCCTTTTTCCGAAGAAGCATTAAAAGTATCAGTTATGGCAGGGCTAATTTGGTCTGCCAGTGAAGAGAATAGAGATGATGGTATAAGGTGTTTGGGAGATGAGCTCTTTTTACTAGATCTTATAAAGGTAGCCACATCGCATGGAGAAACCTCGGAAAACCTTTTAAGAAAGGTCACAGGTTGTGATTCCACAATTGCTTTCCTCAGTGGGGGTTTTAGGGAGGCACGAATGTGCACAATTTTTTTCAATAAAGAAGACTGAAATATTTTCGGCTGAGCTGTTGAATATCAATATCTGGGGGGTCAGACCTCTCAGCATTGGCCAGTAAATTCTTTACTGTCTTATAAATCTGTGTTTGGTCCGACTGACAGGAATTCTGTTTTCGAGTGAAAAAGAAGCCTTGGCTTTTTTAAGCTTGTGGGTTGAAAACTCGAATTCATGACCTTTGTGCCCAGGTTCGGCCTGCGAAGGACTGCAGCAGCAAAACAGAAGCTCATTTACTCGAGTCAGATAGGAATGCATCTGCTCTTTCTTCATGCCAGCATCCACTTTTCTGGAATAGTGCAACATCAATATCCCAAGCTTCTGGATATACACCTGATGTGATTTAGGCACTAGCAATACATACCTCAACATTCCTCGTGTATGAGTAGCAACCCTATTGGCTGGTAACAAAAATTCAGAACAACCCGCATCTGGTTCATTGACCCAGATTGAAATCACACGACGACTTCCGTTGACTTTTGTCCGGATTTTAATTCACATTGCTAATTGTTAAATCACATCGCTCAGCATCCAGTGAAGCAATGGAGCAGTGTTGACTGCCGGGGTCGGTTTAAAAATATGGCCTACCCTGTGCATATCACTTTTAACTATGTTATTCTTTTCGTTTATTGAGGATTTGGTTTATTGATTATGCTACCGCTAATCATTCGATCGTGCTTCCTGTGCAGCAAATGTAAAGTGCCTTGAACGAGATTTGATTTCTCTGAGGGCACTATATAAAATGCATTATTATTATTATTATTAAATGGTCACTCTATTCAGTAATAATCTTATAATTCATTTGGATAGTGCTATAAGAGAACCCAATCTATATTCAGGCGCTTTACATATGCCTCGTGGCTCGAGCCCATGACCTCAGCCAGACATTGGTGGGGGCGAGCACGTTAACGGCTGGACCAAACCGGCTCGGCGCTGCAAGACTTGTGCCAAATAGGGAAGCTCTGAAAGATCAATGTAGTTTGATTCGCACAGCAGAGAACCAGCCGATGCCCAACACCGACAGTTTATTACCACGCATGGAGTCCAATGGCGCACGGCTTCTTTCGGCCCAGTCTCCCACTCGACTTCCCTCTCGACCAGCCCCACAACTCCTCTGAGTCGGCGGGTGGACAAAGCCGGCCTGTGGATAAACCACAGCCGTCAGACCACAGCCGTCAGACCACAGCCGTGCACTGGCTTGCAGTGTGCCGGCGAGCCCAGCGATCTGAGCCATGCACAGAGAACCAAAAACCACAATCAATGCTCTTTATCAGACGTCTACTTGCTGCTGGTAGGTAGTACTTACCCTTTTATTTTCGGCTTAGGCCATATGTGAGCGTTTACCCATTTTCAGAGAGGTGAGGAAATTCTTAGCATAGTGCCGAAGCTTTAGCTAAATCGGCCGTAGCAGCACCAAAGATGCTATGCCCAGCAGCGCTCCATAGCTATGGAATCGAGGACAGGCAGAGCCAGCTGTTCTGCTAATTATTTTCTAGTTCTGAGATTACGCTGAAAGACAAAAGCAGCTGCTGAGTGTACCACCTTCAGGCCGACAAACGTCATGGTCTGACAGGAACTACGCTGATCGAAGTGGCCACTGTGCACAAAGTACCAGTTATAATCTGGGCTCACAGTGATAAACCAACATGTAAGGCGGTTGCTTTTCACGAATCCGGTCCCGAGGTCGTGGGTTCTAATCTTATTTTCGTCGATCGTTTATTACGACTGCAAGAGGTTGCTATAGCCGTAGAAGCTCTTCCGTCGCTATACGAAAGAAGCTGTTCAATGAGCTAGCAATCATTGTTTTACTGCCCATGATCGCGAATTCGAGTACTCGATCGGGGAACTCTTTAATTTCTCATAGCACGGAGAATTGCTAGCCACTAAGACTTTTCTGCTATTATTTAAATGAGGCTGATGAATTAGCTTAGCATTGTGCACTTTGTTATGCCATGCGTGCTGAACCGGCTGCTGCACGAGCTGAATGAGGTGGCTCCAATGCCAACATGAAGCAAGTTAGAGAATCGTGTGCAGAGTGACTGTCAGCTAAATCAGAATGCTGACGTCTCGAAGTTTGTGTGGTGGCACGGAGTGCACATCAAGCTTGAAATTATCTACCTGGGCGCCCAGCGCTCGGCCGTTAATGCTCTAGGTTCTCTAACTTTTTCAATATTCTGCAATCATTTGGTCATTTCTTGTCCCTGACTTGTGGGTGTGCCCAATACTAATTTCAAGTTCTTAAAAACTGTGCCTTCAGTTGCTATGCTGTCAAAGCTTGAAACTAACTACCGGTGGACATTAAGTAAACTCTTGAAATGGCATATTTAGACCACTGAAAGCCAAGGCGCTCTTCAGCAGGTTTGCCCTTTCTAAGTTTGCTGTTGTTATTTTATGTGGTTGTGCATTTTTTCCACTGTGCTTTGCCTGCCAGTACATGAATGATTGAGTGATGCTGACCGGGGATCCAGCTAACCAGTGTCGTTAGTCCTTGGCTTGCTTTTACATGCTTGCCTTAGCATGATGGCTTTTTGCTTTGGCATTCTTTGCCAAACAGGATACGATGGTTTTTGTTAGCAATAAGTTATTTGCTGTTTTGCAAGGTATTGTAAAGTGCCCTTATAGAAATCACGTTGTCTTCGGGTGCTATAATTAATACATAGTATTATTTGTATGGTGATCCCCTGATCAGACTGGAATAATCACCGGTTCCGAGACATTATAAAGAAGCCGGATCTGTCAGATGAGAAAGGCTAAAATAGAATTACGGTCTTAAATTTCCCTGACGAACCTTACCCAACGTCTGAAGAGTTTCATCGAATGCAACCCTTGTGCTCTTCGGTGTCCGACTTAGTACGGCCTATTACTTCGTACCTTTTCGTGCATCGCCGGTTCTCCTTCCCGGTTCCTGGTTATTCCCATTGCAGAACGCTCAGGAGCAACTTTTTAAAGGGCGTGCCCCTTGACCTCGTGAAGAACTGTGGCTTTCTTTAATCAGTCTAGGTGGCAGAAAAATAAGCTTTCTTAATTGAGAAAATGGCTCAAGCTAGTCACTACAGCATGCAACCTCGACCAGACGATACAGTATCTGGCCGCATTGGATGAGCCACACTGGTCGCTGCCCACTCAGATTAATCGTGTCCAGAAGCACTGGGCTGCCACTCATAGCCAAAGCCGGCTGGAAAGTGTAGGCTGTGCTGCTGCTCTTGACAGTGACCGTTGTAACCGTATTGCTCAACGTGCTTTGCACTTTCTGGGCAACTACAGCCTTCACCAGTGCTGCCAAGACTGTTGGCAGCTCCGCCTAGGAGCCCTTGGCCGACTGACTATCCAACCCTGCCTCTCGAAATCGCTTGAGCTGGCACGTCCGGATTGTACGGACACGGCATCGACACATAGCTCCCAGATCGCCTGTCAGACTCCACTTGATGGCCGTGTCGGCCCATTCGGCACTTTCCGTTGCCCTGATGACGATGAACCTGGGACTGACCAGGGATCTGGGACAGGCCAGGGAAGTGGGCGATGCTCGACCAGCCGCTAAAGCAGATTATGAGTCGACAAAAGGCCGGGCGGGTTGAGCACGTCGTGCCACTGACCGAGCTGACGGGTGTCAGGTCAGTGGCCCAGGCTGGGAGGGTTCGACAAGCATGGCTAAAGCTCGTGGTAGTTCGGGTTAGGTTTTTGAGGCTGACCGCTGCTGTCAGGTGTTCTGAACCGGCCGCTGCAGAGCACAACGAGGTGGCTGCAGAGCCAACATGAAACACGTTAGAGAATCGTATGCAGACGGTGACTCCACAGTCAGTTGAATCAGAGTACAGACGTCTGGATGTCCGTGTGGTTGCGCCGAGTGCACATTATGCTTGAAATTCTCAACTCAGACGCCAAGCTCTCGGCCGTTAATACTCTAGGTTCTAAAACTATTTTAGCATTCTACCATTTGGTCACTTTTTGTCCCTAACTCCTGGTTGTGCCCCTTTGTAATCTCGTATCCTTCAAGACGGCGCCTTTAGTTGCTTTGCTCTCAAAGCATGAAACTAACTACCGGCTGTCATCATGCTATCTTGAAGTGACATCTTTACAAAAATAAAAGCTTAAAGCCTGGCATTCCTCAGAGGGTTCACCCTTTCCTAGTCTGTTGTTCTCTTTATTTGAGTTAGCCCATTTTTTCGAGTGACCTGTCAGTATATTATTGAGTGCCGCTGACCTGGGGGTCAAGCTAACCAGTGGCATTAGTCCCTGGCTAGCTTGTGCACACTTTCGTGAGTATAATGGCTTTTTGCTATTGCATTATTTTCTAAAAAGGATGCTTCAGTTTTTCTTAACAATTGATTTTCGTCTGTCTTGCAAAGCATTTTAAAGTGCCCTTATAAAGATCACCTTGTCTTCAGGTGCTTTATCTATGACGAAGTACTTACTGTTTTAATGACGATCGCATCCTCAGACAGGATTAATCAGCCCGTTCCGAAGAATACAAGTAATGGGCGTTGGCCGCTGTCGGGTCTTCCCCCACTAGCTGTGCTCGGTACTTGCCATTGGCGTGCCTAAACCATGAAGATGTGCTTTAGAAACCTCACCCGTCAAATGAGCCGGGTAAGTCAATAAAATTACGGTCTTAAATTTCCCTGTCTACCCTTATCGTCACTTCATTATAATGCCTTCGGAGTTCTGTAGAATGCAACCCTTGCGCTCTTCAGCGTCCTTCCTAATACTTCGTGCCTTATCGTGCACTCTCCTTGCTGTTCTTTTTCCCTGGTTCCCTGTTCATTCCTATCCTAGCACTAAGAGAGGCCAGGTTTTCAAGGGCATGACCAGTGACCCCTTGAAGGACGGTGACTTAATTTAATCAGCCGAGGGGGCAGAAAAGCAAGCACTCCAGCCTAAGAAAATTGCTTAAGTGAGTCACTAAAGCATGTGACCTCGACCAGACGTTACATTATCCGGATGCATTATGTGAGCCACATTAGTTGCACTTGACTTGGATCGATCTTGGCGAGAAATGGGCGTTTGCCCAGCATAGCCTCGGCCGGCAAGAAACGGTACGCTGTGCTGCTGTTGTGGCCGCGGCCAAAAGTGGCCAGATTTCCCGGCGTGCATTGCCCTGTCCTTTTGACTCTAGCCTGCAGCAGTGCTGCCAAGGCCGTTGGCACATCCGCGGCAGAGCTCTTCACCGCCTGAGTATCCCACACTGATTCTATGCATCGCTTGAGCTGGCATTGCCGGCTTGAATAGACACTGCGTCGACATGTAGCTCCCAGATCGCCTGTAAAACTTCACTTAATGACCCTTGGGCCATGTCGACAAACCAAGTTGGCACGTTCCAATTCCTTGAAGACCATGCTCTTGGGACAGGCCATTTGACCTGGGACAGGCCAGAGAGACCTGGTCTACGCTCGACGGGCCATTGAATGGCATTGCGAACCGACAGTGACCCGGGGCCTGTTGTTGAGCACATCGAGCCGAGCTGATGGGTGTCGAGCATCACCGAAGCCGACGCTTCGAGGATTTGGCTAGCTAGCGCGGCTGAAGCTCGTGGTAGGTCCGACGAGGTTCTGGAGGCGGAGGCAGCCGCTGGCATCAACGGCAGCTGCTCTGCTGTCATGTTCTGCTGCCGCCCGTCGGTGATCCTGTACGGCTCTCAGCAAAGCTGCCACTGCTACTGCCTCTGGTTTTTGGGATTGCCTCAACGTATCCCATCTGTACGAGCTCAGAGGCTTCAAAGCAGCACTTCAGGCTAGCTTCGGTAAACCCGCTGAAACAACTGTGGTCAGACTTTGAACTTCGTTCACAGTTTTTTGATTGCCTTATTATCCTTCGCTGACCGAGACTCAGCCTGCCGTCCAATATCATCTGGATAGTAGGTCTTTCAGGTCCCACAATGGTCGTATGTAGTCTTTTCATACATATCACTCAGCAGAGCTTGCCGGTGACCAACCTAGCTGATCCTAAGCTCGGCGCAACTGATTTTGCTTTCGGTCACCTCGATATACAGCAGGCCAAGACGATGGTCTTGCCTGGTCTGCTTTTCCCACTGGCACTGAGCTACACGTGATTGTAAAAACATCTTTGGCCATTCTTGGCTCGAGATTGGGGCTGGCCATCCTAAAGAATCTGGTTGCCCTCCTCAAAATACTTTGGTCACAACTGTTGACCAAACTCATCAGCTTGGTTACTCAGTTGTTATAGGGCATAGTGCAGTGATTATTGTCAAGCTAAGTTAGCGTGCTTGGCGTTGATCACTCTTTGCAGGTAGTAAGTTGTTTTTAATGTCGAAACATAAGTTCATTCTTCCGAGTTCTACCAGGGACTCTCCTCAATTGGCCCATCGCTACAGCCGATCCAGTTATTTTTCTCTGCCGCCCCCAGAGAGATAAAACCACGATGGAAACTACAGGCTTAGGACAAAGTGTTTCCTAACGACTAAAGTCAAGTTAACAGTACCATTCATGTCGTCAGCAATTTAACTATGTGTACCTAATTGTGTCACAATACAGCCTTCGACCCATTGCAAAGGATTCTCTTTCCTTGCCAGCAGCCGCAATGTGTGACCGAAGCGATGGAAACGTCATGAACCGATCATTGGGAGGCATGTCAACGGTCACGTGACTAGTAGCCATTAATAATACTGAGCGGTCAGAACTCATCTTTCTGGGGAATAGATGTAAACAAAAAATCATTTCGAGCAAGGAACAATTTAACAACCTCAGGCTTATCTGTGGCTTCGGTTATTGATTAGAATACTGTGCCTACTCTTCGGTCGGCATGCAACACTGGCCGCTAGAAAATAAGCTTAGATTTTTTTTACATACTTAAGTCTATTGTTTTTAATGTCAAAATGCCAGTTCCTTCTTCTGTAAGTTAACTGCATTCATGAAAGTACATCCTGTTAATTGGATTTTGGTTCCAAGCCATACTCGTTAGTCCTTCTGTCGTTAAGAAATCCTATGCACTGTACGACTTACGTTGATGCAATCCAGCAGGTGTCTTTTAATGCTTTTGGAAAGGGCTCCATGACTCTGAAGATATCAGCTGTGAGAAGGTGCTTGAAACCGCCAGAAGTAATGCCGGCATAGTAGCACCTTGTTTTGAGCTAGCACTATGACTTCACGGCCGTTCAAGGGATAATAAGAACCTTTTCATCAAAAAATTATATTGTCAACACTGGCTGCGAGCACCGCCAAATTAGGATACGATGCATAAAAAATACAGAACATTTATCGATCCAAAGCCAGTATACTTACGCAAAGGTTTTCTACAGTCATGGCTACTACTATAAAGCTAGCATGGTTGATACAAACAAGCAATGTCTGCATCATATTAATGCGTTTGGCGAGGGCAAAATCGGAGGTGGCAGCAAGTGCACCACTTTCTACCTGCTGCTCCTTCTGGTTCTTTACTGCGGTCAGTCTCGAGGTTTGGGATCGGCTGATCCGTAGCTGAACTTGCCTCAGACGGCTGACCACTATCATGTGCATGCCGAATTTGTGCTGGCTGACTTTGTGGCAGCTCACCACCAGGTCGACTTTTCTTTGAATGACTCATCTCTGGACGAGCCTGACAAGCTTTATTAAGCTTGCGTTTTGGCTGGGTTTCGGCTTCAGGTTTGCTTCGCATCTCGTTGTTGTGTTCTCCCGGCGTCGTATTATTGTGCCCAGATGATGATCTTGCCTGGTCAGGGTAGACAGCTTGAAGGACCGGCTGGTGATCGGGTAGTATGCCGGTGCATCCCACAGAGGCTGGCGGCTGAGAGCTGGAGTTCTGACGTACAGTAACCAGACTACTGCTGGCTGGAACAACCGCCTGCACAAAACACGGTCGAATCAACAGAAATCCAACGGTGGCCTGCTGACCCCCGGCCGCAGGAACAGGAAGTGCTGTCGATGCTCTATGAGTGGTTGAAAGTGTGCTGCCATGAGGATTTTCTCTGGTCGTATGGCTTGCCCTGGTGCTATGACAAAGTCGGGAGCTCCCGGGTCTTACAGTGGTATGTGAGGTGACAGGCAGGGCAACTTCAGCAGCATGGTGTGCAGCTCCGGAAGCAGTAAATAATGCAGCAGTAGATGAAGCAGGCGTGGTGACAGGCAGGGCAACTCCAGCAGCGCCATTTACAGCTCGAGAAGCAGTTGGTGGTGTAGCGGTAGGAGAGGCCGGCACAGTGACAGTGACAACTTCAGCAGCATAATGCATAGCTCCAGAACCACTAATTGGTGCAGTGATAGCTGAAGCAGGCATAGTGACAAGGGCAACTCCAGAAGCATTACGTAAAGCTCCAGAAGCAGTTGATGGTGTACTATGCGTTAAGGCCCTCGGTGGGTGAACGACAGGTGAAGGAACATCTGTAGATATACTAGGTGTTACCAAAAGACGACCACTAGTGTTGGTTTTGTCACATACACTCCTGCGATTAATTCCCACATCCGAATTAAGAGAAAAGCCTGGAGGCAATTCACTGGGAAGCGTAGAACCTTCTAAATGCCTGAAACGGGTAGAGCAGCCATCGCTACGAATCTCTAATCGCATGCTGCAGCTTCCTGACTTCTCAACCGAGTTAGGAGGCAGACTTGAATTAATGATTCGGAAGTTTTCGAGTGCTCCGCCTGGGTGTCTTCTTGCTTGAAATACGTGGTTGCTTGAAGGCAAATAACCACCATCAGAACGGGTTGTATGACTGGTTGATGATGAACGTTGATCAGAGCAACTACTTCTGCCTAAACACGATGGTGCCTTGACTACGAAATGGTCGTTTGTGACACGGTCATTGCAAATCCCCATCTTGGGGGTTGAGCCGTCAATAGGTAGCTTCTCGTGACTGCTGCCTCTAGCCGTTTTGGAGCCACCTACAGCTTCAGCAGCGTAACCGCAGTCTCCGAAAGGGCCTGCTAAATCGCTTCCAACTGCTGTACCCTGCAAAGAGCAACTAGCGTTCGCAGACGGTTGTGCGGAGCCAACAGAAATTACTACTGACGACTCGCTAGCTGGCTTATAGATGAGGTGACCATTGTCTGTAGTATCTGTTAAACAAGCACTGGCAACGTTGACTGGGTTCACATCTTCCGACAAACCACGAATGCCGTCCACATTATTTGGCGACCTGTCAGCAGCACTGCTTTCAGGATGCTCAGCTGGGATCGCTAGGCTTGAAGGCCTGTCGATGTCTTGGTCACGTGAAGATAAAATATCCCCTGACACACCGGCGATAATCTCAGCAGCCGAAGATGCACGAGAGTCTCCGAGAACGTTGCAGGGGCTCTGCTGGTCTTCAGTTGCAGAACTGGCAGTGCATAATGGGTCCCCATCGGGGTGATGATGATCGTAATCGCAATGAGCGACACGATCGAAGGCTTTGTCAGCATAATCTGACGAGCACACAGAACAGTCATCGGTACTGCAAGGTGAATCGACTTCGTCAATTTGCTCGTGAGAAGACGATCGATCAGCTGTGGTTGCCTCGACATCGGAACACGCAATGCAATCATTCTCCTCAGCTGCAAGTACCTCGTGTTCGCCGATGTCTTCGTAAGACTCGTCAGTGACAGTTGATGTAGAGCTGCCATCGTTAACCCTAACGCGTGCGAAAAAGACCAAAGCTGACGATTAAATAAGGGTATTGCCAGGCGCAGGCTGCCATAGCACAAGTCGATTTCACCTCAAAGGATGCCGACTAGCATTTAAAGCTCATGTTCGCAGCCAGACGTGCAACAATCGTGGCAATATTTAAAGTGTTTGGCACTGCATTAGCGGAGCTGTAAGCTGTCCAAAAAAAATGTGGCAAGTCAACGACATACTAGAAAACAGAAGACAATGCAACGTCCGTGACTGCAGGGGTCAGCTATAAGACATACCATTTTCCTTCTTCACAAGGCCCTATCTCCACAAGCATGTGGACAGTCTCCCCATTGTTGTTGGTCCATACATCGACATCATCTCCACTTGAAACTGCGACCCCGGGGTGTTCTAAAAAAAAAGGGAGAATGCCATTAAGCAACATGTAAATGCCAGACCTGGTACACTTGCTACACGGGGTGCACAGATTTCCCTTGCTCAAAATCGATCAGCTTCAAATGCTAAACTATATTCCAAGAAAGCGATAGCAACCAGCGCATTAGGCCGCTCGATGATTTCGCCGACTGATGGACCCTTTGGCTTCCTTTCAGACCTAGGCCGAGCTGGTTTGGTCTAGCGGTTAAGGTGCTCGCCCCCAACCAAGGTCTGGCCGAGGTCGTGGACTGGAGCCCCGAGGCATATGTTAAGCGCCTGAATAGAGATATTAAGTTCTCTTAGGGTGCTATATACAAATGAATTGTATTTTTTAAGGCTACGTTCGTCTCACGAATGTTGTGATAAACGAAGGGCCAACAGCTCTTATAAAACGGAAAAACTTCAGGAGCAGGCTATGAGAGCATTCACCAAGGCTAAATACATCAAGTCTTGACACTAAACGCCACAGGTTGGACGTGGCATTATTACTCTAACCACGTTGACATCCATTTCAGATGTGATGTCATCAAACAGGGGCCTACTGCAATGGGACACTGCCAATATTTCCTTAACAAAAAAAATTACATGATAACGTACGTGAACGTGCAAACAGCTTGCATGCGCTGAGATACACTTTTGCAAAAGCTAATGGGGATTGCAGTACACCTAATCTAAGCCAATCTATTGTAATTCCCAGATTCCGTGTAAACTCGGCATCGTAGCAAGGTTTTATGGAGCATACTCGAGGTAAGTGACTTACCCATACTATCAAGAGAGGATTCGTGCCAATGGTTAAACCAAAGGACATGCACTGTCTTTCAGCGTACTTCTTGGTCTATCCCAAGGTCGAAGTTCTGGTTTCTATCAATTTCTGGCTACGCTTAAGATTAGGCATTCTTCATTCATTCTTCAGAGACCAACACGTTGGCCACATGGAGCTCGTGGCCTAACTCATTGAGCCTTGGTACTTTAACGCACAGGCTTGAAGTTTGTTGAGGTACTTGCTTGTCATCTCAAAGGCATCCTCAGCAATTACTCGATTTGTGTACCGATTTGTCTGTAATTTCTCGACGCGTTTACCTTTAACACGATTAAATTTTTGCTGACTCCACAGCCTTAAGTTATTAGCAGCAAAAAGCCTTGACAGTTACTTAACCACCGCTTGCATTGGGCGATATAGGACCACCCTCAGCATGTATCGAAAAACGGTCTGGGTCGCGAAATACGAGCACCTTATCTCTTGAGCTACGAGGCAAAGCAGAGGCCAGATCAGTATCACAGCTCTGCCGCTTAAGGGTTGGCTTACGGATTTAAGTACCGACAGAAAGCCAGCAGATGCAGGCAAAAGAAGCACAGTTGAGCATATGGGGAATGATTGCTAAGTGTACCGTGCATTTAGTTCATATGCTCCCAAAGCCTGGAACTCCCTCCCGACCTGCGTCAGAACATCCCCTGACCTGACCACATTTAAAAGGAACCTAAAAACACACCTATTTAGGACAGCATTTAGCGGGTCCCTGTGATTTGTCCTTCACGTGCTTATGCGTGCTGACACTGTGCATGCTGCCACTAACCACATTTGCATGCTGACCCTGTGCATGTCACCCCTAACCATATTATTAATTTCGTTTGTTTTTCAAGCATGATTTTACTTACCATTCAATTGCATTTCACTTTACAGCAAATGTAAAGCGCCTAGAGAGAGAATAAGTTCTCTGAGGGCGCTTTATCAAGTGAATTATTATTATTATTAAGATCACAGAGTTATCAACCCGACGCATGAATCCAAGTTGGGTCTTTCCTTCCTACACAATCTCACGAAAGAGCATGCGCTGACAAATATGCTTTGATTATTTACGAGACTTTGCACAGCAGCATGAAGTACCAGTCACGGCATAGTATAAATCAGGGTACAGAGGGTATGCATTTCTGATACATTTGCACCTGCTGCAAAAGCTCCGAATGCTTCTCTGCTGAGTGGACAACAAAGCTGTACAGGGCAAACCACAGGCTAATCGCATTGATCGGACCAGCTCGTAGTCTGTGACATGGAAAAAAATGCTAGCTGATTTAACAGCCTCTTTTTGTATAGCGACAGAAGAGCCTTTACGGCTATCACTACCGCTTGCAGTGGCGATAAAGGATCGCCCACGATTGGATTCGAACCCAGACCTCGGGGCCAAGGTCGTGAAAAGCAACCGCCTTACTCAGTGAGCCATTACGGCTCACCAACTATGCTTGACCGTCTTTCGCTCGAGAAGGACTTGGTGATCATAAGTATCAAAGATTGCTAACAGATCAAGAGAACAAGCAGTGATAACCTTAGTCATCTTGAAAGTCCATTAATATGGACCCTAGCCTAGAGCAAAAATCCTCACAATGTGGCCTACACTACTGAAGCAGTTATATCGCTTGGGTCATAAAATGGTTTTTTTACGACGTGTCTACTAAAGTTGTACCAAACATTGGATTATACTTAATGAAAGCCCAGAAAAAAATATGCTGGTATGTATGCGTTTTTGTATGACGTGACTCCACCACGATTCCCTTTTACATAACTTGTCTGGCCAACTTAGGAGGCTATGTGACTGCCCTGTCTGCCCTGTTTATTTTGCTGCAGCACATTCGACAGAGCCTGTTTTACTGAAAAATTCGGCTGCTGGTACACACCCTGCTTCAGCCGCCCACTGATCGCACTCCATAGTCGCTCTATAAAGTTCAAATCAAGCAGCTGGCTGGGCCAGTGCACCAGCAACAAACAAAGATTCAATTAAAAAGTACTTTTCTTGAGTTAGTCAAGCAGGTTAAATTTGAAAGTGCAGATACCCTGCTTGCCTGCCCGTTGTTACATTTGGCAGCAAGATCGCTATCCCATGCCAACTGAGGCAAGTGAAGTACTTTTTGATGGATCTTTGTTTGGTGTTGGTGCTGTGTCCCAGCCAGTAGCCTAATTTGACCACGCAGAACGACTGCGGAGTGATATCGACATGCAGCTGAGGCAGGGCCTTCGGCCCACCTCAGTAGCCGACCTTTCTAGTAAAACTCGGGGCTAATTTGGATGTTCTATAGCAGAAGAGACAGTGCAGATGCCTGTGGCCTCTAAGCCTGGCCAGACAAAGTTGGTCAGAAAGAATCGAGTTGGGGCGACTTCACACTAAACGATAATATATACCAGCACCACACGGGGTTTTTTGGGGGGTTGTCAACACATATTTTCACGTGCTTTGAGTAACTTTAGAATGCCCGGCATCGAAGAAAATCCTCTTGCTAAACAAACGAATTTACAACCATATCCATGGCGGCCATACTGTGAGAATTATTTTTCGCCTGAGTGCAGTTCACACAATTCTTATGCCTAGAATATAAATCAATAACAGCCGTGTGGCACTGGCACTTTAGAATCCACGTCGTCAGCAAGAGCCTTGGAGCCAATACCGTCTTTATTGCCAGTTGAGAGCCATATGAAGGCACTTCAGCACAAAGGAAGCATTTACATCAGCTATTCTTTAGGTTTGCTTTATTCAACTACTGCAGCCCACTCGAGCACACCTCCGGCCATAACTCTTACTTACTTCCGGATCTGGTCACTACCTGCAACGACCTTTCATCCCTTAAGTCTCAGCTAAAGCCCGTTCTATTGTGGTCAGCTTTCCTATTGCCCCAGCAAACTCTTATTCGTTTGCTCCTTAATTATTGCCTACCTCGACATGATTTAGTGCACATTGCAAGTTGGATAGCAGTAACCAGTAACCATTAGTATCTTTTTTCCTAATTTTGCATGCAAACCTAAGCATAGTGATTCCTTTTGAAATGCTCGATACCGTGCAAATCACTAACCATTGATTATGGATATTCTTGCAGCAAGTTAGAAAGCGCATGGATTGAGATTTAGTTCCCCTTAGGACGAGACAAAGGACCAATTATTATATTGTCATTATTATTTATTTTTATCTATTATTATTATTATATATTATTATCTATTATTATTATATATTATCAGTATCATTATTATTATTATTATTGTTGCACTACATACAC